>CP092091.1:8400000-9002500 GCA_029203775.1 Neoneuromus ignobilis | reverse complement strand
ATTTCTAAAAGTAACTTTTTGTTCTATATATCTTCAAACGTAAACTCGTTTGAAATAATGGTTAGATTGATGTATTTGTCTATCTAATTACATTAGTCATTTATCTAATTGTTTTAGAATTAAAATTGACCTTGGAAAAGTAAAAAATTAATAATCCGATAGAAGTAAACGAGATTATAGGTAAGAAAATTCATTTTAATTGAGGATTAACATTTTACAACAAATAAAACATTTAGTTCGTAACGCTTATTTATTAGTACGTATAAAAAGTAAATATTAAAAATCCATATTAGAATAAAATTGAAAATAACAAACGGAATAGAAAGTTAAACTAAATAAAATATGTTCCTTAGGTTGTTGAACAATTTAAGATTTATGAATATTCTAAAAGCATAAATGAATATTTAAAAACGAAAATATCTCTGCATCAATTATTTAAATCGTCTTCATTGAAAAGTATATTTTGTGAACAAACGTGTACAGACAATCGTGCGAAGAGACAGAAAATATATGTTGAATGAAATTCGAAGCACATGTAACTGTTATAAATAATCTACAAGTACTGAGTCATATCAGAAAATAAAAACGGACGTTTAATAAATTATTTACATACATTGTTGACCTTCTCGTGCACCTCGTGTCGTTAGTAAGCGACAGAGGATCCGATCACCGGCCAATGCAGCGACGTCCAATGGCGCTAACCCATCTGCGTTAACACTGTTAACATCGACGTCGGTGCCATCCAATATTGCACGAGCTTTGTCCACTTGGCCGTGTTCAATTGCTGCGAAGAGAGCTGAAATAAAATTACAAATATCTCATAGACGATTTACGAGAAATGTATACGGCCATCCAAATGTGACGCCTAGATTTGAGTTTTACTGAAAAGAAACAAAATAAACTATATACATTTTTCCTTATACACAAGTTTCTTTCTAATAAAACACAAATCTAAGCGTCATATTTGAATAACCCTATAAAATCATAAACGATGAATATTTCGAATAATTTTTCATATGAAATATTCAATTTTCTGTTATATACATGTATTTTGTTACGATTATTTTTCCCCAACATCAACTGGTTTACAGAATACTAAATTTTTATTGTTATGACTGGATCTCATACCGTAAGTCTTTTTTAGCTAACTTTACTACTTTACTTTACGGTAGACATTTTGGTAATGATATTATATTAAAATGAATAGTTGTTTGAAAAAGGTTTTTACGACGTTGAAATTGCTCGTAACGAGAACAAATTCACGAGTTTATGAAAAAATCGATGAAAGGTTATTATTTTTATATTTATTATATATATTGTTTCATACGTGAGATATTAAATCTTTTGGAAAGTTCGTTTCAGTTTAATTTGTTGAAAAGATTTTCTTATAAAAGTATTATTATTAAATTGATTTATTAGACAAGTTTTTTAAAATATAAAACTTAATAATTTTAAATGTATCTACTTAAAAATAATAATTACTAATTAATTTTCTAAATAATTACACAGATTTTATTTCAATCTCTTTTCAAGAGTTTATTAAAAATAATCATTATTCACAAAGAATTTTTTTTTACTAGAATGTTTAATAATTATTTAATCTTCAGTGTTTGTTGCTTCACATAAATTCATATTCAATATAATATTCTCATTATCGAAATGCTGATAACAGTAAGATACAGAAAAATCAGATAAATGAAAAACGAGGATAATGGTATATACGTAGGAATTGCACATCATTAACAGAAATATTTCTCTGTCAGTGACCCGTAACAAGAATCCAGGCATGCTTGAAGAGATGATGTAGAAATTTGCAACGTGAGGTTCTGTACTAGGGAGATTGTTCCGAGGGATGAATGTGGACAATTATATATATATATATATATATATATATATATATATATATATATATATATATATATATATATGTAGGTATGTATGTATAAAACATGTAGATCATATCCTCACGTTCTATTAATTTATAGTAAGCGTGTACCATTTATGTGACTTGAAGGAAATTGAAAGGAAAATGTATAAAGCTTGTAAATTATGCAACTGTGTCATATACTGTTTATTAAATTTTCAAGCAATGTAAGTACGATTTTCTGACATACATGTGTCATAATATATAACTGAATAGTCTACTCTCATAGCAATAGATCAATCGATGAAGACTAGTGTTTAAATTAAATCATGGATATAAGTAGAACGACACTGAATCGTACTTCTAGTTCGTTTTATCGAATTAAAATGTGAAAAATAAATCAGTTCTACTATGTTCACAAATCCCGTTTTTAGATTTCACTGCATTATTTGATGCACTTGTTCGATCAGATTGTACGTTTAGAAGCTGAACTTGATTGAGATTGAATTGAAACTCAAATTGGTATCACGTATTTCAAATAAAAATTCGAACTATCATCTACTTCAATTGCTTCAGAATAGGTTTGAATGAAACATAATTCAAGATGTGTATAGCCATTAAAATTTATCTAGATGGTTTCTTTGATGAAAATTTAGAAGTTTTTTTTTATATAAGAATTTGTAAAGTTGAAAAAATCGATTTTTATTCCAGGAATATTTTATGACGTTGTCATAAGGGATATGTGTTTGCGAGAATTATAAAAATAAATCATTGAAAAATATTAAAAATAGAAAGGTGGTGATTAGAAATCTAATTCCCTATGATATATTATTGAAAAATTATCAGAAAAATGAATTAAATCATAATAAATAATGAACAAAGTTTGTGTTTTTGAAAAACGAAAAAAACTTTAATCAATTCATTATTTTATATAAGTATATGAAATTTGGTTACGAAATGAAAATAATTCAAAAATCAATAGTAAAAAAAAATCTAGAATATAACAAAAAAAATGATATGTTTATTTCTTTATATAGATTCGGGTTTCGACGTTTAAAATTTAAAATATACTAAACAGGTTTTAATTTAAGTAATTTTACGTAAAATAATTGTATTATTTTTTATGAAAATATTTGATATCTCAAGACTATGTACACAAGTCTCATGCAATGTTTTATTTAAAAATAAAACCCCTGTTTCAGAAGAATCGACGTAAATTAATGCAAAATATATATGAATTGATTGAATAATTTATTCAGAATTAATTTAAAATAATCATAAAAATCAATAACTAATTCTTATGATTGTTCAGATTTCATTAAATGCAATTTATTATTGTAATTTTAATTTTTATAACTTATTTTACTGTGTAATTTACAATAATTTAACTTTTAATGTTTTTATTATGTTTATGTATTTATTTACAACTTATAATAAATCTGACATTTACTTTAATCTTCATAAAATTTATAATAATAATGCTTGCAAAATTGTGTGGGTTATATCGTCTTATCCCACACAAACAAGTAATCACTGCTGATTCAAAAAAATGGAATATTTTCAAAAAATATAGTGCTATTTCCTATGTCATTACTATTAGTTTAAAAAAATTAAGGAAAAATATAAAAAAGTGTTTTGTACAATGATAAATAATACAAACAAATATTTTCATTCGGATCTATAAGGAAAATTATGTCAAAAACTTGTATAATTTATTGAAGTTTTAATTAGATGATATTCATATCTCTATTTATTTATATTATATTAGCAAGCGATAAAATTTCTATCACATATTCTGTGTTTTTATGTAACATTTTATGATATTATTTTAATCTATTGAATGTCATTTAATTTTTTTCACTTAATTGGATCAATATACGAATTGTAGTTAAAACTAAATTAATGACATAATGATTTAGTTATTTGATTTCTTTATAAATCGTAATGCTTCGCCGACCTCTATTCACTGTAAAACTGATTAAAACAACCGACCCGCCATCAAACATTAATTTTAATGAATGTTAATAATGTATTATGTTCAACAACTTGAAAATATGTAATTTGATACACGATTAAAAATAATTATATGTAAATATTTTCCAGTCGACTATTGAAACACGAGATAGCAATTATTTATATTTGTAATTTGATTATGCAATGGAGAAAATAATACACTGATTACGATTTTTTTATATGTTGTTAGTTGTTAAAATTGTTTATTGTTAGAAGCAGCAAGCAACAAGCGTTTTAGTACAAATGTTATGTCTTTATTAGACCGATTGATGTTCATGAGATGCATATGAAAAAAATCTCACCATGCAAATGGATATTAATCCGGGCGAGCCTATCCAATCGTTGTTGTAACAATTTGGCTTGCTTTTTAGTCGTTTTCGAACCTGCTGTCGGGAGCACCGTAGCTGGCGCCGCCATATTGGCGCCAAATTCGATACTCGAAAGTTCTGGGTGATAAATGAATAAAAAATAAATAAAATAAACGAAATGAAAACATATATGAACAAAATGTAAAATTATGAAAACAGTTCAAATTATAAAAAAACATAAAATAATAATTAAAAAATAAGTGCTCATTTATGATTGAAAATAATTGATTATGATTCGTTTGGCATTGCAGTTAATTCATTTTTATACAAATGAATTACTTAAAAATCATGATTTTATAAATGTAGTGCTGATGATGATAGCATGACTATCGAAAGGTGGAAATAAAATGTACAATAAGTCATTATTGAACATTTTTGTATAATTTTGTGGAGTTAGAATAAGTAATTCATTTGTATAAAATTGATGATGAATTTAAATAAATTTCAGTTAAGTAAAAGTAAATCGTTATTTCAACAAATACGAAAATGAAATTTAAAAATATTTGTGATTGAAAATGACATTTTGTATCACAATAACTTCTTATCAGTAATTTAAAATGAGAAGATTGATTTTCAAATAGATATTTTTTATTATTCATCTTTTTTATTATTAAATATTCTTGATTTAAAACATATTTTTTCTAGTATGATTTCTTTTAAAGAAATAAAATACTTAGAATAAGAAATAAATAGACGAATAATATATTTTTTCTAATATCATATAGGCTTTTATTTATTTTTAATAGTTTTGGTAGAACAATTTTTGGAATGAAATTAGTTACAATTATGTATATTGAAATCAGTTGTGCTGAAAAAATTTGAATAAAATTGGCTAAAAATTCTAATTATAATATATATATTTTGCTTTACAATATAATTTTATTTCTTAATTGATCAACTTTAATAGACTTTTCGGCTGAACCAGGTGTAGTATAGAAGCAGTTTATTATTACTCAATAAACTGGGCCCATTAAAATGTTATTACTTATTTTAGTTTCGATATTGTAATTAAAAATACAATTCGAAATTAATATTTCATACTAATATTATGATTTTTAAAAAAGAAAATATGAACGTATTACAATTTACTGTTTAAAACAGTAATTATTGAAACGGTTAACATACAAAAAACAGAACATAATAAAACATATTTGTCTGATAATAGAATTTGTATAGTAGATTTATAAAGAAATATTTTTTATTTCAATCTTTACAAATTTGATAATCATACAAGATTACTTTTATTCATTTTTTTATATTTTATGATAAAAAATCATATTTATTAAAGTATTTTTATTGACAATTTTACGCAGGACAATCTTAAAATTCTTTGATATAAAATATTTAGGATTGTGTATTATCAAATAATGAATAATTATTATTGACGTTGGAATCATTACCCGTAATGTAGAAGATAAGTGTACATCGACGATAATTATTTTTAAATGTATACCAGCATATACTGTCAATTGACAATTAGATCTGTCTTGATTTATTATCAACAAATTGGTTTCCGAGCACGTTAACTTTATGTAAATTGATACGTTGAGCTATCGATTGACAATATTTTTATTTTTTAAAAAAAAAATCATTTTTTTTTTCATTCCCAACAAAATTATATCGAATCATTTGCAGAAACAGAGGATTTTTATTATTATGAAACGGGTACAAATACAGATAAACATTTATTAATATATGACAATTTTTAACTATTTTATATTCTTTTATTGTATATTTAGTGATTATAGTCTAAAGTGTATTACTAGAAAATTTTTATCTTTAAAAATATTGTGTTTATTATTTATTTATTTTTATTTACACACACACACACATATGCATATATATATATATACATATTTATATATATATATATATATATCCTAAAATAAATGAATTTAAGAGTGTTATACAATATTTGAAAAAATATATATTTTTGCAAATTATCATGTTTTCCATTTATTAATTTCTATCACACAAAATGAATTTTCAGTAATAAAAATTAATGACAACTTTGAAAAGATGAGTATTAACTCATCTTTTCAAAGTAATTAAACTACATGACATCTTTATACAAAAGTATTTTAAAGGTCCATTCTAGAAATAAATTTATCTAGAATTTTTTTCTTAGTAGAATTAATATATTGTGTGTGTATGTATGTATATATATATATATATATATATTAATATCATATATATATATATATATATATAACTATATATATATATGCTATATATATATATATATAGATATTTATATATATATATATATAGTCATTATTAACGTGATTAATATCACTCCCTTCTTATCTATTTCTGAATAAAGGTTTCTCTCAAAACTTTTTATTTTGAGCAAATTTAATGCTTTTCTCTTCTATTCAATTTTGTAGAACTTTTTTATGTTTCTGTTCTACCTACCTACCCATTCATATCTTTCTCGGTCACCACGCTGACCAGGCGGATATATCTTGTTATTCGAAATCTCGACAGTTATATCAATAATTGTTTCTACTGTCCATCATTCGAACGCAATTTTGCATGATGATATATATATATATATATATATATATATATATATATATATATATATAGGTATATATTAACATTTTATATATATATATATATATATATATACTCGTATATATATATATATATATATAAAAGCTGTTTTTTAGGTTAGATAAAACTTTCGATAGGGATTCAATTTAAAGTTTTATCACGGTTAAAAATACCTTTGTACATACATACATATATATGAGGGCCGTTTGATAAGTATGGTAAAAAAGTAAGAAAAACTAAATTGAAAATTTTAATTAAATTAACCAATAAATAAATTTACCATACTTATCAAACGATCCTCGTGTATATATATATATATATATATATATATATATATATAGGGTTGGCAAGTATCTCCCTTCCGCTTTTTTTTTTTTTGAATTTCGTACATAGCTGCGAAATTCAAAAGACCAGAAGGCGGAAGGGAGATACTTGCCAACCTAATATATATATATATATATATATATATATATATATATATATATATATATATATATATATATATTGGATTAATGAGAAAATATTTTCGATTAATGAAATTATGAATATAAATAATATTAAAAAAAACATTGATTTTTTTATAAAAATAGAAAATATAAAATAAAATTGTGTTTAAAATAAAAATCTACTTTTTACAAATTACATAGACGACAGTTAAAACAATAGGATGGAATAGTAAAATTTCATTCGTGTCACAGCAGACAACTTTCGTTCATCAACAGTAAAAAATTTCAATAAAACGAGTACGCTCTTAAAAACAGACGTAAAAACGAACATACAAATTGATGTTAATCTCAGTCGTCGACTTTGAACGTTTTGCGAACAACCACGTTCGTCTTTTCAATTTTCATTTGAACTGCAGACGACATTTGACAATGTATTAGCAATAGAATACGACGTAAAACTTTTGTAACAACACATTCAGTTTTAGTAAAACGTTGATTTCGAGATTAAAGCTATATTAATAACATCAACGAGTGAAATTACACCATCCGTCTAATAGCTAAACTAATTTCATAAATTTCAAGTTTACTTTGTATTCGATTCAACGAGAATCTTTAATGAGACGAAATGTGTTTAAAGTTTCGACACGAAAATTTGTTATTATATTGCGTTAAGTGTTCTGTTAATGTTACTTGTCTAGGAATAGTTTGGGTTATAACCCATTGCTGATATAATGACACAATTTCTATAAAATAAATATTATATGTTTTGCACATATTTATTTTCCACGCCATTTATTGAGATTTTATGAATTTTAATTGATTTTAAAAGTTATTTTTATAAACAAAAATATATTCCACAATATTAAAAAAAAATTGTTGTGTTTAAAGGGGTATTCTAGTCTAGAATTTCGAAAAAAATCGATTTTTTGCATATTTTCAAAGTTTAGACCTTTAAGAATATGTCCTTAAGAGGATTTTTCGAAATTCGAATTATTTTCGGAGTTATAGCTATTTTTGTGACGCACCAATCAATCCGATTTGGCAGGAACGAATCAACTTTAAACGCGTTTTTCTCGAAACTACTTTTTTCAGCACGGTTGACGTGATATCTCAAGTTCTAATCAACCGATTTACTTGAAATTTGGTAAAGATCTTCTCAATATAACAGTGATTGTTCTCGCCTAGGATTTTTTGAAAATTTTGTTTTTTACTATTTTGAAAAAATTCCGAAAGTTGAAAAAAATAGGGCAAAAAATGACTATTTTTTCACACTGTCGCCATTTTGCAAAAAAAAATTTAAATTTCTCTAGGCGGGGATACTACTACAACCTTCTTTTTCAATAATTTCAAAAAAAATTTTGTTGCAGATGACCAGAAGGGTTGGAAGCATGTCAATCAGGAGACAGCTTTTTTTTCGAGTCCCCACTTTGCCAGCCTGTACCTTTTTCAATTTTGATTTTTTTGTTTTTAATAATACTTTTTTATATTCTTAAAATGTCAATAAATAACTGATAAAAAATGGATAGTAAAAATATTTGTTGTTTTTTTTATAGCACCCGAAAAAACACCTAAAATTCGTGCGTCTAGACTAGAATACCCCCTTAATTCAGCAATGGATAGAAAGATATTATATATATATATATATATATATATATATATCCAGGTATTTTTTTAAACGTGATGGAACTTTAAATTGAATCCCCATCGAAAGTTCTATCTAATCAAAAAAAATATTTTTATTAAAGTATAATGTGTGTGTGTATGTTTATATAAAGATATAATAAAGGTGTTTTTAGGTTAGATAACATTTTCGACAGGGATTTAATTTAAAGTTCTATCACGTTTAAAAAAAACACCTTATCTATATATTTAATCCAGTGAGATATTTATGAACGCGTTTCATATAACGTTGAAAGTTTAAAATTTAAAAAATATAATTTCAATGTGACAATGACTGAAACTAATGTGTCCGATGAGGAAATCCATACAATTAAACAAAGGATTGCAAATAATCGTACAAAAAAAAAACATCAATCAACGGTAACGAGTCAATTGTAAAAAAAGATTGACAGATACGGACAAATATCCAAATATCCGCATTAATTTTTAACAAATAAATCTGTCAGAATTTAAATTATATCAACGAAAACTTATTACCGGAAAACAATGTTATTAAAATAACTTTTCGATATACTTAATTGTATTTTATTTGAAATTAAAAACAGACTACATATAAACCGACAAAAATGTTTATATCCGTTGCGTTATATTTATATAAAAGAATAAGACTTTCACTCGTTTTTCTTTCATATTTTAAAATATTTACTGAAGTTACATTAAGTCATATAGTAAATAATATACACCAATATATGTGTTTATGTATGTGTGTGTGTGTATGTATATATATATATATATATATATATATATATATATATATATTTACACACCCACTAACATCAAGAGATCAAAATTTTAATATTTTAAATATTTAGTTTACATTAATGCTACAATCAGTACAAAACAGATGTTAACGAGTTGGATTTCGCTTTCGTTAATTTATTTATTTATTCTGCGGAAAATATATTTTAAAGTGCAGATGTTGTTTATTTGCTAATTAAGTAACATCAGAATCAGCGATAAATGTATTTTTTCTTACTGTTATTGTTCAATGATTGAAATAAAATAAACGTTCTAGTAACGTTGCTCTTTAACGATTACAAATTAAGACTTTTACAGATGTCGTAAAAGAAATTGGCATACTTAAATAATTGTTTCGTATTTATTTATTTTTAAAGTACGTTTATTTATTTTATGTCGATATGTTTACAAAATCATTTCATGTACATAAAATCGAGAAAAATTAAAATATTCTCTTTCTATGTATAACGAATCTTCTTTTATTGTAACAAAACCGTATTTTCAAACAAAACTTTTTCCCAACAAGTTTATTCAGTCGATCTCATTTAACAAAACTCTGTCTGGAAAAAACTCGAGCAGAATTGTAAATCGTCGAGTTGGTGAGTAACAATTATAAAGTGTTGAACGTGCAATATTTGTACAGATGTTGAGGAAGAAGGTGGATGTTAAATATTTCTCTTTGAAATAATTTTAATTTTTTCAATGTTATTTATTAGAATTTTGGACTGAGGTTTTTTTTAGCATTGAAGCCAAACTGTAAAATAAGTTTTTGTAGATTTTAAAACTTTATCTTAAAAATTGAATTATATATATTTATTACATATAATAACTTTTTTTTACAAAATATTAATTCAATTATATTCATTATAAAAGAAACTTAATGTGTTAATTAATTAACTATTTGTATGTATCTAGCTATGAACAAAAAATAAATATTAATTGAACTAATCATATCAAAATAGAACAATGATGTAATATAAATATTTTACAATAACTTAAATATTTATTAAAAACCACGATTATTCAACAAATGAGATAATTTGATTTCGTAATTCCAGATCTTTCAAGCATTGAACGATCAATGAACTTATATTAACTACAAATAATCACTTCTAAATGGATTTCGACGTATATTTGCCACGTGAAATATATTTTACGAGACTCTAATAGCTCTGGAATAAATTAGTTTATCCTCTTGTCAAAATTAGTCCAATTATCAAATTTCAGTAAAACTAGATAATCTCTTTAGTATCTAAGGCTTGGATAAATGGACGTTTTAGACGAAGAAATTTATTTCATTGGAGATTTTAGTATTTCAAACTTAATAGCAACTTATAGTTAAATTATTAAGTTTGATAGGAGTGATATAATGTTTTTAAATATCTTTAATGTAGGTTGATTAAAAATATATTATAAAATTAAATATATATATATATATATATATATATTTATAGAAGTACATAAGTCATGGTACACATGGGTAACATAACCAATTTATTAATATAATTCAATGAAGTCGTTAAATTAAAAAAAACATATTTAATTAAAAATAAATATAATGAATATTATATAATGAATAAATTTAATGAATATAATTCAATGAAGTCGGTAAATTAAAAAAAATATTTAATTGAAAATAAATATAATAAATATTATATAATGAATATTATATTTATTTTCAATTAAATATTTTTTTTAATTTAAGGACTTTATTGAATTATATTAATAAATTGCTTATGTTACCCATGTGTGCCATGACTTATGTGCAAGAGAGTGTGTGTGTGTGTGTGTGTATATATATATATATATATATATATATATATATATATATATATATATATATATATATATACATATGTGTGTGTATATGTATGCATACGATATTTTTTTAAAAAGTGATAGAACTTTAAACTGAATCCTCATCGAAAATTCTATCTATAATAATTTGAAAAAACACTCTTTATATATATATATATATATATATATATATATATATATATATATATATATATATATATATATATATATACACACACACACATATATATATATATATACACACATATATATATATAAAGTTGTTTTTTTAGGTTAGATGGAAATTCAATTTATTTCGATAGGAATTCAATTTATCACGCTTTAAAAAACACCTCTCTCTCTCTCTCTCTCTCTCTCTCTCTCTCTCTATATATATATATATATATATATATATATATATATATATATGAATTTAGTGGTTTGCAATACTATATTTTGTATATAGTACAATATATTTACTGAATAAATTTTGTGTTATGAAAAAAGAAATCTCAGATTAAACTGATTTTACATTTAACTATTTTAAAAACAAAAAGAGTGTGGTTAAAATATGATATTATGTAACACACAAACACATATGTATGTGTATATATATATATATATATATATATATATATATATATATATATATATATATATATATATGACATCATTTGGAACAAACTAAGTAAAAGCACAGAACAATTAATTTCCAGTTGATCGAATTTGAAACTAGTTATTGCAAAACTATTTTATCACAGTTGAATACAAAACAATAAACATTTGCACAGTAAAAATCATTTGAATGCAAGAGTGTGAACTGTATGGGAAAAAAATACAAAAAAACACTGAATATTAAATTCGTTGTAACGTTTCAAATTCAGATTAGGTATTCGAAAACCGTCAGCAATAAAATTAAAACACTGTCATTCAACGTCTATGTCGGTGTTTCGTCATCGCGAGCTTTCGTGCAATTCAAACGTACAAGCCAAACACGAGGAAAAAAAATACGGTTAGGAAAAACCCGCGCCGGGACTCCTTTTACGAGACGAGATTAAGAGAACGTCGTGCATTTTTTACACCGTGGCGTCTCTCTTTCGGACATTCATCGTGACCTATTTGTTTTCGGTTTATTGAAATTTATGATACTTCACACGTATCGTGTTGTATTAAGCGAAGAATAAAATGTGTATGAATTATCTATGTGCGAAATGAAGTTGTTTATAAATTAATGTCGTAAGTTTTATATGTTGTTTTTGACGCACGACACAATTAAGAATGCTCTTAATTTTTTTAAAACATGCCAGTGATATTTTTAGCTGGAAAAATAAACACAATTGTCTTAAAATAGAGTTTTCGTTTCTTATTCAAACATACGATTCTATTTTTGAAACGTATTGTTTTATGCAAAAGAATTTTTTTTAAAATAAATAAATAACAAGAATAGTCATGATTTTTTGTAAAAGAATTTTTAATAAACCGTGAAAATGAATTATTGAAAAATATTTAATAAGAAATAATATCGAATATGGTAATTAATACATTTCTATCTTTTAATAAAAAAATCATTTTTAACACCACAAGATTTTTTTATAAAAGTACTCATTAATCAATCACTTGTAATATAATTAAGTCATTTAAAATCAGGATTATTATTTTATTAAAACACAAATTATCTGTATTACGATGTTTTTCTATTTTTACAAAAAAATACTTTGTAAAAAAATATGCCTGATTTGTAACAAAAATATTAATTTAAGAAGAAATGCCAATTTATCAAATTTTTTACTTCTTTCAAAAATAATAAGCAAAATAAATGGGTAAGTTAATTAATTGCTACTTATATTATATATATAAAATTTAATTACGTTACGAGGAGTGTAATTACCCTCATTACTTTCGAACATCGACGATGGTATTAATCCCCTTAACTGAGGAACTGAATTGAAAAACTAATTACGCAGTGGTCAAAACTTTTCCGAAATTCACAAACTGTCGATACTTAATTTAAATAAAACAATTCAACAACAACACTCATCAATAAATCTCATACATGGAACAATCGAATCATTTTCATTTCGAGTGTTTTTCTTTTCTGTGTAAGCAGCTTTCGTTCATTTCTTTGATAATTCCGTTGTTAACGAATCTCGACAAATGTTTCGCACGGCGTGCACAACTTCATTTACAAATTAACTTTTTCAACGTCGTCGTCAACGATGTATATGAAGGATTTTCTTAATTCTCATTTTGAGTCGGAATTTAAATCGTGTTTATTTTGTTGAACGAATAATTGAATTATACATCACTGTTCGTGTGCTCTAGATTTAACTAAAAGATTTCATTCTTCTGGTTAATATTTGCATAAAAAAATATTTTCTTTTTTTTGGATTGACTTGTTTAAGTTTTTAAAACACATGCATCTATTGTATATGTATATATAATGTGATCAATATTTAAGTTATTCATTTTAGACAATTTGGTTTATTTTCATTTTACGTTTACAAGTTTTAGTTTTTTTTTAAACATTGAATTTTTACTCTCTTTTCCTGATAAAAGAGACTAAGTGCAATTGTTTATCACAATTTTATACAAACTATTTGTCACATATTTCTATATAACTTGTAATTATTTTAATGTGTAACGGTGATTCATTGCTTAAGAATACTATTAAATATTCCTATTATATTTTGATAAATAAATATACAAAACCATTGATAAACATTCAATTATCTTATGAAATATTACTTTACATACTAATTCATAGAATTTTAATATATATTTATATATATATATATATATATATATATATATAGAGAGAGAGAGAGAGAGAGAGAGAGAGAGAATATTTTTACAAATTTTGTGTATGCATAAAAAAACTTTATACATTTATATTTTATTAAAAATAAACAGGATATTATATTTTCTTCTCGGATTAAAATCATATTTTAACCAAATTATATAAAAATCATTTAATATGAATTCAGGGCGATTATAAAAAAGCAATAATATTTATAGTTCATATGTAAAGTTGAAATATTATATATATTTTAAGAATCTATTAACTTGATTTATTTCTCTACATATTTTTAATATCAGTATATTTTTTTAAAAAAATAGAATAATAAAGATCATTTAATACAAATTCATTAAAAATTAAAAATAGTTAATGGGAATATATTTTATAATTAAGACAAAAAATTATAATGTTTATTATTTAGAAAAATATTAATATTTGAAATGTTTATATATAATATATATATATACATAAATAATTGTTAATAAACATAATTAAAATTGAAAATATGGCACTAGTAATTATTATGTATAAAAAAGTTTTATATTTTTTTTATTGACTTTCAATCATTTCTTAAAAGCTTTTAGTAAATAAAAAAATAGTTTTTTTTTTAAATAATTAAATGAACGAACAACGTAAACAAATTATTATCAAGTGAATAAATGATTAAGTTATTCAACTTGAACTTCATGACAATAAAAAAACAATCTTTCTCTCTCTTTGTCTTTTTTTATATGTATATACACACACAAATATATATATATATATATGTTAAACTATTTTTTTAAAAATAAAAAGAAAACCTTATCTAGTAACGCAGTTTTGAACTGAACAATAAAAAATACAGTAACGTATTTAGTTCCGGATGCTGTTTGAGATAAATATGTAAAATTGTTAGTAAATCTACCACTCTATCCGGTTTTTATCTTATTGGTTTTATGACGATATCATTTTATTTATATTTACTATGATATCTAAACAAATTTAATAAATACACACATGAACTAATATCATAATTATGAGTAACGATAATTAATACACATTTTTAAATATTTTTTGGCAATGTTTTATTAAGGGGGTATTCTAGTCTAGACGCACGAATTTTAGGTGTTTTTTCGGGCGCTATAAAAAAAACAATAAATATTTTTACTATCCATTTTTTGTCAGTTATTTATTGACATTTTAAGAGTATAAAAAAGTATTATTAAAAACAAAAAAATCAAAATTGAAAAAGGTACGAAAAAAGGTGTCTCCTGGTTGACGTGGTTCCAACCCTTCCGGTCATTTGAAACAAAATTTTTTTTGAAATTATTGAAAAAGAAGGTTGTAGTAGTATCCCCGTCTAGGGAAATTAAAAAAAATTTTTTTTCGCAAAATGGCGGTAGTGTGAAAAAACAGTCATTTTTTTGCCCTATTTTTTTCAACTTTCGGAATTTTTTAAAAATAGTAAAAAAATTTTTTTTCAAAAAATCCTATGCGGGGACAATCACTGTTATATTGAGAAGCTCTGTACCAAATTTCAAGTAAATTGGTCTATTAGAACTTGAGATATCACGTCAACCGTATCGAAAAAAGTAGTTTCGAGAAAAACGCGTTTAAAGTTTGGAGTTCCGGCCAGGCCGGATTGGTTGGCGCGTCACAAAAATAGCTATAACTCTGAAAATAATTCGAATTTCAAAAAATCCTCTTCAGGACATATTCTTAAAGGTCTAAACTTTGAAAATATGCAAAAAAATCGATTTTTTCGAAATTCTAGACTAGAATACCCTCTTAATAAAATGTAATTAAAACTTATTAATATTATTCTTTTGTATTATTTAATTATAGTTTAACAATGATTTAATAACTATCCAGTTCTTTATAGATTTCTTATTTAATATTGATATAAAAATGATTTATTTGAAATAAATATCATTAATTCTATTTTATAACAGATTAAATAAGTAAATGAATTTTAGAAACAAACACCATATTTTGCCAAAAACTTGCAATGTTAAAAGTTGTTTTATTTGCTATAAATCGAACAGGATGCTGTTAATTTCATGCCATGAATCAAATAAATATAATTGGCGATAAAGAATTCAACCAAAGTTCATGTTTAGAAAATTTCAAACGATTTATTAATTTTTCAATACAAACAATATTCGTATTATTATTTATTAATGTTTAATACAAATAAATTACTCATCCTTGCATCACAAGATTTTATTTTTAAAAAATTAATTATCATATCAAATGATTATCGAATACTTTTATAGAATCTTGGAATGAGTAATTCATTTGTGCTAAAATTATTTTTTATAATACAAAAATAAATAGTCATTTTTAGTGTTTTTGTATGTTTTAAAATGTTTATTTTAATGTTTATTTAATTTTCTGGACATGAAATGTGGTTGGATATTTTTATGACCAATTATATAATAAAGAAGTATTTTATCCATTTCACAATTTCTGTTAGTTTAGTGATTTTATGAATTTTTTTATTAATAATTTGAACTGCTTTTTCCCATTTGAATTAATATTAAATTGTTAAAAGACTAGTGTACTGAAAAAATGAAATTAGGTAGTATTGCTAAATTTACGTACTGCTTGTAGAAGCGTAGTTATTCCACATAGTGTTTCTCCTTCTCGACGACAGCCTCATCGAGTTCCGAATGAATCCATCGTTTCTTGAGAGAGATTGCGATTTAGCTTCAGGTGACATCATTCTCCTTCGTTCGACCTCGCCATTCAGTTCGATAAATTCTCTTGAATGTTGAGTAGGTATTTGTAAAATCGCTGCCGCTTTCGGTGGTATATCTGCTGGTGTATCGGTGAGATGAGATTCGATCTCAACACTCTTCTCTTTATGCTTGTACGATAAGAAATCGAGTAAATGAATATGGTGCGTATGATGATGATGATGTTTTTCGATCTTCTCGACCTTCTCGTTCTTGACATGATTCTTCGTTTCTTTCTCGACTGTAATTGTTTCGGAATATTCTTCCGTTACCGGAAAGAATTCGTTATTCCGTGGACAGAAATCGCTGGCGCGTTCGATGTTTTTTAAATTAGTCATGTTTGCGCCTAACAAATTGTTTCCGCGCTCGATAGAGAACTCGTTCTCTTTTGTATCATTACTCGTATCAGAACGCGCGTGGATATTTTTATCTTTTGCCATCAACCATCGACTACCAATCTGCTTGAGTGAAGCTCGAACTGAACGAGTACGCCGGAGCGTTCCACTTCCACCGACACTACGACGTTTTTCTATAGACTGTAATACAACAGAGTCCATGCTTCGTTTCTTGGTTTGTTTTAAGGGCGTTTTTCGTGCCTTCACCATAATAGAAATATTTTTTTTAAAAAATATTTTATAAGTGTATTTGATTCGTTTGTAAAATACTTTCAGTAATCACCATTTTATTGGTTTTAATAGAATTTACTAATTTATTTTTAAACTACGGATACTTTATTCGATTATAAAAATAATAACATTTATTTTTTTCACTTTTAAAAACTATCAACACTTGTATAAAAATAATATTAATTTCATATATAATTTAGTAGTGTTATAAATATTTTCTTTTTTTAATTATTTGTACATATTTTACGAATTCATTTAAAAAATATTTTTTCAATAAATAATATTAATAAAAATAAATCTAAATATCAATATTTGTTAAAAGTATTTGAAAAAGGTAATAATATTTATTAAACTATGAATTTTAGAAAATTATATAATAAATATACTTTACACTTTTTATGTATAATTTAATTATACAAAAATTAATTTCATATAAAATAAATAATAGCAGTAATCAATAATAATTTTTGGTAAGTATAGTACTTGAGTTAGAAATTAATGTTAATTTTATTGCACTATTTAAATGTACATTTTATGTCAATCACTGACACCATATTCCACATTTTTTTATTTGATATGATTTTATTCTGCAAAAGTTATATATAAATATATATCTGAATATGTATCAAGATAATAGCATTTTTTCTCTTTTGACCTTAGGTAAAAATATACTCTTGGCTTTTTTATACTGTAAGTATTAATTACTAATTTGTTTATTTTTTTATTACAATAATTTGATCATAAAAATTTTTTTTTACAAAAATTAATATGTAGTAACAGTTAAAAATATTTATTATTTAATTGATACAGCTACATTGTTTTAATAATACATATAGATTCTTTATAATTTTTTTAATTAATAATTAATCAACAAATGATATTAATCATAAATGTGGTTAAATCAAACACAAATATTACTCATATGAATACAAAAATTCTATTTTATTTAGGTTGAGGTTTTATATGACATATAAATATATATATATATATATAAGTGTGTGTGTGTGTATGTATGTTATATAAATGTAAGATTTTTAAACCAAAAAACATGATTTCGTATAGAATATGATTTTTATTTAGCTTGTAATTGATAACTAAAGGCACATATTATTCGCGTTTAAATAAATTACAGCACTTTTAAACATCGATCTGTTGTCTCAATTACATGAATAATAAATATCAATTGTGTAAACAGTAACCACACTGATATTATCGTTCGTATTTTTAGCTTTAATTGTCCATAAAAACCAGTTCATTGGTTACATTTTGCGTGTAAAAATATCAGGTGTGATTAAGCCTGAACGAATTAATGCGTGTTTTGTAATTATGCATGTTCAACTCCAGAAACGAACCACAAAAATATATTGAACGAATTTATGTATTTCGTTTTTTATATATAAATTATATAGAAACTATTTTTTTTAATAAACTAAATAATATTAATTTTATTTTTTATACCTACATTTGGATCAATTTGAAAATTGTATGTCGACGTTTTAAAATTATTCTAAGATAAATTTTAAGTTTTATATAAAAAATATAATTTTTGATAGAAGTAAAAACAAATATAATCAAATACACGTGATGTATTTAAATAAATAGGAATTACGTTCAATAACCACAATATAATTAAAGTTGTTTAAATAAGAGATAAGATTTTTTATTTCATGTATACATTATATATATATATATATATATATATATATATATATATATATATATATATATATATATATATATACACAAGCAAATATATAATTGAAAAATATTTAAATTATTCTTTTTAAAGTAGTATAATTATTATCTATATTTCCTTTTCTTTCATGCTGACCTATTTTTTGTTCAAGATATGAATTCAGTATGTGATAATAACTAAATCGAAGATAATTTACGAAATATTAGAGAAATTCTGTCGTTGTATCTTTCTGACCTAATTTATGTATATTAAAGTAGAATAAATCAACAAATAATTATATACGTCAAACTTGCGTCAACATTTAAATAAATCCATGTGGTAAAAATATCATGTGGATATATACGTTTGTTTGTATAGTATATAATATATTCTATTTTTTCTCAGAATATTTCGTTTTAGATTACTTAATAATTATGTCACTTTTTTTGTAAAAAATCAATCGATACATTCGTATAGATTAAAGATGTTTTCTAGTTGGATAAAAAAATGTACTGGTAATTTATTTGAGATGTTTTTTTAAAGAGAGGTATACTGTTTGAATTTAAACTGTTTAATTTTTTATTATTTTATTCAAAATTAATTGCTAACAGATTTCTTCTATAGTATTTTCTCTAGAACTAACTTCGATTATCAAATCCACTTCAGTAGCACTGAAGTGGATTTGTACAGTGGAAATAACTATCAAAGATTTCTAAGAAATCTTGTCATATTGACTAATTCTTTTTTTTAAATAATTATTACTAAAAATAATTTTATGGTTAATTCAATTTTATACAAGTGAAGTATTCATTAATACTCCAATATTTTATAAAAGTTTTCGTGTTAGTTATTATTCACTAATATGTATTGCTTTGATGGTTAAAATTATTTTTAAATCTCTAGTTATATTTTAAAACGATTTGATTTGAAGATAGTAAGATGTTTATAAAATTAATGAACAATAAATAATTATTGAATATTTTTATAAAATCGTGTGGTATTGAGGTGTGATTAATTTTTATAAAAAATATTTTACTATCTTATTTGAAATTCCATTCAATTTTTTATAAATATATTTGAGAAATTTATAAACATACAATTAACTACAAAATATGTTGTAAAATGAATTATTATTGTTATATTATATTTACTATTAAGATAAATTTATTGAGATTAAATTTTAGTGAAAGTTTGAAACGATCATTTCTCGAATGAAAAGTGATATTTCACTGAATCTTACATTAACATCAACAATTATCACGGAAATTGATCACAAATTTCAAAAATATGAATATTTATACCGATGATAAAAAGAGAAAGGAGAAATGTACAGACTGGAATATTGTTTGATAATTTTTTCATACATGCGTGCATAATTCATGTACAAAAAAAAGAATAAGTTATTAACAAGATACATAAAACAACAATAATAATAAAGTTGTGCAGAATAATATATATGTGTATGTCCGTGTGAAAAAATGTACAAAGAATGAAATTGACGAAATGACAATCAAAATATTTTCATGGAAAAAATGTCACCGCGTACGGTTTTGACGGGGGCAGAGAAATTATATTTTAATTCCGCACTTTATTTTAAAATTGTCCGTTGTGTATACGGGAACATTTATGCGTGTGTATGTGTTTGTCGCCGAAAACACAGGTCGTATAATTACAATGACAATATCGCAGTTTCACATATTCCACGCTTTCGAACGAAAACGGTAAGTGAACGCAACTGAAAGGGAAATGGAGACCGCTTTCGTTTCCGGAACTTCACATATATACATATATATATATATATATATATATATATATATATATATATATAACATGGAAAATTAATTAGTTTCTCACCTATTCAAAATTATGCAGAACTCAACCAAATGTCTAGTTCATGTGAATATGGGAATGGGTTGGTAAATAAGATCAAGGTGAGATAGCGTCGTATGAAGTAAGCGATTTGTTTGATTTATGAATATGAGACTTTCGGAATTACCCTTTGGCAATTTTATCATTTCTATTTAAGAACAATGACATGTTTTTTTGCAAGAAAACAAATGTTTATAACGTCGAAATTTATATTTATGTTAAAAAAATAATAAGACAATGTGGTACTTTTGATTGTATAATGAGATGATTTTGAATAAAATTACATATTATGAAATGTAAATCTGTAATAATTTTTTTTTAAATAATTCGTATTAGTTTTAATTTTAAAACACACATGGCATGCCTCTTAAAAATCAGCACTTATTTCAATGCACTTTTAATAAGCTACTTAAATGATTCATTGATAATCTGAGGGTTTGTTGCATTAGTATGAAATGTTTTTCAAGTATGATTCTGTTTTAGACCTGGAAAATGTCAAATTATGTTTTATTTATAGAAGTTATTTTAATGAAGATATGACAGAATATATAAATAGCTATTTTAAACAAAATTTAATCAAAATTTTATATTTATATAATCGTAAATTATTTTCTTCGATTTTTTGAATTTCTAGTAAAGATGAAAATTGATAAAAAATCGATCTTTGATTACCAAAATCATATTTTCTAATAATGAATGTTATTTTTGCTGGAAAATAATTATTTTCTATTCAAATAATCGATTTCTAATCAAAAAAATTGAGATATAATGAATTTTAAAATTTTCAATTTTTTGCCTCAAAAAAACCACGACCTATAGTATGGAAAATTTCATGAAAAATCAACATTTTCGAAAAGCGATTTTTTTGATCTAAAATCAAAGATTGGGTATAAAATAAGACGATTCGATGATTAAAATCGATTATTCGAACATAGAACGAAATTTATTAAGATAAAACTCTCATTTAATCAAACAGTCATTAATTCAATCAAAAAATAAATCTTATCATTTTTGAGCGTTTTTTATAGGATGACTAGTATTTTTCTTTACTGAAAATATGTCCAAGGAAGTGTACGATAAATTTTCAACAAATATTTTATGGTCTGATAAAAACAAATATTTTTTTTTTTTGATTTTTTTGAATTTAAAGAAAAACTGAAAATTATTAAAAATTGAATTTCGGCTACTAAAATCATATTTCCTAATAATTAACGTTACTTTTAATGGAAAATCATTATTTTCTACTGAAATAATCGATTTGTAATGAAAAATGTCGATTTATAACAAATTTCAAAAATTTCAATTTTTTGCCTCAAAAAAACCACGACCTATAGTATGGAAAATTTCATGAAAAATCAACATTTTAGAAATTCGACTTTTTTGGTCTAAAATCATTGATAGACTAGTAAATAACACAAATCAATGATTAAAATCATATTTTCAATCATAGAATGAATTTTATTTTATAAAAACCCTTATTTAGCCAATCAATCAAAGATTTAATCAGTAAATCACTATTATAATTTTAAAATCAATTCTCCTACAAAGAACTGTTAATTTTTTGACTGAGAATATCTACGTAGGATACAACAATGTATTTTTAATCAAATTACCTTATTTAAATTAATATAAATTATTTTTTTAATTTTTTTTTTTTAATATTGGAAAATATGAAAATTTATCAAAAATTATGTTTTGCTTATAAAAATTCTATTTTCTAAAAATAAATATCATTTTCGCTGAAAAATGACTATTTTCTGTTAAAATAATCGTTTTGTAATAAAAAAGATCGATTCCTAATAAATTTTAAAATTTTCAATTTTTGGCCTCAAAAAAACCACGACCTATAGTATGGAAAATTTCATGAAAAATCAACATTTTCGAAAAGCGGTTTTTTTAATCTAAAATCAAAGATTGGGTATAAAATAAGACGAATGGATGATTAAAATCGATTATTCGAACATAGAACGAGTTTTATTTAGATAAAACCCTGATTTAAACAAACAGTCATTAATTCAATCAAAAAAATTTTTTTTTCTTTTTTGAGCGTTTTTTATAGGATGACTAGTATTTTTCTTTACTGAAAATATGTCCAGGGAAGTATGTGACACATTTTCAACAAATATTTTATGGTCTGATGAAGACAAATATTTTTTTTTGGTTTTTTTTTTGAATTTGAAGAAAAAGTGAAAATTATTAAAAATTGAATTTCGGCTACTAAAATCACATTTCCTAATAACTAACGTTACTTTTAATGGAAAATCATTATTTTCTACTGAAATAATCGATTTGTAATGAAAAATGTAGATTTATATCAAATTTCAAAAATTTCAATTTTTTACCTCAAAAAAACCACGACCTATAGTATGGAAAATTTCATGAAAAATCAACATTTTCGAAAAGTGATTTTTTTCATCTAAAATCAAAGATTGGGTATAAAATAAGACGAATGGATGATTAAAATCGATTATTCGAACATAGAACGAGTTTTATTTAGATAAAACCCTGATTTAATCAAACAGTCATTAATTCAATCAAAAAATAAATCTTTTCATTTTTGAGCGTTTTTTATAGGATGACTAGTATTTTTCTTTACTGAAAATATGTCCAGGGAAGTATGTGATAAATTTTCAACAAATATTTTGTGATCTGATAAAGACAAATATTTTTTTTTATTTTTTGAATTTGAAGAAAAAATGAAAATGATTAAAAATTGAATTTTTACAGTTTGTGTCTTATGTTCATATTCATTTATTTTGTAAATTGTGTGTGTTTTTTTAATTTCTTTAAAATTCCTATATATCTATATTTATATGTAATTTTTTAAATAAAATTTTTGGAATACTCTTACGCTTCTATATACATATAATTGCAAGTTGTAGTATCCATGACAAAACTTTACAGTACAAAGAAAATCTTATAATCTATCTATATATTCGTGTTTGTATGGATTATGTAGAAGTAATATGTATGAGGCATTAATGTAAAAGCTCCTCATGAAAATCTGATTTATATACACACACACGCACACATACATGCCGTTTTATTTGAACTAAAATTTATTGCATATGAGTAAAATATCATCTGATTCGTACCGACACGGTTTATTGGAGCGTATTAATTGATGCGACATGTGCAATACGCCTTGTTTGCCGCTGTGACATTGGCGTCGTAAACCGCAACAACAACATCAATTTCACAGATCGATTCTATTGATTTAATAAATAATTAATATGTCACAACAAAGAAATACACGTCGATTGATCATAATTAGAACATTTCTATTGGGTTCAATGACGACGTCTACGATTTCCGCATCAGCGAGATCAATGCGGAGTGAAAAAATTCAACGCGGTTTCTGAACAATACAGTACAATTATATATGACGACATTGGAACGATTACCGTGACGAGGATAATTTGTTTGGGGGCGAAATAGTACGGATTGAGTGCTTTTTAAATTTATACGTGTGTAGGGGTTTTGTGTTAAATATAGTGCTTTAACGAACAGAATGATTTTAATTGGATATGTAGTACATGTACGTAGGTTTATGGAGATTTTCAACAGAACTATGAACTCGAATTATACATACAATAAATGATATAATTACACAAATGCACGTATCTGAAGATATTTTTGATTAAATACATACATTATTGTATTATACACATATATATTTACATACATACATATATAGGGGTGCTTTTTAAGCGTTATAGAACTTTAAATTGAATCCAACCTAAAAATCCCTTATTGAAGTTCTATCCATAAAAAACATACATACATAAAAAACATTACTATATCGAAAGTTCTATCCAACCCAAAAAAACACCTTATCATACTTTTATACATACATACAAAAACATACACACACACATATATATATATATATATATATATATATATATATATATATATATATATATATACATATATATATATATAATAAAGGTTAAAAATAATTTAAGATTAAATTTTATCAATTTTTGATTGAAAACCAAAATTTCAATAATCTTTATTTTTATAAATTTAATTTCTGTTAGTAAAAAATATTATTTTTGCCATTAACACCAATTTATATACTGGTATAAAAATAAATTTTCAATTAGAATTAATTTTGAAAATTTTATGATTTTTTGTCAAAATGTCAGGTTGTGGATTTTTCTGTTTCAAAAATGAAAATTGGAAATGTGCAATAATTTTAATATAAATAAATTCTCCAGGATTATATTAGATTATTCATGATAAAATCTCACTTCTTTCTTCAATAAAATTGATTAGAGTATTTAATTTAAATTTATGTTTTCTGTATTCCAAAAAATATATAGATTAAAAAATGATATTAATGATAATTTCTGTGAGAATAGAATAAAATTTTATTATAAAAATTAAAATGTATGAAATATAGCAAAAAATGAAATTCATCTTTTTAATATAGATATAAATATTATATATATATATATATATATATATATATATATATATATATATATATATATGTGTGTGTGTGTGTGTGTGTGTATGTATATATATATATATATATCCATGTGTATATTTTAAATTGAAATTTCTATCATTTTTAAAGTAATAATTCACGATCAAGAATTTTTTTGTAAAAAAATACTTTTTACTTTTAAACAGAAAAAAAATTGATAGAAAATACAGATTAATAAAATAAATAAAAGTAACATCCGTAGCATTTGCTGATATAATGCCATAAAATAATGAAATTTGTTTTTATTAATAACAATATATATATATATATATATATATATATATCCTATACTTTCAAATATAGAAAGTTTACTTACTACATTAATAAAATATTTTCTTTGTTCGAACTCGTTTGATTAATATCTGTTACAATTTTATCATGCATAAGGTACATGCTATTTTTGTTGTTAAAACATCAGATTTTATTTACAATTACTACTAGAATTGCAATTTAATATCCAATGAGAATAATAACATTGCAATAAAAGTAGAGCAAGTATTGTTAAATAAGAATTCATATGTAGAGAAAACCAAATTACAAATGTTTATTTTATGAAATGAAATAAACTCATATTTTTTAGTAATACGTATACAAATTAGAATTTTATTGTATATATATTTAAGATGGAATAATTGATTTGATTTGATTTAATTTACAAATAATCTAAACAAATATATAAAATGTTCATTTTATACCAATATAAATTTAATAGATTTTTCTCGGTTTATCTCCTAACAAACTAACGAAATGAATATATTATTTCAACTGTTGTACATTCATTACATGTCAGGTTGTTAGAATTCTCATCACATAAAATTACGAATTAAAATAGAGTTTAATAAACATTAATATAAATTTGTATATATGTATACGGATTTGAAGAAGTAAATAATAAAAAGTATTTATATAAAAAACGACAGGAGGTTTGAATTTTAATTATAATTAATTACTGGAAAATTATTTATATAGGGTCATCCAAATACGACACCTAGATTTGTATTTTATTAAAAAGAAACTATACACATGTTTCCCTATCCACCACCCTCCACATATGTTTTTTTCCAATAAAACACAAATCTAGGCGTCATATTTGGATAACATATATATATATATATATATATATATATATATATATATATATATATATATATATATGTGTGTGTGTGTGTGTGTGTGTGTGTGTGTGTGTGTGTGTGTGTGTTTAAGCGTGATAGAACTTTAAATTGAATCCCTATCGAAAGTTCTATTTAACCTAAAAAAACATTTTTTATACACACACACGCATATAAAAAGTGTTTTTTTAGGTTAGATAGAACTTTCGATAGGGATCCAATTTAAGGATTTCCTATCACGATTAAAAAACATCATATATATATATTTATATACATAAATAACTCTATTTTGCAATCATATATTTTTTTATTACATTTATTTAAAAAAAAAAATATCTAGATGAATCTTGCTGATGAAGTTAATGAAACTGCAATGAACTAAAAATAAGTAAAAGAATAAAATAAAATTTGATAGAAGAAAGACGAAGATTAGTGTCATATTTTTGTTTATACTTGCTTAAGTATTCTATGATTAAATTCTATAGATAAAATATACTAAATAAATAAAAAAAAACTTAAAGTATATTTAATTTTCGAATCGCCTTCGAAGAAAACTTTACATTTGAGGCATGAACGAAATGTGTTCAATATGATTCGTCGTTTATAAAAATAAATCCATAAACAACTTCTACGCTGTGATTTAATGATATGAATTGAAAAATACGAAACAAATGTTACTTATTACGTCAATATCCAACGTTAGTTTTACATACAATTTAGTATTCACTTTGATACTCGCAAAAGTTGTCAGATGAACTGAACAATGGATAACAAGTACTGACATTTCATTTAACATTTATCGCGTGCTACTTTGCTCGAACGATTCTATTGAACTGTTTGATGCGCTTGTATCCAAATATGAATCAGTGTAAATCAATCGAAACTGGTTTTAAATCAAAATCGGTCGAGTACCGTTCGAATTTCGTTCGAGTACACGTACTAGTCTCGTAGTATAAAAGTCACTACCTAGTCGACTGCGAGCTTTAATTGAAAGATGAGCTTTCAGTGTGACGATAATAATGTTTGAGCTGCTCGTAAAGAAGAAATAAGAGAAAGAGTGAGACGGTGTGCTCGATCGTGTACATAAATCGACCTATATCCACCATCGTCATCATTCCAAACACTTGTATCAGTTTGTCTTATCTCTGTTTTACAGATGGTCCGCGTTCATTACAATTAGCTACGAGAGACAATGATCTGCGAGGCTGTCAGACAAGTTCAATAATTGATTTAATGTGTACGTGTGTGTATTTCGGGTCTAGTGCATCGGATCGAATCCTATTCTGATATTAACACGTCTTGCGGTTGAGTTTTGATTGTTATTTAGACATAAAACAACTCACAAAACTTATTTCTCGCACGTTCTCTTTGTTTTCTCGTTCGTGTGTATGAACTTTCAAGAATAGAATTATTTGAGTTATGAAATTCGAATAATTCTCTCAGAGTTTCTTAGAAGAGATGATTATTTGAATTTTTAATTTGATGAGTATATATGTATACTCAAGAGTTTTAATAAAATGTAGATATAATAAAATACAAAAGCTGCTCAAGTCTATATTATGTTAATATAATATCATAAATGGTAAAAACTTTTGTTAACAAGGTATTTTTTTTTATTAAATAAAGGATTTACATGTAGAGAAATTACAATAATATTAAAAAAAAACACAGAACTTTTTTGGAAAAATAAGTTAAAAAGTATTATTTAAATAAAAATAAATCAATGATTTGTTTGTCTTTTATGTTTATATTTTTTGACAAATTTGAATAATATTTTTTTAAGATTAAAACTACACAATATCGATTTCACTTACAGTCCATAATTTATGTAAGCTCACTAATAAAAAAAATGTGTATTTTATTAATGTCTTTTAATATAACTTTTGTGCGAGTCTCTTAGTCTATTCATTTATAATATATGTTCTGATTTTTTAATGCGTTTACGATGTAACAGTAGAAGTTGTTTAATATATATACAGTTTGCTTTCATAAAATTCTTATAAAATATTTTTTCGAATTTTTTCTAATATATATAGGTGTTACTTTAAACGTGACAGAATTTTAAATTGAAATAAAATACATACAAATTGATTGGATGACCATTTATTTGATATTATTCAAAAGATCATTTTATGGCTTTAATATTTAAAAATGAACCAGAGACTTTACATACTCACAAAGAAAATAATTCAGAGGCGTCACATCGCACGATCGTGGAAGCCAATTTACAGGTCAATTTTTGTAAAAAAAAAATACCTTTATATATAGTGATTATTTTATTTTTGCAAATACTATGGAATAGTTAGAAGAGATAATTACAGAATGAGATGAAGCTAGTTGAAAAAGTGATTTAACATTAATCGTATAAAAAATAAAAGTATTTTTAAGGGGGTATTCTAGTCTAGAAGCACGAATTTTAGGTGTTTTTTCAGGCGCTATAAAAAAAACAACAACAAATATTTTTAGTATCTATTTTTTATCAGTTATTTATTGACATTTTAAGAGTATAAAAAAGTATTATTAAAAACAAAAAATTCAAAATTGAAAAAGATACAGGGTGGCAAAGTGGGGGCTCGAAAAAAAAAAGGTGTCTTCTGATTGACGTGGTTCCAACCCTTCCGGTCATTTGAAACAATTTTTTTTGAAATTATTGAAAAAGAAGGTTGTAGTAGTATCCTCGTCTAGGAAAATTTAAAAAAAAATTTTTTTTCGTAAAATGGCGGCAGTGTGAAAAAACAGTAATTTTTTGCCCTATTTTTTTCAACTTTCGGAATTTTTTAAAAATAGTAAAAAACAAAATTTTCAAAAAATCCTAGGCAGGGGTAATTACTGTTATATTGAGAAGCTCTGTACCAAATTTCAAGTAAATCGGTCCATTAAAACTTGAGATATCACGTCAACCGTGTCGAAAAAAGTAGTTTCGAGAAAAACGCGTTTAAAGTTGATTCGTTCCGGCCAGACTGGATTGGTTGGCGCGTCACAAAAATAGCTATAATTCCGAAAATAATTCGAATTTCGAAAAATTCTCTTAAGGAAATATTCTTAAAGGTCTAAACTTTGAAAATATGCAGAAAAAAAATCGATTTTTTCGAAATTCTAGACTAGAATACCCCCTTAATAGGTTTATCTGTCCCTAAAAACAATATTTCTATGAACTTTCTTTGAATTGTAATATTAGTAAAGATTGATCAGTCACACAGAAAGTGGGCCAAAAAAAATAAATAATAATAGCCTAATAGTGGGTACATTAAAACATATTTGTAAGAAATTGAAGTACAATTTTATATAATACTTAGATACAAAAATTAATAAATTTTTGTTTGATTGGTAATTTTTAAGTGGTAGAAAATTTGTTGATATTCAATGAAAGTATTTATATTCACTTATAATAATGAAAATTATAATATGTTTACTTTTGATACATATGTAAATTTATTTCGAAATTAATAAAAAAATAATAATAAATACAATAAATTACAAAAAGAGCGAAAAAGATGTTTCAAAAATATACTGAAAGGTGTAGAATTTCAATTCATATTTTACTAAATCTCAATCGTCTGCACAAATCGTTTCTAATAAAAAAATGTGTTTATATAGAGATCAGGCGTTGTTGAAAACATGTTTACTGTTAAGACTTTTGTATCTATCTTACCGCTTAAATTCTATATGGAACGTATCAGTGTTTATTGATAAATATAACGTCGTACAATCAACAAGATTGGATTTTCATTTCATACTTTATAATATTCGTTTCACTTAATTAATAATATGATTTTTTCGTTTTTAATTTAATTAACTATTTTAGTGTAGATTTTTGGTACGGCAGGGAATAACTTTGAATGTATGTTAGTCTCAACGTAATTAAGTGTAGAATACATCAAAATGAATGATATTTGATTACATGTACAAAATAAAAATAAACAAATGGGATATAAATGATTATCTTCAAACTTTATATATATAGGGTTTTCCAATAAGCGCTTCAGAAGTTTAAATCGAAATAAAACAAAAAGTATTTAATTAATTAGTTATGTATTTTATTTATTTTTAAGAATATTCTATGGCATTAATGATGAAACACAATTTCACTCATATGACCACCATGACTTCACTTGACAGTGCATTCGTTTAGTCCAATTTTTAGTCACTCTTTCATATAATTGAAGTCCAATTTCATGAATTACACGTTTAATATTTATTTTTAATGCGTCTGTTGTTTGTGGTTTATCAGCATAAACCAATGATTTCATATAACCCTACAGAAAATAATCCAATGGAAAAAATCACATGATCTTGGTAGCCATTTTGTGAAATAATGGATTCATTAAACATTTATTTCAATAAGTCTATTAAACTTTTTACAATTTCTAAGCGTTATTGAAGTATTAAATATTCCATTATAATTTGCCAAACTGTATTGAGTTGAAATGTCAAAATGAGCTTTAAAAAAAATCAAACATGGCTACCACCAGCCGTCAAAGTTTTGATATTATTATTGGAAAACCCTATATATATATATATATATATATATATATTTGTTACATATATTATTCATAATTTGCGGAATGCAGTCTATAAAGTCCTTGAACGTTTACTTATTTGGTAAGTTGACGTGGGTTAGAAAAATTATAATTAAATCTACGTACGAAAAATGAACGAGTCCTGTTAAGGTCTTTAAATATAGAATTGATTAAAAATTAATTCGTAAGAGGGACGATATAGGTATATAAATATATATATATATATATATATATATATATATATATATATATATATATATATATGTGTATAAATGTAATTATTATTATTATTACAGAAACAAAGGTTATAAGTCATACGAAACAAAGAAATATTTAATTGACAAATAACTTATAAGATAATTTATTGATTAATGTGTAAATGATTTATAATTCAAGTTGTATTTTGTTAATATTTCAATTCAATTTACATTCAATGTTTGAATTATACTTCTAAATAGAAAATTATTTTTTTGCCATCTAGAGATAATTTTTTATGGCCAAGATGTTTGTTCTTATTTTGATGTACCTATTGTTATTTCTAATCTATTGACAAAAATCCTAATGTCACAGTTACTGAATATTCTACAACCGATTTCAGTAATTTTATTATCAAGAGCTTTTTAATAATTCAATGTGATAAAAAGTTTTTTAAATCAAATATTAATTTTTTTTGATGTTAACTTTTTAAAAAAGGTTTAATAAAATACATATACACCAATATTATCTAATAACTAATCAAATAATATTCAATAAATTGTTATTTATTATAATTTAATTTGAAATAGTTATTATTTAATAAAAAAAATAACCTGCATAATAAATGTGAAAATGCTTGGCTAATTAATTAGTATATGGTGTTTTTTAAGCGTGGTAGAACTTTAAATTGAATCCCTATGGAAAGTTCTATCTAACCTAAAAAAAATCTTTATATATACATATGTGTGTATGTATATGTAAAGATATGATGAAAATTTTTTTAGGTTAGATAGAACTTTCGACAGGGATTCAATTTAAAATTCTATCATGCTTAAAAAAACAATCTATATTATGAAATGTGTACTAGTATTTTAAACACCATAATAATTATTTATTTAATAATTTAATTAACAAAAAATTCCAAAGGACGATGTTAAAAGGAAATCTGAAATGTTATCCAGAACAGAATTTTTTTAAAATTTGATAATATAATACAACTTAATAAATAAATATGATGAGTTTAGTAGTTGAAATTTATATAAAAAGATTTTCAATGTAATTGAAATTAAAAAAAGCAATGAAAAAATACTTATTTTTTTAATTAAACTTGTTTTGCTTACAACAGAAATATTTCAAACTCGCACACAAAGAAAAATGATAAAATAATTGCGTGTAAACTTTTTTAAAAATATTTTCAATTTCATGGAATTTTGTTAATAAAATGTAATTAAAGATAACGTTAACAAATATTTATTAAATAATTATTTGATTGCGGTTTTAAATAAATGATACGAAATTGTAAAAATTAAATCTATTACAGAGAAATATAACGGTTTTTTGTAACAATTATCTAATATAATTGTGTTTGTTTCTTCGTGATGATTGTTCATACTCTACCATTAAATAATTTACTTTTATTAATATGACACATTCAATCGTATTTAAACTGAATGCTCTGAATTAATCCAACAAACACCAACGATAAACGAATTTATCTGTTATTCCCCATGAAAATTCCTTGTATTCTTAAATCTAATTAAAATCAATAATAAACAGATTATATTTCAAAGAATTTATTTTATAATATTTATATAAAAAATAATTAAAAAAAATATTTCCCTTTAGAAATTATTATTTTTCATCGTTTGAAATAGTGAACTTTATTTATAATTACGAATATTAAATATGACAATAAAAATAATTATCCATTTTTAATTTCTTCATGATTATGTAAAAATAATGGCATGACCATTGAAATATGTATAAATTGTAAATTTGATTACAAAATCTTGTATGATCTGAATGAATGATTTGTTTCTGTAAAAGTGAATTATCCACAATTGTAAACATGTTTATTTTGTTTTGATAAAAATATTATATTCACACGTCAAACAGTAGTTTATCATAAAAGTGTTTTTTTTTTACATTTTAAAACCGTCAGCCTTCAATTCTGGGAATAAATATTATCATTTTTCTTCCATTAGACCGGGTGTAGTCGTAGCAACTATAATTCAGTGCCACACGTGATATCATACAAGTAAGCGTTAATACGAATCGAAATGAGTTACAGCTAAGATATGAGTTATGGTAACAGCAGTCGTGCAAAATTTCATAAAAGAACGACGACTTCGCAGCTACGGCGAACGATGTGTTCTTAAAATTGCACAATCGTATGAAAAGACGTTTCTATAAAATATAGTTATTGTATGCATTCTATAAATAATAAGAATATATGGAATTAAATCTTTTTTAAAATATGATATTGCATGAAAGCGTGATCAAATAGATATAATAAATATATTTTTTTACTCTATTATATTTTTATTTCAAGTGAATATGATGAAAATATTACTTGAAACTTGAATTTGAGTAAAAATAAATAAAACAAACTTGAAATATGGATATAAATGTCGATTCAAACATATATTTAGAATAGTTTATAAATTTTAATATAAATATTTTTTGTGTGTTTTATTTTTAAATCACTCATACAAAATGAATTTGATATTTCAAGTTATTCTTTTATTAGAAACACAAAATTTATTTTTATTTTGTTACACAAATAGATTTAATAATATTTTTTTCATTGCAACTGAAATTTTAATGTTTCTATTGAATTTTCAGTAAATCATTACTATTTTTTAAAAATATTGTGAATAAAATAATCAAAGACAATAATGTAAAGTAAGTTTTAGCATATAATTTTTATTGATTATTAAGGGAAAATATTGTAAATAAAAAATAAAGAACTATAAAGAAAAAAATAGATATAAAAAAAGTTAGTCTGAGGGAAAAATAAAACATTATTATTATTACAGAATATTTAGAAAATTTAATTTGGGAAAAATAAAATATGAATAAAATAATGAATATGTTTTACGATCAAGACAATGTATACAACAGTATATTTAAAATTATTAAAGGGTTCAATGTAAAGAGAAATATATTTTTAGGGGAAACTGAAGTATTAGATATGATTTAAATGTTGAAAATATATAAAAAACAGAATTATAAAAAAATATGAATAGAATTTATATCAAAATGTAATCAAAAAAATTCTAATAAGACTTATAATTGTGATAAAGTGAAAATACAATAATTTTTAAAGATTTTACATTATGAAACTCTGATGATGGAGCATCGAGATGTACACAGGCGAATAAAGAAAACAATAAATTACTACTGTGTAGATAAAATTTTGTATTGTTGGGATAAATGATTCATTTGTGTTAAAATGAACTTGCTACAATATTATTTAATCTTTCATTTAAAAAAAAAATGTATGAAACAGAACTTAAAAAAACTATATTATTAGAGAAAAACATGCTACTGAGTGTAAAATGACTGAAAATAAATTTATATACATAATACAACTGATAAATTACTGCATAAAATTCCAGATATGTTTTAAAGTCACATTTCATTACTTAATTATACAATAATGTCAGACAGTTTTGTTACAAAATAATTAAAAAATATTATATTATTCAAAACGTTTTTCAAGTCAATTAATTTCCATAAATAACTGATTTATAACTCTGAATACGACAAACACATTTAAAAAAAAACAGAATAATAAAACAGTCCAATAGTACACAATTGTCTTTTCGTCATGTGATATTTATACATTTTTTTATATTTAAATATACATTTTCACAACGAAGTTTTTGGTGTGTCCTAATTTCAGTGAACATAACATAAAAAAACACATTTCGTACATACATAATTCTCATATATTATTAGTTACGATTTCTAAAAAAAAGAAAAACATGTATTTCCACTGGTAGACTGCTTGATAAACATATTTATTATATTTTTCTTTTATAATTTCGTTATGGACGATTCTTTGAGAACTTTTATTCAATGTTGATGATCATATTTTGTTGTCAGTGTATTCGCTTTATGTACATTTCAAATATCTAATTACAGAAAAGACTTCTAACCTACAATTAGAAAATATGAACATGCGACTATTGTTTTTTATATAAGAAAGGTGAGAGTAATACCATTGTTGGTAATATACCGAAGGTGGATTTGTTTGACCTGGATTTAAGTAAAAGTATTTAATTCTAATAAGATAAACATATTACCAACCCTATATATGTAAGTAAACTTATATATATATATAGTGTTTTTCAATAACAATGTCAGAACTTTGACAGTTGGTAATAATCATGTTTGAATTTTTTTTTAAGTTCATTTTAACATTTCAACTCAGTATAGTTTGGCAAATTATTATGGAACGTTTAACACTTCAATAATGTTTAGAAATTGTAAAAACTTCAATAGATTTATTGAAACAAAAGTTTAATGAATCCATTATTTCACAAAATGGCTACCAAGATCATGTGATTTTTTCCATTGAATTATTTCACGAAATGGACCTATCAATTGGCTACCAAGATCATGTGATCTAATTCCATTAGATTATTTTCTGTGGGGTTATGTGAAATCATTGATTTATGCTGATAAACCACAAATAACAAAAGTATTAGAAATAAACATTGAAAGTGTAATTTATGAACTTGGACCACAATTATGTGGAAGAGTGACTAAAAATTGGACTAAATGAATGCACTGTCAAGCAAAGTCATGGTGGTCATATGAGTGAAATTGTATACCATCATTAATGCCATAGAATATTTTAAAAAATAAAATAAATAATTAACTAATTAATCAAATACTTTTCGTTTTATTTCCATTTAAACTTCTGAAGCACTTTTTGGAAAACTCTATAGATATATAAGAGAGGTAATTATTTAATTTCTAACAGAATTAGTTGAAATAACTGGATATTTTCTTTTAATATAAAAATTATAAACTATTTTTAATTTTTAAAAAATTTTACAGTTTTTAAATAAGAATTTTTAAATCATTTACACACACACACACACACACACACACACATATATATATATATATATATATATATATATATATATATATATAAATGATAAATATCTAAAATATAGAAATACATGTGTTATAAATTTGAATACATACATTTATGATAAATTTTTTATTTGCATTTGACAACCAAATTAGGTACACACTGATGACAGCGATATGAGACATTATTTAAATTTATTTATTTATGGAAAAAAAGATAAATGCTTATTACATGTAACAAAGAACGTAGGCACAGCTTTCACCATCGCAAATTACACGTTGATTCATTTTAAGCATTTATATTTCTTAGTTAAGTCATTTAACAATGACTCAATTGTTGTATACATTTATAATTGTTTCAATTAGATTTTTATAGTTTAATAAAAATTTAAATCATTTAATTACATATGCTTCTTGATTAAGTAAAAAATGAGATGAATTAAAAAATATTATATTTATTTAAATTAATTTTGGAAAATTTTTAGGTTATCTAAAAATTCAATTATTATTTTCTTGTTATATAAAAGTATATGATTTAGATTGTTTTAAATTAAATTTATAATTTTCTTTATGAATTGAGATTCTGGATATAGAATAAATAAATATATAAAAAGATCCAAAAAAAGACCCATGGATAAACAGGAAACAGGTAAGAGAAAGTTTGGATAATGAAAGAGAGAGGCATTAGGTAGTTGGAAATTAAGTTTTGAAAGAGATTTTAATCCATTAAAGAAAGAAGCTGTTGTTTCTGATAATGATATAACATATATATATATATATATATATATATATATATATATATATATATATATATATATATATATATAATTTAATACTTTTTTTTAATAAGTACACAGTCATTGTTTATTATTTTTAAAGTTATTTTAAATTACTTTTCACTATTTGTTACTTTTCATTATTCTATAGTAAAGATTTTTAATAATATGTTCAAGTATAAAATTCAAAAGATTGCAACTTTAAAAAACTAAAGGTAAACAATTATGAATACAACAGTTATTTTCAGAGTAACATTTTTTTTTTAAATAAAGAGATAAGCGTTTTCTTTATTAGAAACTGAATCATAGTTTTTCTTAGTAACATTGATAATGAAATTATCGAACAAGTAAATACATACATTCTATTTTATTATTGATAAATTATTATTTCTTTTGTAATATATTTATAAGTATTCACTCATTATTCATTATTATTACAGTAATTATATATTATTTTTTTCCTATTTCCATTTATTTGTATTATATCGTGGTACTTTTTAATAATCATAATCTACTATGCATTTAAACGACCTTAATTTAAAAAAAGTATAGTTGAAAATATTTTCAACTAAGTTATTTTTTAACACAAAAAATACACAATTTATTTTTTACCAAATGATTATTTTTTGTGGAACTGGAACTGGAGAATAATAAAACTGTGAAGAAATGCGACAGTTACACGTACCTCGGGATAAACTTCAATTCAGAAGGTACAGATGACAATGAAATAACATCCAGAATAAATAAAGCCAGGAGAATAATAAAAGCCCTAAATGGAATACTCTGGAGTACAGAAATAGGAAAACAAAGAAAGCTGAAAATATATGATAGCCTAATAAAGAGCACACTTATATATGGATCCGAAACGTGGCGAATGAAAGAACAGATAAAACGAAAAATAGAAGCCACAGAAATGGATGCATTGAGAAGAGCAAGTAGAAAATCTCGATTAGAAAGAATAAGAAACACCGAAATAAAAGAACAAATGGGGATCCAAAAAACCGTACTCGAAGATATTGAGGAACACCAATTGAGATGGTACGGACATATCCAGAGAATGAACGAAGGAAGACTGCCAAAAAGAGTGATAAAGTGGAAGCCACAGGGAAATAGAAGAGGAAGACCAAAAAAGTCCTGGATGGAAGGGATAATAACTTCAATGAGCACCAGGGATTTGAATGAAGGAGATTGGAGTAATAGAAGCGGGTGGCAGTTAGGCATCGGACAACGTCGCAGGACGTTATGAACCCGAAATTATATATATATTATTTTTTGTAAAATTTATCGGTAATTAAATCATTAAAAAGTAAATATAAGAATTTTATTTTATTGTTATAAATTATTATTTGTTTAATAACACACACACACACACACACACACACATATATATATATATATATATATATATATATATATATATATGTGTGTGTGTGTGTGTGTGTGTGTGTTTGTGTGTGTGTGTATAAAACCATTATTGTTATTGTGCAATAAACATGTTGATGCAATTGTCCGTAAATACGATAATAAATGTAGGTGTGTTGCTTGAAAATTAATTTAATTGACAACTTGAGATAATATCATTAATATATTTATATAATTTTACTTTGATATATATATATATATATATATATATATATATATATATATATATATATATATATAAGTGTTAATTATCAAATAAATAATACAACAAAAAAATGTAATTTATATCTGACAAGAGAATTAGATGTAAAATTTTCTGACATAAAAAATTGCTCTGAATGCATTCGTGTGTTCATTTATTAACAAAAAGTTAAATGCTCGTTTATTGTAATCAGTTATGTCGAAACAGTTTTCAAGATCTTAAATTACACAAAGTCATTTGATGTATTTTATCGATTTTATCTGCGGAATCTTACACGGCCAGATTATTAAACAGACGTGCGGTCGACAAGCTAATTTCTATGCTCAACAAAGCCTCTAATTAACATTCAAATGGGCATGTGTAAAGTTGGTTAAGGGCAAATACTGTTCAGAGATATGGTTATTACGAGCTTTATCGAATTTTCTTGCGGCGAGCTATATGATTTATAATTATATATTCAAGTTGTATCACATTAAATTAAACACTTTCGTTAATGTGTTTATTGGGAAGTTGTATTCTTGATGAAATAACTCAAGTTGATCAAAACTAACGTTTTTCGAAGTTATACTTGGTGTTGGTGATAAAATATGGTGAAAATATTTTTCTGGGGTTATTATTCATTTAATATATGTATAGAAGTGTTAAAGAATACACTTAATAATTATGAAAGAGAGGAAAAAATGATTTTGTTGCAAAAACATTTGTTAAGACAATAAATATTTTATGCAATTGTAGATGTCATTTTTATGTGACAAATAAAATTAAAGTTTAAATCACGACTTAGTAATATTTGTTACTTTTTGATGTTACAAAATTTAATTTTGTAACACAAGTGATATTTTTTGGTATATTTCATGAAAATATATCTACTATTTACATTAAAATATTATGAGCGTATCATCTTATGAGTGATGACAACATATGCAAAAATAGATGTGTTGATAAATAAGAATTAAAAATAGCTATAAAAATAAAATAAATATTTTTGTACAAATTCTATAGATATTTTTTAATTAAATTTTTGGTGATTTAAAACTAAGCAACTATTTTTATCAAATGGTTAAATACATTTACGGAAATTCAAATTAATTTATGATAGATCAAAGATTTAAATAAAACATTAGATACAAAAAAAGTAATTTTAATTACTGTAATTGTTAACAGTATTTTTTTTTAAAAAAATAATAAATGTTACGATTATTTCATGGTATATTTAAAAATTAAAATTTTTTCTTCACATATACAAAAAAATAACTGTTAATTGAACATTTGTAATAATACAAAAGGGAATATATGAGTATAAAATTTATAAAATTATCTTACAATATAATAAACCATAAATTTTCCACATCAATCAAAGGCGATAAAAAATTCTTTGTTTTCATTACGAAAATATTATTTCTGAAAACAGATACTTATTCAATTATGCTTCTGGTTATTATCAGTTATTGATTTTAAATTTCATTCTTTGTTATTAAAAGAATATAATAATAAATTATAAAAGAATAACAATCAATTATCAAAGAAGAAAAGAGATATAATGCTAAAATGTAACAACTTGAAATTTCAATGAAATCAAGTAAATTTTTCATTACTAAAAACGACATATGTGAATTTGAAATATATGTATGTATAGTCGAGTTTACATTAAGAGCAAAAGTGACGTCTCTGTCTGGGGGATGTTTTTTTTCTCTATACAATTTTTATAAAAACAGGCTTTGGCCTTGATTTTTAAGGACATCTTTGTCAAGTAAATCACTACATTGAGATTTTGTTGGAATGACTGAGAAATGTACTTTTATTTTTCATATTTTTTTAAAAAAAGAGTTACATGTCTTTTTCTTTTATATAATCAGCTACAAAGACATATACTGTGAACAATAAGTAATTATTCAATCCTTTAAAAAAATCTTTTAAACAAAATTTGTGAAACTTGATTTGTTTTCTTACAATTCTACCTAATTTACACACATTTTTGACTTATTTTTTGTATTTTGTGGTTTAATTTTAAATTTATGTAAAATGAGTAAGAATCTTCTTTATTAAAATATCTACAAATATCAAATTATTCAAATAAAATCTTGTATGATGACAGTTAGTTTTGGTATTGTGGCAAAATGATTTTAATATAAATGGATCATTCCTAAAACCATAAGATTTCATAAAAATGTTCAATAATCATTTATTGATCATTTTATTAACTGCTAATATGCATTTAGATGGTTCTGGTATCATTGTTGGACATTGTACTACAATATATAATATATATATATATATATATATATATATATATATATATATATATAACGTCTGTGACATCATAAAAAACTCTATTAAACATTTTTTTAAATATATATATATATATATATATATATATATTTAAAAAATGTTTAATAGAGTTTTTTATGATGTCACAGAGGGTGTAATGCGCATCAATGAATGAACAATAATATATTTTACAAAATATGGTACTGTTTGAATTAAGTGAATTAAATTTTTAATGATTATTATATTTTTTTCAAATATACAAAACTTTTTTTATTACTTAAGTACATATTATATGTATATATATATATATATATATATATATATATATATATATATATATATATATATATATATATACATTATATGTTAACATTCTGTATTATTGATTGTAAAAAATTCTGAAAACAATTTACCACAAAGTTATTAGTAATAAACTGTCTTAAGATAATTAGAAATTCTTCAGTACATTTAGCACTTACAAGGGTCGTTTGTAAGTATGGTAAAAAAGTAAGAAAAACTAAATTGAAAAATTTAATTAAATTAATTAATTAATTAAATTAAAAAAATAAATAAATTTACCATACTTATCAAACGACCCTCGTATATATGTATAAGTAAAATGAAATAAATATTGTATTTTGTTATTTCTGTAGCTAGTTAATAAGTATTAAGGAAAATGATGATTAATTATCACAAATATTGAATTAATTTAAGTAAATATTGGTCATGTGAATCAATATATATATATATATATATATATATATATATATATATATATATATATATATATATATATATATATATGTATATATATATAAAACATATACACATGTCATTAAATCAATATTATTGTATATTTATATACTGTCAATAATTAATTACTATAAATTCATAATAATTTGTATAGGCAGAGAAATATTGCTATTATCTTTTTATTAATACATATTCAAATATGTACATTATAAATATATATATATATATATATATATATATATATATATATATATATATATATATAAATATATATAAAGAAATTAAAATACAAATTAAAATTAAATTACCATAGTTTGTTTGCACTAAAGCCACAAATATATTTTAGTACACAATTGATATAACATTAAAGATAAACCAAAACAACAAAACCCATCGTTTAATAACACCACCACAACATAACACAAAATATTTAAACATGTAACGAAACGTTCACATGCTCGTTTTAAATCGACGCGTTTCTAATTTAGATACGAAATTCAATTAACGCGTCCGACGATCATCCACAAATAATTGTCATTTTTTCGCGAGATATTCACGTTTTAAAGTTTTGAAATTCGTCCGCCTTATTGGGCATTTTCTGTGCGAGACCGTTGCTTCTGATTGAACATTTGTTCCGTGGAGTGAGAGATGTGTACATAACAGCTGGCTACCAGGCTGGTTTACGTCTCCCTCCACAAGTTTCGGTTTCAAATGATTACTGTCAGAGGGGATTCGTCGTCAGGGAGTTATACACGTTGCAATTACAATTAAGGAGAGACGAAAACAAACTAGTGTACGCGTTGATTCCACCACTTTGGATTTTTGATATATTTTTTTTAGATTAATGTAGGATAAAAAAAAGGTATATGCAAAAAGAAGAAATTAATTATTACATATTTTTGAGCACGTTTTAGGGCAACAATAAAAGAACAAACAACAGTTATGAGTTAAAATTACACTGATTCTAAATTAACACAAATGAATCTGTATTTTTGTATTTGTTATATATTTCTTTTCCACATCTTTTCCAAACTACTATTTTTTTAACACAAATGAATTTTCACTCCCAACAAAGACTCTGACGTTGATGGCATCGCCATCGAAATGCACATTAGCTCATTGTTTTTATAAACAATAATGTGAATCATAAGTGATTATTGAACACTTTATAATATATTGTAGTGTTGGGGGAGCGGAATGGTTATTTGAATAAATTGTGTTAAAGTTTATTAGCTAGCTTCAAAACACTATTTTTTTTGAAAAAAAAAAATTATTAAAAAAATTGTATAATATTGATAATTTAATATTGCATTCTAGAAAAAATATTTTAGAACGAATATTTAAAAAATATTCTAGAAAAAATATTTTAGAACGAATATTTAAAAAAATATTCTAGAAAAAATATAATGAAGAAAGTTTGCAGAATATATAGGTCATCCAAATGTGACGCCTAGATTTGTGTTTTATTAAAAAGAAACTATACACATGTTTCTTTTTAATAAAACACAAATTTAGGTGTCACATTTATATGACACTGTATTTGTTTGCTTAACAAATCCATTTAATTTAAGCAATATTTAATTATTCTATTGTCGGATTACTTGTATATATTTCTACCTGAAAACATTTCATGGGGTGATTATAGTTCTTGTTCAGAACTAGTGAATGTTTGATAGTAAATGACTACAGTTACACTTCGGACCAATAACAGTTAATAATATGAAATTATTTTTTCCCTGGAGTATAAATGTAAATAAAATATTTATTTAACTAATTATTATCAAATTATACATAATTTAATTTTATATTATTTATTCGGAATAATAAATATAATTGTAATTTTTGATATTGTAAAAAATATTCAGATCATAAAAAATCTGTATAACTAAATTACTAATTGAGTTTAGAATCCTGGAATGAAATACTATGTCTTTATACATGCATATAACAGCCATGAAAATATTACAATTTTATGTTCAATAAATTTATTATAAAACATTTTTAGTTTATTAGCATTTTTAGTTTCACATAAACGAATTATCATCCCAATTGAAGTGATAATTAATTTGTGTGAAAATTAACTCTTCACAGTTTCAAAACAAATAGTGATATTTTTAATTATTCTCTCTCTCTCTCTCTCTCTCTCTATATATATATATATATATATATATACACGAGAGTCGTTTGATAACTATGGTAAAAAAGTAAGAAAAACTAAATTGAAAAATTTAATTAAATTAATTACTCTTTCTCTCTCTCTCTCTATTTATATATATATATATATATATATATATATATATATACACGAGAGTCATTTGATAAGTATAGTAAAAAAGGAAGAAAAACTAAATTGAAAAATTTAATTAAATTAAACAATAAATAAATTTACTATACTTATTGAACGACCCTCGTATATATATATATATATATATATATATATATATATATATATATATATATATAAACACATACATATGACCACAAAGACAATCCACATATTCATTTACGTTGAAGTCACATCCACCGATGCTAAAAATAAATGTACCTGTTCCATTGACGAAACTGTAAAGCAAAAGAAATATAACAGCGTACCGAAAATTCAATAGGACACCATTCAGTAGGGTACGTCTAATACAATAAATCATTATTTTGCTGGAAATAGTTGTCCGCTTTTGTTATACAACCTTTAAGTATGTAACCTTCACATTCTCGGCTAGGCCATAGAGAGAGAGTGACTGACCCAACAACCACAAGAAATGGTCATCAGTGTAATGTAACTCAATACGCTACTGGGATAAAAGATAAATGGACATTTCGGAAATAATAACGGTGAAATAGAACAAAAAGACATCCTGCATAGTCCATAAAGATCAGAGATTTTTAAAAAAAATCATTTACCAACATTATTAATTTATATATAAATATGTACGTGTGTGTATGTATGTATTTATATTTTTCGTGGTTTTGTATACTAACGAGTAATCTTGCACGTACGAATGGTTTTCTTTATCCAACTCTGTTTATATGAAAATATATTTATCACAAAGATTATTATTTGAATAGAATAGGAAATACACATGACAGGGGCTTCCTATGAATTTATCTTCTAATATTCATTTATAATTGCTTGATGTGACAATCATTTTACATAATAATGTTATTGTAATTTTCTCAGAATTTCTCATTGTAAGTTTATCAGTCAAAATGTTTGAGTTAGCATCAGTATTTTCCCTATTGTTAAACAGATAAATAAAAGTTTTTTTTGTAATTTTTCCTGTGTTTAACAAACTGAAGGTAACAAAACAGTACACGACTTGGATAAGAAAGAACAGACAAGTTAGATTTCGGCTAAAGAACTTCAGTTATAAGAACAAAAATATCTATATGGAGAAATAAGAAGAAGATGTTGCATCCTTAACATGATTAAAAACGAAATATTTAAAAAAATAAAATCACAAAACTAACGCATGCAGATATTCAATTCATCTAGAATAGACCTCACAAATCGTTAAAAATTTCGAATACCGTCACAAGTAATAAATAAGTCATTTCAGGTCATCAAAAAAGGTCATAAATCTATGTTGCAAAAAACAATAAATAACCGAAAACACTTTATGCTTGCAGACCAGATGACGAAATGAAAGGAAAGATTCAACCCCCAGTTGTAGATGGATTGAATAAGGACACAAAACACAAATTAGTATAGGTATATATAAAAAGTTAGTCTAGATTTTCTCACATAAAAGGGTTTTTTGAAAATTTTCCCTTGCACTTATCTTCATAAACACTAAACACATCCAAACAGAAACACCTGTAATCACCTCATACTGGTACAATATTTTTCCAACAAATAACATACCACAAAAACTCAGATTCCATTTATGTAAATCATTGTAAATGTATATATTTGAGCAATAAATTTCATTTGATTTTGATTGATATTTAATTTGATTGAGTCTAGATTTTAACAGAAAGGCTCTGACGATGATGGCGTCGCCATCGAAATGCATCAGCCGATATAATTATAGATTATATAATTATAAATAATAAGTGAACAATAAGTGATTATTGAACACTTGAAATCATTGTGGTGTTGGGGTTAAAATTCATTTGTGTAAAGACTAAAAACGATATAACAAAAGTGAGGTAAGACCAGAAGAAAAAATTATTTGATATAAAAATAAATAGGAATATTTGAGATAGTTTTTATTTAATTTTCATTTTCCGAAAAAGTGCGTGTATATATAATTTAACACCCAAAAAGTAAAACAAGCTGTGAATTGAGTACATTGAAATTTTAGGTTAGAGATAAACTGACGTCTTCGTCAAAGAAAACATATCTTTTATGATTATAATTTATAGAAAGGATATCGACCTTCATCCTTCAAGAGCAATGAAGACATTGCTTTTATACAAGTTATGTCGATGACAGGTTATGCATGTAAATGAGATTTAAACAGTTTGTAGATTTTTTTTTGAAAAGGAATGGATTTTTTCAAACATCACACATATCTCTGAATACTAATTTTTTATATACAGTATTTACTTAAAATCTATAAAAAGTTTAAGTATTTATTTCTTATTTTTAATATTTCTGATGATGTGAATGGCTTTTACATAAATTATTTCTGTTCATTTGTATAGAAGTGAATTAGAATATCAAACCATTTGTAATGTTATTTTTAATAACAAAAACATATAATAATATGTATTATTGGTTGATTTATTTATGATTATTTATAAATCAGATCTAAAAGTGGGAATTTTCTTAGGAATGAAATTAAAATATAAAATTAAATGAGTAAAATTCTCTTATCATAAATTCAACGTTTTATTTTATTTATTTTTTAATAAAGAAAGTGAAAAAATGATTTTTAAATTTTAAACGGTTTATAATTTTATACTTTCTTTGTATTTTTCAGTTTTAGATTTAAACTTATTTTCCATTTCATAATATTATTCTGTATGTTAATAATATAATTAAATGTATTTTAGTTTTAAATTATAATAGACATATTTGTTTTTAAGAAAATTGTAAATTTAAATTAGATAGAAATTTACAATTCTTCATATAATGATCTTTTATATGAATGCATATATATTTATAATATGCATTATGTATGTATTTATGTATATGTATATATTACCTTCAATTATTTATTGGAAAAAATGGCACAGTCGGTGAATTAGAAATAGATTTAGCGGTTGCACATAATCTATAATAAAATATACAATACACATCCAATATAAATTGTGCGTGAGCCTTGACATCGATTTTTTAAGACGATTAAAGATTTAAATACGAACGGAATGTTATTATCGAAGTCAAATTATTTTGCAATTATCTTAAAGCGTTTTACTCGAATGTCGAAATCAGAATAGACGTAAATTAAAATAAACGAAAGTTATTAGTTACATTCAGCTGAACAGATACATATTTATTACAGTTTTAAAACACTGTATATTTAAATTATCGCACGTACAATTTTCTTAAATATTTCAAGTAGACTAAAATGGTTTAAACGTGCCGACACGACGGACGAATAGAAATAATTATATATTTTTCTTCGTATGATGTGATGTGACCTATTAGATCCGATTTACAAGAACAGGTAATTGACGAAATATGTAAAGCCGACCATATTTAAAAAGGTGACACATGTACGGTTCAATAACGGGATTTGTGTATTTTATTAGCATTTAGAATCACTTACCGAAATACATTTGAAAAAAAGTAGAAATGGACTGAGTTTGAAACTCTTAACGTAAAATATTACAAACATAAATTTGGCTAAGGAAATGTTTTATGTTTTTTTTTTCACTAAAAAAGAAATTTATCGATCGTGTAATGCGTAACATAAACAAGCACGTTTGGTAGATAAAACATTTTTTTTGAACAAGTTTTAAGTGGTACAAGTCAAAACGTTTTTTTCTTTTAATAAAAAAAAATGTTAAATCAGATTTTATTCTAAAACGTGGAACATTTGCACTAAGTATTTAAACAGTCTAATTTATAAAAATATTTTTTCCACATACACACTCAAATTATTCATTTATATCGGTAATTAATTGTTTAATAAAAAATATAACGTATAGTTTTTTTTAATAAACCAGATCTCAATTGAAATGATTTTAAATTGCAATGATATATATATTGATAATAAATCTTATCAAGTTCAGTTATCTGAAATTTTTGTTAACATTTAACAATAGACTTTTATTAATAGATAAAAGTTATGTCTTATTAATTTTATTGTTGTATAAATAAAACAATGCATACAAATGTATTTAATTTATATACAGATTTTCTTCCATAATTATTTTTATCCATCAATTATCTTCTCTTTTTGCTATGTATCCTATTCATGTCTATTTCATCGATTTATTTCGATTTATTCATACCTATTTCATCGATTTTATTTGATTTATTATATCAATTACTCTTGTCTATTCACATATCCATTTACAGGTTCTCATATCATGTTTAAAAATTCTTGACATTATTATTTTTTATTTGCTGAGCTATCAAAAGTTTCTGTTTCATTTTTGCATATATATATATGTATACTTTTCTAATAATTTAAAATCGAATGAAACAAAATCATCGAATCAACTTCAAACAATCAAATATAAGAGATATTCATGTATGATTGTGATTTATTTATTTATTTATAGAATAATAAACAGTAATATACTGTTATTTGACAGTAACGACTAGTAACACACAATGTTAATTATTATACATTTTGTACTATTAGCCTAATTACAAATATAAATACTGAACGAACCGACATTTTATTATATACAAATATAAATGACCAGAAATTAAATTTCATGTCATAACTTAACTCGATTTTTTTATATCAAAAGATAGAAAATACATACGTACTTTGATACGAAAAAGAAAAAAAACCCATTTCATCATATTTCAAACATTCATTTCATTTGGTTCTGAAATGTTTCCATTTTAATTACAAACTATTGTGTTTTTAATAAATGGATGTTTATTTTTTTTGAATTGACCGAGAAAAGAAAGTAAGTAATTTAACTGAACGACGGAATTATTTGAAACGTACTGTACAGATAAATGATGTTTTAACGAAAAAAATGGAAACGGTAATTATTCATTAATTTACTTCAATTAGAAAATAATGTTTATTTTATTCTATATATTTTTATAAACCAGAATTTTCTATAAATGTAATGAATATTAATTTAATTCTGAATAAAACATGTTTATATTAAATTTAACATATATAGTGTATTTTTTAAAAGTTATATTTAATATTTTTTATGTTAAAATCTTAGGGTCATTTTTCATATATGATATCTTGATATAAGTTACTACATACAAAGAACGACCTCAAGATCTTAAGATAAAAAGAGTTATTGCAACAAAAATATTTCTAAAATTTATCAATTTTAGTTAAATTTAACATATTTGTTGCTGCTGATTTTTTCTGGTTTTTGATTTATTTTTACAATGAGGAATATTATTTATTATTAGACGTATGTAAATATAAATAAAGAAGATAAGACGTAAAAAAATCATTTACTTTAGTATAGATAAGATATAAAATAAAGTATTCACCTAACGTTTTCTGATCTTTATTGATATATACGATAGACATCAATAATAAATTTGACACGACTGGCGATACAATTCGCAAAAAAAAACACACAAAACGTTAACATACATACATTAAACAACGATTACGGATGCATCGATGTCAAGGATCGACGTTATATGCACACACGTAACGTATGTGAAGAAAATAACATCAAAAAGCCGACGACACACGAGAGATGATGGCACGTTGGCCGCAGGTGTATGGACAACGGGTCGTACATACATCATAAGTTTTGAGGAGTTTACGGTGTGGGTTGTTACATAGTAAGCTGCTGCATCGACGTCCGAATGAAAACAAAATTATTGAGTAATAACTCGTATGGGAAAACCTATGAAATATTCATGGCGCACCTTTAATGCAGTACTTCGCATTATCGGATCACTTCAACCCAATCGACCTGATACACAACGCTGAATGCAGAATATGTCTGTTTAGATGAATGTCGAAAGAATTGAAAGAATGCTGTTTTACCTCGAGTAAAGGAATAGATTATATATATATATATATATATATATATATATATATATATATATATATATATATATATATATTAATATTAATTTATTGACATGTTTTATTTAATGGACACAATTGTATTGAATATCAGCTTTGTATTTAAAACAATACAGTACATTGTAGTTTATTTCATTTAAAAAACAACAACAAAATAATTAACATCGTTACTGTATTCCACTGACAATTTTTTAAATGTGAAGGTTGTTTTTGTAATCTATAAATAAATTATAAATTATTTATTGAAATAAAGGGAAAAACAAATTTTAATTTTATATTTAAATCGTTTCAGCGTTTAAATGGTTTAAATATAAAGGAAATAAATCACTAACTTCAAAGTAAATTGTAAGTGTTTACATCTATTTTCTCTTTGGGTCTTTCTCATGTTTATTTGTCTTCTGATATAAATATTCTCATATAGTTAGTGATTTAATTTAAAATAAGTATTGTCTTTAGTACTTATTATTTGTTTAAAAACATGTTTTAGTATAATTTTAATTCTGGTTATAAATGCAATATCGTTATATATATTAGAGGGACCGGAAAGTAATGTTGTTTTTCTACATTAAATTCAAACAGATAAATTTTTACCAAGTTTTTATTTTTAATCAATAATGTAATCACCCTCGTTATCAACAACCTTTTGCCATCTAGTGTGCAAATTTTCAATGCTGGATCGATAAAAATCAATTGGTTTTTGAGCCAAATATCTGGAGATGGTATTTTGGACATCATTCGAATTTTCAAATTTTTTACCACTTAGAAAATGTTGTAGCGATCGGAATAAATGGAAATCCGATAGCGCAATATCGGGCGAGTATGGTGGGTGAGGCAATACCTCCCATCCCAATTCATTAATTTTTTCCAGGGTTCGTCTTGCGCAGTGCGGTCTTGCATTATCGTGTTGCGGAATAACACCTTTACTGTTGACAATCGCTGGGCACTTTTCAATTAAAGATTGATTTACTCGATCCAATTGTTCACGGTAAAGGTCTGCATTCACAATTTGTCCAGGTTTCAGCACTTCAAAATGAACGACCCCGCGAATACTCCATTCAAACACACAAAAGTGCCTTTTTGGGGTGTAAACCTGATTTAGCTGTACTTCGTGGCGATTCATTCGGAGAGAGCCACTGCCTTTTGCGTTTTGGATTATCATAGAGGACCCATTTTTCATCTCCACTGATCAAGCGATCAAAAAACGCTTCTATATTGTGCCGCTGAAGCAATAAGTTGCATGTGGTGGATCGGTTAGCTTTGTTTTCTTCGGACAGATATGCGGGACCCAAACACCTGCTCTGCTTACTTTACCAATCTGCTGTAAATGTTCTTGGATGGTCGACCAAGGTTGGTTAAGAGTGTTTGACAGTTCCTCGATTGTCTGACACGGATTTGGGCACCAAGATCATGTGATCTAACTCTATTGAATTATTTTCTGCGAGGCTATGTGAAATCATTGGTTTATACTGATAAACCACAAACAACAGAAGTATTAAAAATAACAATGCAAGTGTAATTCATCAAATTGGACCACAATTATGTGAAAGAGTGACTAAAAATTGAACTAAACGAATGTACTATGTCAAGAGAAGCCGTGGTGGTCATATAAGTGAAATTGTGTTCTATCATTAATGCCATAGAATATTCTTAAAAATATAAAAAATAAATAAATAATTAATTAAGTAATTTTTGTTTTATTTCCATTTAAACTTCTGAAACGCTTATTGGAAAATCCTATATATTTATATATCGGTGTGAAGATCGCTCGAAATTTAGTTTTGGGAGAAGTTTTCATCCAACAGTGGATAGAAATAGACTGATGATGATTTATAATATTATTAGAAAAAATAATTTAAAATATATAAATGCAATTAAAATTAATTATTTAGATATCTATGTACTGAAATGTAATTAAAATTGTAATTCTTAATTACTTATATGAAAAATATATTTTATAATTTTAAAATTATTCAGTGTTGTATATCACAGTAATTAGCCTCGACCACTTTATTGTATACAAGAAGAAATTAAAGAGATGAATATTCTGATTTTGCCTGATTAAAAAAAAAATGTTTATTTTGAATCGATATTGCATTTATGCAAAAATAAATTATTTTCGAAATTCATATTCAATACTGATATGTTTATATAGTTTCAATAGTATTTTCAAGATATTGATGTTTATCACTTCAGACCTCAACAAATACACAGTTTGAAATATTTCTGTAGTAAAAATGAAAATACACAAACAGTCTGTATTTGTTTGATGTCTCTATAGACTACATTTCATATCTCGTATATAAAGTTGTTGAGATGACACTTGGAAATAGTTTTCTAGTTTTGTTGTTTCTTTCACTAAGAAATGAAAATGTCTATTTCTAAAAATAAATCAATAAAATATTTTTATACACATACACACATTATATATATATATATATATATATATATATATATATATATATATGTGTGTGTGTGTGTGTGTGTATGTAAGTTAATGTATATATGATGTTTATAGATTACCGTTATTTACAAAAAATCTAAAACTTGTTTAATAAAATACGTCGGCAAAGAATTAACTGCACAAACGTGAAAATTTCCTTTGCTCATTGACGTGTGTTCAGTAATATATACGTTCATTTTATTTCCGGTATTTAATCAATGTTGTTTTTTTCCTTTACATCATTATTTGCTTTATAATGTTTCTTAGTTCGTTTTGTTAAATTATCAAACAGTAATTGCAGCATATATGAAGCACTTGATTGTATTTTATAAATATAACATTCAACGTACTACATGATATGACATTTGAAAAGAAAATTATTTCAAACGAATTTATTTATTCGACTGAAAACATTTTTTTTAAAAAAAATGTTATATCAATTCTTATTTAAGATATATATTTATTTATAGATGTAAACTGGTAATAATTTAAATCTTTGTTTATTTATAAAATACATAAACAAGAAAATACAGTAAAAAATAATTATAATTTTTGAGTTGTTGTACTTTGTTTATGATTTATTAAGAAATTATTTTAATAATTGATTATTATATATGTGTGGTTTAAAATTGATTTATTGAATATATCAATAGTAAGTTTCATTTTTTCCACAGTAAAGTAATTTTTATTATTAAAAATTAATATAGCTGTTTAATATATTTATGTGTTTTAAATATTAATTTGATTCCAAATATTTTTCAATTTTTATGAAATGTTTTTATACATTGTTAAACAGTTAGATAATAAATTGTTACTTAATATAATACTAAATATTTTTATATACGATGAAAAATAGTGCATGTAAAAAACAATTCATTTGAAAGTATTTTGAGTTTAAGTTGAATATATAATTTTATCAATTTTTCATGTATAATTTTATATGAATTTTTTTTCATATAAAATTATATATGAAAAAAAAATTATTATATAGTTTAACATTTTTTTACTTTATTACAATTTTTATAATTAAAATTGTGAATTAATTCAATACGAAATACAATATTGTTTTCGTTTTATTCATATTTCTATTACTTTTTTATTTATTTTTTTACAATCTTGAACTGTTCTTACCATTTTACAAATTTAAAAAATAGAATAAAGAATATTGTATTTTAAATTATATACATGTATATATTTTAAATTTCCCGCCGGTTTTCGTTTGTTGTTATTAATATTTTATTTGTTTTTAGATATAAAGAGGTTATGTAGTTATTTTAATATACAAAAGTATTTTTCATTTTTATTTGTAGTTTCTTTTAATGCTTTTAAAAAATATTTTTTTAAAATAAAATATATTGAAGCTAGTATTGAGAACGATTTTCTTATATTTGTCATTTTTTCCTGTCTATCTCTAATTAATTTGTCAAATACTTAACAGTATTATTGTAAATATAAATAAAATTAATTTATAAATTTTATAAGAATTACTTCTTTTTAATGTTATATTTTAAATTACTATATTTTGCCTAGTATTAGGGGTACCGGACGAAAATGTCGTTTTTTAAATAGAAAGTCAACTTAATATATATATATATATATATATATATATATATATATATATATTACCATATCAATTATTAAATATATATTTTCCCTCGATAACTACAACTTTCTTTCATCTTTCTAGTAATTTTAATATGCCATTTGCATAAAAATCTTTTAATTTAGATGAAAAATAGACATAGAGACCCGTTTTCACTTCTTCGATATTCTTAAATTTTTTATCGGATAAAAAGTGCCGCATTGATCTAAATAAATGGTAATCCGATGGAGCAAGATCGGGTGAATATGGTGGATGAATAATTACATTCCTTTCATATTCCATCAATTTATCCCGAGTAATTTTAGATGTATGCGGTCTCGCATTATCGTGTTGAAAAAATATGTTTCCTCTATTTAATATTCTAGGTCTTTTTACACGGATTGTTTCTTTTAATCGTTCCAGCTGATCATAATAGAACTATGCCGTTATTGTCTGGCCATATTTAAGAATTTCATAATGAATAATTCCTTTACAATCCTACCATACAGACAAAAGGACCTTTTTGACTGTTAAGTTCGGTTTCGACGTTGCCAGTGGTAACTACCCTTTAGAAAGCTACTGTTTTTTGCGACATTGGTTCGAGTACATAACCCACTTCTCATACCCTGTCACAAGATGTCGAAGAAATGTTGAATTTTCCTTTAATTTTATCAATTCTTGGCATATTCGAACCCATACAGATTTGTTTTCATCACTTAAATGATGCGGTATCCTCACACCCTGTTTATGAATCTTGCCAATTATTTTTAAATGTTCTTGCACACTAGACCAAGAGTATCCGAGTGTATCTGCTATTTGTTAAATAGATTTGGTCGGATTTGCTTCAACTTCAATGCGTAACACCTCATTGTTCACTTTCACTACCCTCTCACTTCGAGGTTTATTTTTTAAGTCAAAATTTCCACTTCGAAATTGTTTGAACCACCTCTGATACTGCTGAATAGTCAATATGTCCCCGTAAATGTTCCAATTTTTTTTTGTCGCAGTCGTTGCATTTACTTTTTTGCTGAAATTCGTATAACATGCAATTTCGTAAAAATTGATTATCCGGTACAAATCTTTGCATTTTAAAAAAATGTAATTTCTTTTGAAAGTTGTGCTTTAGATGTCCACCAATCAATAGCAAAAGAAATACGTGTTAAAAGATCGACAGCCGAAACACAACTGACCATTGAAAAGGACGATGTCAAAAAACGACATTTTCATCCGGTACCCCTAATATATAAAATATATTTGTATAATTTATGCTAGAACTTTGTAACATTACAGTGCAATTTTATTATTGAACATTTTCAACATATTTTTTTTATTTTATAAATAGTACTTGCTTCAGATTATCCAATATATTGTTGGATACTCGAAGGAAATATAAATAAGACTATTATTTTTTCATTTCGTATTATCATTTCATTCACATATTATCATTTTTTATAATCTTATTATAAACATCGTATACATTCTTGTAATTTCCTCAATTATGTTAAAAATGTCGAACCAATTCAATTAAAATAAAACGAATTAGTGTTGTCAAAAATATAAATGTAACGTATATGTTTGAAATAATAAGTGAACTATTTGTTAAATTAATGGAAATAGACGAAAATAGAAACAGAGGAATTCAAGATGCTGATTAACGAAAACTTTACGAATGGCATTCAATTAGGATTTCCGATGTCAATTAAAACGTGACGTTCACGAAATTTTTCTCCCTATGTTGATCGTATATTAAATTCGAGGAAAAAACACACACACACACACACATCGAACAAAGCCCGAGAGTTTATTATAGACGAGAAAAAAATTTTGATTTGAGATGAAATCGTGATGTGACGACACTTAAACCAGTTTGATACAATTTTAATGAGAACATATATTTATTATATAACGATAACATCTTTAGATTTACTAATATAGATTCAAATTTATATACGATGAAGAATATAAACGGCGCCTGTTAGCACACACACAAACATACGAATATATATATATATATATATATATATATATATATATATATATATATATATATATATATAATGTGAATGAATAATATATGTGTATACTTGTGTACCTATGTTAAATAAACGATTGCCTTTAAATAGATGTTAGATGTTGCATTTAATATTCATGTTGAAGGAATTATACAAGAGTAATATTTTTTTCGTGGGCTATTAAGAGCAATCTTGGCGTTAATCTTGTACATTTAAGGAGATTAATGTGATCATGAATACATGAGGTTACAAATCACTTGAAATACAAAAATGTCTCCTAATTAACAGTATACAAGTACATTAATATATTTAATGATTATTGGAATATTTTTCTATGTTGCTTTTATGTCAAAAAAAGAAAAATGAACTTTTAATGAAATTAATGATCTTTGTGTACAATTTTATTTATAACGATTACATAATAATTTATATATTTAATTATATAGAGACGAATACAAAAACAGACTTATATAGAGTGGTCTAAATAAAACTTAAAGGATAGTAAAAAATATTAAGCAAGCAAATGTATATCTACATCTTTTATTCTCAGTTGGGGCATCTTATATAACACAATGTTTTGATAATGATAGGGCTTTGACATCGAAATGCACATTAGTTTATAGTTTTTATAAACAAAGTGAAGAATAAGTGATTATTGAACAATTTATAACATCTTGTGGTGTTGTAGGTGATTTTATGTGTAAAAGATTTATATGACTTAAAAAAATTAAGTATAATCTAATACTTGTTTAAATATGTTTTTAGAAAGATAATCATTTATTGTTCACTATTTATTTTATTACGATTGCTAATTTTGAAAGAAATGTTATTTTTGATTGACAATAATTATAATTAAAATACATATAAGCAAAAAATGTGAATAATAACTACTGAATTTCTAAAAAAACCTGGTAATGATAAGTGATTTATATGTAAAAATAAATAAGTCATTGTTTTAAAATATACTGTATTATTATTTTTTATTAAAGTTGATAGAAAAAAATGTTCAAAAATGGAAATCGTTGATATAATAAAGGATACTTTTTTGAGTTCATTTTGCTTTCTTATTATTTTTTAATCAAATCATTAAAAAAATATATAACTGGTCAAATTATCTAACAATTTTATTTTTTTAATTTTTTAAACATATTATTGAATATTACTAGTTAAAAAAATTAAAAAATACAATATTTTATTAATTTATGATTGAAAATATAAAAATTATATTTTAGAATTTTTATAAATTTTGTACATTTTATTATAATAATACAGTATATTTTAAAACAATGACTTATTTATTTTTACATATAAATCACTTATCATTACCAAGTTTTTTAGAGATTCAGTAGTTATTATTCACAATTTTTGCTTATATGTATTTTAGTTATAATTATTGTGAAACAAAAATAACATTTCTTTCAAAATTAGCAAATGTAATAAAATAAATAGTGAACAATTATAAATGATTATCTTTCTAAAAACATATTTAAACAAGTATTAGAATTTTTTTTTATCAAAAATCTTTGTACATACACCACAAGATGTTAAAATTCATTTTTATTTGTTCAATTTAAAATAAATAGTTAATAAATATTCTTATACATTAATTAATTGAAGAAGATAATGGAATAATTATTCTATTCAATTTTTTATTATTAATTATTGAATTTCGTTTTTTTTATTAAAAAAATAAAGACTTTTTCAATCTATCTTTAATTAAATTATATATATATATATATATATATATATATATATATATATATATATATAAATTAAGGATGAATATGTGCCTGTAGGTTTGTATTAAAATCTATTATCTATTTCTGTCTTATTAAATTTATTAGAATAGATTCCTTAAATTTTTAATTGTATTTTATAAGTACTACATGGCATATAAAGTTCTTCATGTACCGTTGTTTTAATTAAAATGTATTTTTAGGCAACTTAACGAACATAGAGGTATTGTATGTCATTGTTAAGTAGTGGTAATTCATGGAAATATGCAGGTATGCCGCTTATAAAATATAATGACCCCGATGATGCATTTATATCACAAAAATGTTTTAGTGTACTAAACATAAATATTATTTATTGAATTACAATTCATAAATAAAATATTCTAATATACATTTCAATTCATTTTTTATCATTTTTAGAATATGGATATGTTGAATAAAAATAAATAAATGAAAAATTTGTTAAACATTATTTCAAACATAATAATTATTTTTTAAATAAATCATAAATGATTGTAAAATATTCATGTTCGATAGACAATATTTCTTAAAAAGAATTATACCTTATTTTAAAAAAATGTTTATCTTTAAATTATACATAAATATATATTTAAATTTATTTGAAAGACAATACAATATTTTCTTTTAAGAAAAGTTCAATTTGGTTTTACGAAATTCATTAATTTTACGATTTATTTATTTTTTAGAATTAGGTTCGATTTAGATTTGATATCTTTTGGAATTCAGTCTGATTTATATTTAAAATTATTACTTATTAACTATTCTGAGATTCTATTATGTTATATTTGCCATGTACTTAATTTTAAAATATTCCTAATGATATTATCTTAATTATTATTTAAACGGTAGATAATAAAATATCTTTTTGTTTTAAGTGAAATTTCAAGTATAATATGAGTGAAATATATATATATATATATATATATATATATATTACATATATGTGTATGTTTATGAGTGATTATTCTTTTATAATGAGTATATAATTTACATATAATTAAAATATAATGAATAACGACTATGATAATATATGTATATCATTGTTCTAGTATTTTTGAATAGTATGACTACTATTTATTTTATATAGATACGTAACACTAATTCTGGCGACAATGAATTTAGTTTGAGGAAATGATTTTCCGTTAAAAATGGTTATGTTAATACCAAAATATATTTATGGACATTTGTAGCCAGTAATATTTTTTTTGTAGTGATTAACAATATTTAATTTTAAATTATCTTCTATTAACTTATAATTAATTTGATTTATATTATTATTGTTCTATATTAAAAAGGGAAAGGGGAATGAAAAAGGAGAAATAATAATAAATAAAGAACGTTCTTTATTGGAATTTGTATTACTGGATTTACAGGCTTAAGCAAGATACTATCAATATTGTTATAGATATTTTTTTGGAGTGACCTATAGAATATATCTATATTTAAATATGCATTCACCTGCATTGAACGAATTTAAAGCTATTACGTATTTTTAATATTTGTCTGCTTGCTCATTTCTTATAATATATCTATGATATATTTTTTTAACATCTCCTCTTTTTCATTTCTTTACAAGATGTATCTCTGAAAGTTACACTAATTTAAATCAGAACTAATTAAGCAACTTTAGATAATATATTCAAGTGATTGATTGGTTTTAATTTCATCAAATCAAAATATTTTTTTGTACCCGTTTCACTAAATACTTTCTCATTTATTAAATACCAAATTGTTTTCTAATACAGTTATATTTTTAATGAACTGTACTATGTGACAATTTTTTAAACGTTGAATGATTTATGAATATTAATTTATATTATCAATTTATATTCAATCTATGTATCCGTTACAGAGGAAGTATATTTTTTTATGAATTTGAAAACTATTTACTTTATAATAATACATTTGATTAAATAATATGTGTCATATAAAATAAAATGAGATGCCAAATTTTCAACTGATGCCAATTTGATTTTTTTTTAATTGTACACATGTAGATAAAAGTAAATATTTATTGAATTAGTATGATAAAATATATATAATTCATTAACGTCTCTTATACAGAGATCAGTTAGAAGCTCTGAATAAACAAACTACTGTGTACTCAACTTTTAGCGCATTTCAATATAAATATTACGAATATAAACATAGGAATTATCTGTATGTATGCAATTCATTTACCTCTAAAATATCGACAGATCAATGTAAATATTACCTAGGCATGTACATAATATATTTCCGTGCATATAATTAAAACGGTAAATTTAATTCAGAACCTTACCTGATTGTTTTCAGAAACAGTCTGCGTTTTCTCGGGCATTCATATCACTGATAGATAATTTTTTTTCCAGAGTGTATTGGTTCGTTTACGTACATTCGTTTATAAATTATCGAATTACAGAGACATACGTGTACACTTGTTAGTTACATATTTCGTATCGGTTTCAACAGAATATATTAAAGAAAGTAAACACATTGGCTTATTGTTACACTGACGAACATAACCTTAAACATATGCACCATCGTCGAACGTTAATAGTAAATAAACAGAAATTGAGAGACAAAAGAAATAAACATTCAGACGATTTCGTATTCGGAGTGGTCCGATCGCCAGATAAGGCCTCCGCCGTCGTGGGAAATCTGTTAAAATATATCATACGTGAACATCACACACACGAAACAGTAATTTCGACGTACGGCATGTCCTTCCATTGTGTACGACAGAAACGTGTCCAGGCCCGAGAAACATGTATCCGCAACATTCGCTCATATTTCTTCGCCGACGGATTTAATAAAACGCGTCCACGGGCCGATATAACAGCGCGGATATAACGGAATTATCGCACTTTTGTCAGGATAACGTTCCATGTCGTATGGTAGCATGGTCTCGTTTGTGTATATACATTTATATATTTTATATATTACTACATGCACACACATACAAACACACACACACATAACGTCTTGTTTCGAGCCCGTGTCGTTGGTACACTTTGAGTCATGTCACGGATAACATTGACCCTGGCGGTGGGTGCTTATTGCTGTTTCAGTCAAAATATTAGCAGCGATATGCGGCTGAGCTCGTTTTATATGCTACTATATTGTGTATGTCTTTACATCGGAGTCGTTTTAATATTGTGACCATAGTAAGGTAACAGCGGCGTGACGACGGCGCATATAGTGTACATTCGGGTGAAAAATACAGGTGCTCGTGTTCATACAGGTGTGCGAAACTAAGGGTGAATAGCATGGCATAACTAATTGAGGATAGTAACGGATAAAACGTCTCACAAACGTGCATTCATGTTATTATATACCTTAGATACATACACATAAACAGACACATTATATACATACATACATATATATATATATATATATATATATATATATATATATATATATATATATAGTCATTCAAATGTAACGCCTAAATTTGTTTAATTAAAAACAAACTATACACATGTTTCTTTTTAATAAAACACAAAACTAGGCGTCACATTGAGGTGACTCTCTCTCTCTCTCTCTCTCTCTCTCTCTCTCTCTCTCTATATATATATATATATATGTTTAGAAAATTCTGTTGTAAATCCAATAAACTGAAAATGTTTTCAGATATGTAACTAAATTTGATTTGATTTGATAAAACAGTAGATGAAATTTATGAGTGTCAGGTTTTCGGTTGTCTGTTTGAGGTGAATAAACCTGAATAGAATATTTGATACGAATGAGAAAAATATTTGTTTACAGTTAAAGAAAAATATATTTTAAAGATATCAAATAATTCAGTCAGGAAAATCAGTTTACAAATAAATACAGAAACTATATAATTTGTTTCTAAATGTCGAATAATTTATCAATAAAATATTTTTAAGGTTTTATTCATAAAAAATATTTTTTTCTTCTACTACAAAAATAATCATATATTAAGGGGGTATTCTAGTCTAGACGCACGAATTTTAGATGTTTTTTCGGGCGATATAAAAAAAAACAACAAATATTTTTACTATCCATTTTTTTATCAGTTATTTATTGACATTTTAAGAGTATAAAAAAGTATTATCAAAAACAAAAAATTCAAAATTGAAAAATGTACAGCCTGGCAAAGTGGGGGCTCGAAAAAAAAGGTGTCTCCTGGTTGACGTGGTTCCAACCCTTCAGATCATTTAAAATAAATTTTTTTTAAAATTATTGAAAAAGAAGGTTGTAGTAGTATCTCCGTCTAGGAAAATTTAAAAAATTTTTTTTTTCGCAAAATGGCGGCAGTGTGAAAAAACAGTCATTTTTTTTGCCCTATTTTTTCAACTTTCGAAATTTTTTTAAAATAATAAAAAAGAAAATTTTCAAAAAATCCTAGGCGAGAGCAATATCTGTTATATTGAGAAGCTCTGTACCAAATTTCAAGTAAATCGGTCGATTATAACTTGAGATATCATGTCAACCGTGTCGTAAAAAAGTAGTTTCGAGAAAAATGCATTTAAAGTTGATTCGTTCCGGCCAGACCGGATTGGTTGGTAAATCCAAAAATAATAGGAATTTCGCAAAATCCTCTTAAGGACATATTCTTAAAGGTCTAAACTTTGAAAATATGTAAAAAAATCGATTTTTTCGAAATTCTAGACTAGAATACCCCTTTAAAAATGAAATCGAAAAACTACAAAAAACAAGTCTGTGAATTTTCAATCTTTTAGAATGTTTTTTACATTTTAATATTTTTTCCCTTTTACTTCATTGTAATATTTTCAAATGATCGTCATCCTTAATAAAAGCTCTTAAATTTAAATTACACTATGTAACGTTTAATTAAATAATAATCGTTTGAAAATACGAACTTTTGCCATTAAACTTGCAATCTTAAACAAATGTATTATTATAAATGATAATGAGATAGTTAATTTTCAGAGTGTCATTTTCTTCTAATATTTTAATTGAATTAACAATAAATATTTTTTAAAAAAAATCTCAGTAGAAATAAATTAAAAAATATAAAATTGAAGAGGGTATGAGTATTAAAAATATTTAATTATTTCAAAATTTAAAGAGATTAAAAAAATACAAATTACTGTTATTCTTATAAGAAATATTCCTCAGATAAACAGAATTAAAATAAATTATTTTTAATATAATAAAAATAAAATTTCCCAAGTATCTTAAAAAAGTATTACTTAATAATATTTCCACTTGAATCCATATGCATTTTTTATTATGCTATTTAACATATCTCAACGATACAACGCAGAACATTAAGTGTGCACATACTTGAACGAAATACATAGATTCTAAACAACTAGGCTGATCACGATTTCGTGTTACTTTTGTTAGGAAATCCTTATGATATAAAAAGGTTAGATAGCTGACTATAAAACTATTATTAAAAATATATTTTATTGAATAAAATTCAATGATGAACAGTTTGGGATTTCAAAATACGTTTTTGCTTTAACATCTGACTTTTACAAAAATCAATATTATATAAGGTGTGCCACTAGGAGCGTACAAATTAATTTTTAAATAAAACGCATTTTTGAGTGAGTGATGATGTTTTTTTGAGTGATGATGCGCGCTTTTGATGGGATTCTCTCTCTCTCTCTCTCTCTCTATATATATATATATGTGTGTGTGTGTGTGTGTGTGTCTTCTACACAGAATCATTCATTCATTCGAAATCCAATCATCGTAAACGCGCAAACTTTTGACAATAATTAGCAAGTTTGATTTAAACCTTTGTTAACATTTTCGCGAAGAAACGCCAGTTTGTTATACAGCCATTCGTCGCGCGCATTGTTGTCCCAGTTTCGCTGACTAAGTAGTACAATGCGGCCGTGGCTCGTGCTGCGGTTATACAATGTAGATGACAACGTGCTGATAAACTCAACGCGATTTCCTTTGTCACACATTCGAGTCATCTAGCACACGATGGCTTGTTTGTGTTCACATTATATATCACTTATATATTAATGTTAACTGGATGGCATTGCGAAAACGGAAACTATTTTCAACGACGTAATTAAAGGAAAAAAACGATAATGTTTTTTTTTTCTTTTCGGTTCGATGTAAAGCATTGAAGTGCTGGTGTATACAATCGGGTGATTGATTCGTGTACAGGGATTTTTTTATTGCGATTTGAAAGAGAAAAGAGATATAGAAAGAAGGGAAAGATAAAATGCAGTTAGAGAATTGACACTCATTTTATTTATATACAAACTGGTTGTATTGTTCAAGTTTTTATAGTAATATGGTCAGAGTCTAGTATATTACACATATATATGTATACACACACACCTTTCTCTCTCTCTCTCTCTCTCTCTATATATATATATAATCTAGATAAAATCAAAATTTTGTATATCTCGTTAATACTTGTTAAAATATCATAGTGTGGATTTTTTTTAATATCCGGATATTGGCTGAGTACTAATATAATTATGAGCAGTTTTATATATTTTATAAATCCAAAAGAATTTCAATAGCTTGATAAGTTTGTTGAAAATATAGAATTTTATTGAATTCATATTAACTGATTTTTTGTATCAGGATTTATTATTATAGTTTAATTATATAATATTCTTATTGTCTTTTACACAGAAATCAATATATTGTGAATAAACTATTCAAGATAATTAACTTCCGTTTACATCGTTCGAAATAGGATAAAATTTTCTATCAGAAATATTTTTTTTATTAATTATGAGTTAGCTGTACGACCATGGTAAATTTTTGAATATACACTAATAATGCAGATGTAGGTACGAATGTTGTAGAATTAAACTTCGTTTATTTTTTGCAAATATTTCTGGAACGGTTAGGTAGATTTTAAATTTTTGAATATCATTTGAAAGAGAAATTAATTTTCTATCAAATATATTTTTTTCGAATTTTTTGAATTGTCGAGTACTAATTAATTTTTAGCAGAAAAATTTATTAGTTTAATTGTGTAATATTATTATTGGTTTTTATATAGAAATAAATTGTGAATAAGTTATTCAAGATAATTAATTTTTATCTATACTATTCAAAACAGAATAAAATTTACTATCAGAAATATTTTTTTTATTAATTATGAGCTGCCCGTATGACCTTGATGAATTTTTAAATATGCACTAAAAACGCAGGTGTATGCTGCGAATGTCATAAAATTACACATCGTTCATTTTTTCAAAATATTTTTGGAATGGATATTTAGAAATCAAATTTTTGATTTCCATTCGAAAGAGAAATAAATTTTCTATAAAATACATTTTTTTAGAATGTTTTGAACAGTTAAATACCAACTGGTTTTTCTAAGCAAAATATATTAGTCTAATTGTGTATATATTAGTCTATTCTTTTTTTTTATACAGAAATAAATATATTGTATAAAAATTATTCAAGATAATTAATTTTTGTTTATTTAGTTCGAAACAAGATAAAATTTGATATAAGAAATATTTTTTTCATTAATTATGAGCTACCCGTATGACCTTGGCGAATTTTTAAATATGCACTAAAACGCAAGTGTATGCTGCGAATGTTATAAAATTACACGTCGTTCATTTTTTCAAAATATTTTTGGAATTGATACTTAGATATCAAATTTTTGATTTCCATTCGAAAGATAAATAAATTTTCTATAAAATACATTTTTTTAGAATGTTTTGAACGGTTGAATACCAACTGATTTTTCTAAGCAAAATATATTAGTCTAATTGTGTATATATTAGTCTATTCTTATTATTTTTTTATACAGAAATAAATATATTGTAGAAAAACTATTCAAGATAATTAATTTTTGTTTATTTAGTTCGAAACAAGATAAAATTTGATACAAGAAATATTTTTTTCATCAATTACGAGCTAGTCATACGACCATGGTAAATTTTTGAATATGCACTAGTAATGCAGATAAAGTTGCAAATGATACAGAATGACACGTCGTTAATTTTTTGCAAATATCTTTATAATGGATAGTTAGAGTTTAAATTTTTTAATGTCGTTCGAAAAAGAAATGAATTTTCTATTAAATACATTTTTTTTTAAATTTTTTGAATGGTCTGTGTTATTGTAAAAAAAAAATTAACTTTCGACAGTAAAATCTCGTTTGTAGCGACTACACATGAAGCTGTACTGTTGTGGCTCCAAAGGAGCTATTATGATTCATGATTAATATAGGCTCTCGTGATTGCACTGTATTGTCAAATTCGCCGAATTCTGAATTTTTTTTCGACCGAAAAAACGCCTAGAGGTTATACATTTAATTAAATTTTTATATTTCACATTATTCAATATATTTATTGTTTTATATATTTAAACAAATTTAATAAGTATAATTTTATTGAAATTTATTCTTCACAGTCGTAATTAAATGTTATGTTAATAATTAAAATAACATATTTTTTTAAAAATTACTTAAATGCTGTATTGATTAAAATCGTTATTATTTAAAAAAACAGTAATTAGTTAATAATATTACAGAGAAAAATATTTTATATTTAAATTGAATGATAAATAATTACATGCTTAAAATTTGTCTAAATTTATTTATTGTTATTTATACATGTAAATACTTTATTTATTTTAAAAATCTACGTTCTATATATCAATCGATGAATACTACATGATTTAAATTGTACAAAATGGTGTACAAATTCCCTTCAAACAGGCAGTATATACATACAAGTTTAAATAAAAGTTGCACGTTTTGTATTAAATAGACATTCCAAGCTTGATAGCTTCAGCGATGTGTAAAATGAACTTGAGTGAGCAGTTTAGAAAATAGAATACGTTTCTCAATCTAGGTTTAGTATACATGAACCGTTCATTGTAAATTAAGTATAGGAATGTTTACATTTCAATCATGATTTTCGTACGACGGAAAAAACATTGTATTTCGAAATATGTATTCGATCATTCATTCAGATGAGATTATTCGAAATCGTTTAGTTTCAAATGTAATTTCTGTTAATCATGTTGGCTTTTATGAGAGACAGATGAATAGATCGCTTTTGGTACTGAACAGGATTATTGGGATGTTGAATGTGAAATTTCTGTTTTGTTCGAGTTATTAATATGGAAAGGTAATTGTCTCTTAATGACATAGAATGATTGAATACGTTCTGTCATTTAGTCTCTGAAAAAAATATTTGATAAATTTTCAATGAAAAAAATTGAAATTCATTTTAAGAAATTATGTTTAAAAAGTAATGCTTTTTTAAAACTGAAACATAGATTATTTGTTTGAATCAGGATTTTTTCCTAAATACAAAATAAGATTTTAATTTACATCCTATGTTTGATTTTAGACGAAAAATTTAATTTATAACAAGGCCGAATTTTCATAAAAAAATCTATATTATAAATGCTGCTAAAAAATAAAAATAAATAATTTTTGATTGAGGAAGAGATTGATTAAATAAGGGTTTTATCTCAGGGGAATGAATTTTGATGAAAAAAGTTCATTTTAGAAAATTGTTGATTTTTTTTGTCAATACTAATATATGGTTTTTTAAAGCGTGACAGAATTTTAAATTGAATCCCCATTGAAAGTTCTATCTAATCTAAAAAAAACACTCTTTGTATGTATGTATGTATATACAAATAGGGTGTTTTTTTAGAATATATAGAACTTTTGATAGGGATTCAATTTAAAATTTTATCACTTTTAAAAAAAACACCTTATATTATACTGTTTTTTCAAAATCAAGGATTATAATTTTACAAATGTATTATAAATCATTTTTTTTATTAGAGATCTGGTTATTTTTTAATTAAAATAATAATGTTATTAAACAGAACCATAATATTATATGATTTTAAATTGAAATTTTCTGATAATTGTATTCTTATATTTTGTAAAAAATTGAACAATAAGTAATTACTGAACCATTTTCAAAATAACATCGATAATCAACTCGTCTATTTGTATTAAAGGGAACAATTTACTAAAATTCCTAATGAATAAAATTCGAACATGTTTTTGGTATTAGAATAGAGGTATATTGCTGTAATAGAGAGACACAAATTTACAGAGAAAGAGAAGTATTTTTTTTCTACACTTGTGTTTATTCGAGTTGACTGTAATCTGATGAAAAATATTATTCCATTTTATAACTTCAATAATAAAATTATAAATAATAATATTGTTTGTTTGCATTACATGTTATTTTACTACAGAGTGTACTTTATCCCCGCTCTCGTGACAACAATATTTGCTACATGCATTCATAAATACACCTGATGTCCGACATATACTAGCGTGTATGTGAATGGAATAAATAAATGCATCAAACACCTAGCTGACATCGTTTCATAGAACTTTACTCATCGTAAATTGTAGTTTTTTATTAATTGAATTTTTATAAATAATTGTTAGTCACATGTACGTATATGGACGTTTATTTATATATTTTTCTTGAAAGGAACAAATGTACGATGAGTAATATTATCTACTTGAAATTCATTCCATGATTTTTAAAATAAACTCTAAATTAAAATATTAAATAAAACATTATTTTTGTTAAACTATTTAAACAGTTATTCAACTTTATTACAATTTATATTTAATGAGTAAAATATTAATTAATAATTACATTTTTTTGTAGGAGGAAACTGAATATTGAAATGATATAAATATGAAAAAAATCTTGTATCAAAATTTATTAAATTTGGCTCTAAGTCTATTATAATATTCTATAAAAATATACAATAATCAGTTATTGTTTGTTTTATTCATGTATGATCATACCAAAATCATCAAAATGTCGAATTATAAAATTTAAACAGATTTTTTAATTCTCTAGTTTAATCCTACTAGACAAAACTAAAATATCATTTAATTGTAAAAAAATATTATAACTGTTGACAAAGTTAATTAATTTTTAAACAGTTAATTAGATCTTCGATTGAAATTTTATAAAATTTAACAAAATTACTCAATACATTTTAATTAATGCATGAAGTAATATTGGAACATTTTTTTACTTAATTTTTTTATCGAATCTTTACACAGATGACCAATTATCACTGATAAAAAGTCGACATGATTCACACATTATTACAAACCAACTCTTTTATCTTCAATATACATTTTAATCCCTTTGATCGTTCATCCATTGAAACACGTATAAGTTTTATAGAGAAATCTGCTCGTAACAGAGACCGTTTTAAAGTTTCATTACTTTTGTAACGTTTTGTTGTAAGATTGAAACAGCACTAACTTTGACCAAATAAATTTATTGACGTATTGATCCGACTAAATAGATATAGTAAATGTGGTAAAATAGTAGGACTTTATTAAGATATAAAATCAGTTATATGGCCAATAAAGTAAATAAAAGATTATTGTAGAAATACAAAATATTTTATTTGTATTTTTATTACAATTTATAAATAGAATATTTTTTTTAAATGTAACACACATATTTTATATATATATATATATATATATATATATATATACGAGGTCGTTTGATAAGTCCGTGTAAATTCCGAAAGATGGCACCACTGGTGCATATCGAGGTTATTTTTAATTAGTAGCACCTCTTGGAAGAACACACATCAAGTTTCAGCCATATCGGTCTATTCCTTTGTGTTTGACAATCGTTGGAATCAAGGAAATCGAGTGATTGTCAAATAATGGACGAAAAAGAATTTCGCGAGTTGATTAAACACTACTTCATTAAAGGCAAAACGCCTCAGGAGACTAAACAGAAGCTTGATAAACATTATGGTGACTCTGCACCTTCGATTAGTGCGGTTTATAAGTGGTTTCAAAATTTTCGGAGTGGCCATATGAGCACAAGAGACGCTGAACGTTCTAGACGCCCTGTTGAGGTCACCACTCCAGAAATCATTGATAAAATCCATGATATGGTGATGGATGACAGAAGAGTGAAAGTGCGTGAGATTACTAGTGCTGTAGGCATCTCGTGTGAACGGGTACATAATATTTTGCACCGACATTTGGACATGAAAAAGCTATCCGCCAGGTGGGTGCCGCGATTGCTCACGATCGACCAAAAACGAGGTCGTGTGAAGTGTTGCAAGAACGGTTTGCAGCTGTTTCAGCGAAATCCGCAGGACTTTAAGCGTCGTTTCATCACTGTAGATGAAACATGGATACATCACTACACTCCTGAGACCAAAGAGCAGTCTAAACAATGGGTTATCAAGAGGAATCTGCTCCGAAAAAGGCGAAGACAATTCCTTCGGCCGGGAAGGTTATGGCGACTGTCTTTTGAGATTCGCAAGGAATAATCTTTATCGACTATTTGGAAAAGGGTAAAACCATTACAGGTGCATATTATTCATTGTTATTGGATCGTTTGAAAACCGAGTTGCAAGAAAAACGTTCCCGATTAGCCCACAAAAAAGTCCTCTTTCATCACGACAACGCACCAGCTCACACCTCAGCAGTTGTGGCCGCAAAACTAATGGAAATAGGGTTCCAAATCGTTTCACATCACACCTATTCTCAAGACTTGTTTCCTTCGTACTATTATTTGTTCCTAATATGAAGAAATGGCTCGCGGGAAAAAGATTTTATTCGAACGAGGAGGTGATTGCAGGAACGAATGACTATTTTACAGACTTGGACAAATCCTATTATTCGGAAGGGATCAACAAACTAGAGCAGCGTTGGATGAAGTGTATAAGCCTAAAAGGAGACTATGTTGAAAAATAAAAACGATTTATTCAAAAAAATGAAGCAGTTTTTATTTTTACATGGACTTATCAAACATCCTCGTATATATATATATATATATATATATATATATATATATATATATATATGTTTTTATTTAAAATTATAAAAATCTAATAGATAAAAAGAACAAGATAATTAGCAGATCAGAAACTCAAAATTCTTCATACGACAGTTTTTAATCACTCAGAAAAAATAATATGGTTTCAAAACTTGATATCTGAGTACCACAAAAGCTAATAGAAAAAAATTGATAGACAGATTTTTGATATGTACGAATTTACTTTTTTGTTTAGCAAATTTGAGTTTTGAAATTAATGGTGATAAAAAAAAATGAAAAATAGATTTTATGAGTGATGTAGTGAGAATAAGACATTGGTCATCAAAAATTGAAAATCTATTGATAATTTCAAAAATAGATGTACCAAAATTATATGATATTGTGTTTTTGATTGGATTACAGGGACATGGTGTAAATATTTTAAATAAATTTTAAATTTTTAATACCTTTAAAACCATTAATTCAAATCGTTGTTAACAACAATTGACTGATTTGAATAAAATACTGTATATTAAAAGGTTAAAATCAGTGAATATAAAGATTGTTATTTTTCACTGAGACAAAGCAAGAACAGATATGGCTGCTATGAGTACTTAAAAGAAAACTAAAATTTCTCAGCTGGAAAATTATTATATCTCATTTATATTCATTTCTTCAGGCACTTTATATAGAGTGGTTTAAATGAGACTGAAGGATGTAAACTGGGATTGAAAGTTTTATCTTTCAGTCTCATCTGCGTCACTCTGTATTAATACAAAAATTAAATTAATATGAAGACTGGATAGGGACCTTGCGCGTGTCGTAGTTCCGAGGTCGGCTGCTCGAGGATATTATTGGGTCCGCGTGTCGCGCCGAGGGTTGTAGAATCCGAAGGGCGTAGTGATCATGTACTGAGAACGCTTTTGAATATGAAGAGATACATTGTTGAAGATGTGACTATGTATTATATATTTCGTGATTAACGTGATAGAACAATTATGTTTTACAATAAAATCATGTACTGAGATTTTTTCATTCAAATATTTTATTATTATGAAATAAATATGCTTTCTGAAAAATGGAAAACAATAATAAGATATAATAGAAATTTTATAATTAATTGAATAAAAAAAAAATGTTTTTATTTCATATATCAAAAACAAAAAGATTTTACCAACTCTTTCTCTCTCTCTCTCTCTCTCTCTCTCTCTCTCTATATATATATATATATTAATATGTGTATAGAGTTTATATACAAAAGAATCGTCGAATGATGCGATTCAACACAACGTTGTGCAATTTACACTCGGTGAAACAAAGTCTGCGGCTTTCAATATATTCGTCTTTGATGTAAATGTGTTCACTGTGACCACAAAGTGTTTCTGGAGGAACGCTACGTTGTCAGATTAAGCGTAATGCACACACAATATGTTACGAATGTTGCTTATGAAATTAGCTTTTCGCAGTATATGGAATGCGTATAAGATTTTCTTAATAGTGACAGATCCGTTGTCAACATGTGAGAAATAGCATACAAGAGTGATGATTGTAGGGGTTAATAAACTTTGGAATAAACGGTTGTTTTATATGAATGGAGATTTGAAGTAAGAGATTACTATAAATCATTTTGTTTACGGATTCATTTATGGAATTATATATAGTATTTTTAAAATATTTTTTAACTAAGTAAATTCAATTTAGTTATATGTGAATGTTAGGAAAATATTTTTATTTTATTTTTTTAAATTGTATTTATCAGTAAATGTTTATTGTGTCGTGTATTAGATGTCATTGTTTAAATTTATGCCTGAAATATATATTTTTTTGATTTGTACAATTTGAACTGAATATTCGTTATATAAAGTAAATGCTTTGAATATTGTTATTTTCAATGGAACGATGTCACTAAAATAAATACCTAAAATATTAATAAAATTCAAAGAAATTCTTTGTTTGTAATATTTAAAAGATTTTTATAAAATTATATGTTGAAATTATTAATAGAATAGAAACATAATTTGAAATTCAGATGTTGGAGGTAGAATTAGATATTTATATTATAATTTTAATGAAAAAATATGTTACAAATGCACTCAAAATGAAATTAGTGATTATTTGATTGAAGCAATCATTATTTGATTTAATGGAGTTTTTTTAAATAAAATTCGTTCTATGTTCAAAAATATGATTTTAATAATCGTTTCGTGTTATTTTATGACCGATCTTTGATTTCAGATGAAAAAAAATGATTTTCGAAAATGTTCATTTTTCATGAAATTTTCCATACTATAGGTCGTGGTTTTTTTGAGGTCAAAAAATGATTTTTTTTAAAAATTGCTACAAATCGACATTTTTAATTAGGAATCAATTATTTTAGTAGAAAATAATCAATTTCTAATAAAAATAACATTCGTTTTTAGAAAATACGATTTTGGTAACCGAAAATTAATTTTTTTATTATTTTCGATTTTCTCTCGAATTTAAAAATATCTGAATTTTTTTTTATTCCTATCAGAACATAAAGTTTTGATCATAAATCCATCAACTCAATACAAATAAATAATATCTGCATGAAAAAATAAAATTTACTTCAGAAAATACGATGAAAAAATAAAATAATGAATTTTTCACTGAATATCCCATTGATTAGACAAATCATAATTTTCTCAAAATAAAATTCATTTTACGTTCAAAAATATGATTTTAACCATCGTTTCGTGTTATTTTATGACCGATCTTTGATTTCAGATGAAAAAAATTGATTTTCGAAAATGTTCATTTTTCATGAAATTTTCCATACTATGGGTCGTGGTTTTTTTGAAGTCAAAAAATGAAAATTTCAAAAATCGATATTTTTCATTATAAATCAATTATTTTAGTAGAAAATAGTCAATTTGTAATAAAAATAACATTCGTTTTTAGAAAATACGATTTTGGTAATCGAAAATCGATTTTTTTTAGTATTTTCTATTTTTTCTCGAAATAAAAAAAGTTGAAAAAATGTCTGTTCCTATCAGAACGTAAAATTTTGATAATAAATCTATCAATTTAAATTGGATAAGTAATATTGATCAATGAAAAAATTAAATTTGTTTCAGAAAATGGGATGAAAAAATGAAATAATGAATTTTTGATTGAATTAGTTGTTGATTAAATAAATCATAATTTTCTCAAATAAAATTCATTTAATGTTCAAAAATATGATTCAATTCATCGTTATATGTTATTTTATAATCAATCTTTGATTTAGGATGAAAAAAATCGATTTTCGAAAATGTTCATTTTTTATGAAATTTTCCATAGGTGGTGAAAAAATGAATTTTTTAAAAATTACTCCAAGTCAATATTTTTTTATCAGAAATCGATTAATTTAGTAGAAAATAATCAATTTCGAGTAAAAAAACATTGGTTTTTTTAAAATACAAATTTGCTGGTTAAAAATCGATTTTACTTCCGTTTTATTTCTCTTGTTTTCTTTTAAACGACGTTTTCAAGATTTGAATATCAAATAATAATATTATTATTTACGATTGGTATATATATATATATATATATAAATATAATGTACATGTATATATTGAATTACGGAATGTCAATAAAAATCAACCAACATCAATATTCTTACATATCATGAAACACGAAACGCATCATCAAACAATAACTGAACAGCCTTGACTAACTTCACAGTGTTACCAACGTTCATTTCCGGCGATAAATGTTCACAATAGTCGCATCTTGGAAAATTTGGCACTCGGCCAAACGAATAAGGAAAAAAGCTCACGACGAACGAAAATAAACGTGCGATAGTTTTCATCGAACTGATGTTTTTCTCATTTTACACAACAACTTTGTTGACTGGCGTTCTGTCAAGGTCGCAAGGTCAATGGAAACGTTATCGAAATTGTATGGAGTTTATCACCCGCCGACGTCTATTTTTACTGATTGATATTGTGACGAAGGCCTCTGTGGTGGTTATTCGATATGTGGTGGCTTTATCTAACTGTGAGAATATTCCACCAAACATATAATTATATTAAGTGTAATAATAATGTTACGGAGTCGAATGATTGATTGATATCAGTTATATTGAGTTTTTTGAATTGTATACCTCCACATACATATACAAACAGCTACCTTTTTACTGCATACATAAGTCAATAGAATTTCTGTTCTCTTTTTTGATTTAATAATATTTCAACAACAAAAAAATATTTTCATTGTTAGTATATCATCGAAAAAAATTTTACAAAAGAGTTCAATAATTATTTATTGTATTTTATTCACTGATAAGCATTTAGATACAGTGTTATGACGACGGCATAGTCACTGAAATGCGTACTAACGAATAAAATAAGCAATAAGCAATTGCTGAACATATTTATGTACATAGGTAGTTTAAATGAGATTGAAAAGTTTAGACATGCATTTACTTGTTTACTGTCATTTATTATACTATATTTTAGTCTCATTTATACCTTTTTATAGTTTTGTGGCGTTGGAATAAGTAATTTATTTATGTTAAAGTGCATTTGGCAGAGTAACAAAACGAATAATGATAATAAAGGCTATCAAAAAACGGAAAAGATGGAATAAGAATACGCGAATTGTGGTATAGAATGGAAATAAAAGGAATTTTTTTTCAGATATGAAGCTTTAGAGAAAAATTAAGATAATACTGAAACTGTTAGGTATAATATTGAAAATATCAAAAATATAAATTTTTTTAGGAAAAGCGTTTGAAAGATGAAATAATATAAATTAATACTATCTTTTTTTAAAAAAAAATTTAAGGGGGTATTCTAGTCTAGAATTTCGAAAAAATCGATTTTTTGCATATTTTCAAAGTTTAGACCTTTAAGAATATGTCTTTAAAAGGATTTTTCGAAATTAGAATTATTTTCGGAGTTATAGCTATTTTTGTGACGCGCCAACCAATCCGGTCTGGCCGGAACGAATCAACTTTAAACGCGTTTTTCTCCAAACTACTTTTTTCGACACGGTTGACGTGATATCTCAAGTTCTAATGAACAGATTTACTTGAAATTTGGTACAGAGCTTTTCAATATAACAGTGATTGCCCCCACCTAGGATTTTTTGAAAATTTTGTTTTTTATTATTTTTAAAAAATTCCGAAAGTTGAAAAAATAAGGTAAAAAATGATTGTTTTTTCACACTGCCGCCATTTTGCGATTTTTTTTTAATTTCCCTAGGCAGGGATACTAATACAACCTTCTTTTTCAATAATTTCAATTTTTTTTTTATTTCAGATGACCGGAAGGGTTGGAACCACGTCAACCAGGAGACACCTTTTTTTTCAAGCCCCCACTTTGCCAGCCTGTACATTTTTCAATTTTGAATTTTTTGTTTTTAATAATTCTTTTTTATACTCTTAAAATGTCAATAAATAACTGATAGAAAATGAATAGTAAAAATATTTGTTGTTTTTTTTATAGCGCCCGAAAAAACACCTAAAATTCGTGCGTCTAGACTAGAATACCCACTTAAATTCTGTTATATGTAAGTGTAATTGTATTTTGATACTATTGAGAAGATAAATAAATTAAATTAAGAAATAAAATAAAATATAATTATTTCATTCACACTACAAAATAGTTATATAAAATTAATAACTCTAGTTAAAAATAAAAATCGTATTTTTTACAGATGAATCATTCAATCTATTACGAATGAATTTTAGAAAAAGAATTAATAATCACTGATTGTTCTATTTAATTAATGTGTATTTAATGGCATTAATATCATCTCTATCTGGTATGATTTGAAAGTAAATAATGCAATAGATATTTAAATATATAGAGTCATCCAAATGTGACGCCTAGATGTGTGTTTTCTTAAAAAGAATAAAAAACTACACACACGTTTCCTTATATACCACCCTATATACATGCTTTTTTTTAATAAAGCACAAATCTAGGTGTCATATTTGGATGTCCATATAAAAATAAAATAAACATATTTTTTAAAATTTTATAAAATCTTACAGTATTAGGTGTAGTAATTTATTTGTACAAAATAATGTAAATTAAAACCCATATTACATTACAAAAAATAATTGTAACAAAAATAATTTGAAAAAATGTAAAGAAATATTTTTAGCATAGAAAGAATTACTATTTTACATATTTGTAACCTCAACGTGGTAAAGAAGTGGCAATATACGAGGGTCGTTTGATAAGTATGGTAAAAAAGTAAGAAAAACTAAATTGAAAAATTTAATTAAATTAAACAATAAATAAATTGACTATACTTATCAAACGACTGTCGTACACAAAATATACAAGAATTTTTAATTTGAAAATATATTTCTGAAATTAATCGATAATTTTTTTTGCATATAGCTAATGCAGATAAAACATTTTTCTAAATTATTTTTAAATTAGATAATAAGTATTCAGTAATCTTTATAGAATTAATATAAGAATATGATTATTGCATATAAGTATATAAATATTTTTCTGTGTATAATTAGTAATAATTATTTTCATGTTTAAAGACTAATTTTTTCTTTGTACATTTTTTATTTATATATCTTTATATATGTCATTATTTATTTATATATCTTTATATAATGTCGATTGGAAAATGATTTTTAATATATAATTTTCCAATCGACATTATTCTTAGCAAAACACTAACATTTTTTTCTGAAAGTTTAAAATAAACACTGAATTATTAAATTAAAACGAGTTTAAAAAAAAATCAATAAATTTCAAGACAGTATCGAAATTCTATTTCTGCAATCTGTTCGTTGATTTCGTCCGAAATTTATTTTTAACATCGATACTCATAAATATTATTTTCGTATATTTAATGTCTTTATAGAACCTATATATGTTTATAAACAGTAGAGTGCATTTGTACATTTCGCAATAAACCGTATACGAGTATAAAATATACAGATAACGAAAATTATCAATCGTGGCTTTAAACAAGTTCACCGAACGTTCGTTTGATATGTAAAACGCTACGTCTGAAGGTGGAATGAACTTGTACGTCAATGGTTTTTATGTATCCAATACGTTATAAAGTTGTGTTTTTATTATCATACGTATTCGTATCGGACACGTAAGTGTGTTCCAATATCATAAGAGCAAGATCAAAAATAACATAAGTTATACTTCTTGTTGTCAATGGCAGTATATAAATTGTGTTACGACTTACCATTCAGACCTCGTTGGCTCTTTGCACGACGTCCGACACTCGGCGATGCGAGATTGAGAGTTCTCGGAGGAGGTTGTGGGCGTAAAACGCCGTCAGCCCAGACGGCTTCCACGACGCTGTCAATGCTCGATGAACGGGGAAGTTTCTGAGCGGCTGTCGTATCACGTCTAGAAATAGAAATTGAAGTATACGATTTTTTTTGAAAAGATACATTTCAAATATTTTAAGTGAGATTGATAACACGAATTTTTTTTTGTAATAGAAAATTTCAATCAACATTACAATATACATATATATTTATAATGAACTGGAAAATAGTTTCATCACATATTGTAAATTTGTAAAAAGTAATTACAATTTTCCTAAAATCTTTATTATTAAAATTATTATTAAAAAAAATTCATTTGAGAGGAGAACTAGTTATTTTTTTTATTTATTTGTATAAATCAAATAAAGTAAAGAAGTTCTTTATAGTAACAACAACTAATTGATTTTATATCGCAATTTATATAAAAAGTACACGTGCAACTAATGCCGTTATTCAAAACAAACATAAAAAGAAAACGTTGTAATGAAACATCTGGAGAGAAAATAAAACAGTGTACACTTTAGAATTATCTTTAAACTCGAAGCAATGACCTTGTAAATCACAAACTTTGAAAACATTTAAAGTCGTTTGCAAGATTTCGCTAGGGATTCGCTTAAAAGCAACGTTATCGGTCCTCGTATCTATAGACACAGAATGTCTAATAGACTGAATAGAAACAAGGTTCGTCAACAAATCGAATTCAATTTAAATCGATTGCATTTTAAAGAAGAGATTTTTTTCGTAAAAAAACATAATATGTTTTCTTTACTGAGAAAAAGTTTGAGTTACATTGAATGATTCGATTTTATTATACTAGAAGATTTTTAAATAAATAATGTTAGGTATTTATTTACATCACATAATCTCAATTATTTCGTTTTTTGTAACATTTCTCGACGATAAAGATTTTTCATCTGTAAACAATTTTTTTCGTCGTTTTCCATCCGCATACCAAGTTAATAAATCTTGATTTTTTTCTTTTAAAATCAATTTCCCAATCCAGGATGTCTTTTGTAAGTATCTAACCTCACATTTTTTTATAACGAAAAATTTCAATAACTTATATACACTCGTTTGAAAATATCTGTATACACTTATCAATACAGATATATTTCTCAATAAAACAACTTTATTAATGTAAATTTGAAAACAAACATATTTTCTATTAATTCTATAAACTACTAATTATTTATATATGACAAATCAAAACATTTTAAATTTATAACAAATAAAATAAAAAATAAAACACACAAAAATTCATACAAATTGAGTAGAAAATGTCTGCGTACAAAAATGAAAATCGAAAATAATATAAAGTAAAATAAACTTTTCAAGTGAATTAGTAACTGGTTGGATAGCCTCTTTTTTAAGAACCTCTTATAATCGTTTTTGTATGGAATGGTCCACTTTTTCTGGTTTCTTTAGCACTAATCTTATTCCACTCGTTTTCTATAACTTTCTTCAACATTTCCTTCACAATTATGCCATGTTGGCGAATTTACGTTCGAGAAAATGCCAATTTATGTTCTGTAGGGTTTAAGTTTAGAGATTGGAGAGGTGTATGCAACTGTTTTGGAACATTATATAATATCTATAGCTTAACAACTTCTGCCGTGTGCTTCGGATCGTTGTCATACAAAAAATTATAATCGGGACCTAGACTTCATTTTTCAGCACTTTTCTTTATATTTCGTTTTAAAATATTTAAGTAAGCATAATTATCCATTGTGGATTCGAAAAACTCCATTTGTCCCACGCCCTTACTTGTTATACACCCCTATACCATTACTCTACCACCGCCGAGTTTCACAGTAGGAACAAGATTTTTTTTATTCAGTGATGTACATACAATTTTGAGTCCTTTTATTCCAAAACTGCAATATTTGATTTCGGCTGAGAAAATCATGTTTTCCCAAAACTGGATTAGTTTATTAATGTGCTCATTTGCAAATCCAATCCATTTTTATCTATTGATACGTGAAATAAATGTTTTCTTACGCGCAACATGTTCATGATACCCACCCTTTTTTATTCTTTTTCGCACAATATCAGCACAAATTTGTTTTCTAAATAGTACTTTAACATATTTTGCAATTTGGGATGCAGATATTCAGGGATTTTCTTTCACTGAAGCCACATTCTTACGCCTTTATCTAAATGTTAACTTCGACGGTTGGCCAGAAAGCGGTTTCAAAGTGGATTTAAAATTAATTACTACCCTTTGAATGAAGGAATGTTGTCTTCAAACACCCTTTCCTATTTTACGAAAACTTTTTCCTTCTTATCCTAACTTTAAAATAATTTTACACTCGCTAACAGGCATTTCTTTTTTTTGAATTCCATCTTATTTATTTTTTGCAAAAAACTTTACTATTAGTTATCAAAAATGATATTTTAGTGTTTCAATTGCAACATACGAACTATGACATAAAACTGTGATAATTTTAAAACAATAATAAGTGCAAATATTGCAAAAAAAATCGATGATTTACTGTTTAATAAAATGTGTGCGCAGACTTTTTCTGCTCAATTTACATGAATTTTTGTGTTTTATTTTTTATTTTATTTGTTATAAATTTAAAATGTTTTGATTTGTCATATATAAATAATTAGTAGTTTATAGAATTAATAGAAAATATGTTTGTTTTCAAATTTACATTAATAAGTTTCTTTTATTGAGAAATATATCCGTATTGATAAGTGTATGCAGATATTTTCGAGCGAGTGTAATTAGATTTCTAGTGAAATATGTTTTTTTTTTATTTTTGGAGTGGATTTTCATTTCATCGAATAATTTTATAGCTTGATAAACAAATATTAGGCTAAACTAAATAACAGCAGTGTTAAATACAGCTTGTTTTAATATCACATTCGTGAATCACAATTAGAGAAATAGGATTTTTTTTATCGCCTCATTCCATTTTAAATTTTTTTCAATTTTAAGACTTTTTAGTATACATAAGTAATATATATATATATATATATATATATATATATATATGTGTGTGTGTGTGTGTGTGTGTATGTTTATGTGAACGACACGATAAATAAAAGATATGTACATTTATTGTCATATTAATGATACGACATGCAATTCTACAATGGAAAAAAGGATGAACACTTGCAAATACGTTGAAAAGATTTATGTAATAACCTAACGGTAATAGTTATCTGCTTAGCCGATAAATCAGCAAAACTTGACATAGGACTTCGTGCAGACACGCGAACAGAATGCGCATGTGTATGTACGAAAAGGAAATGCGACGAAAATGGTGCAGTGTTCTATATATTCTTATTGTCGAAAGACGACCACTATTGTACGTCTAATATAAATAAATGGGAATAGCGTGTGTAGTGAACGGGGAGAAAAACATTATTCATGAAAAAAAACCAGTACGAAAATAGAACAGTTAATCTATATTAGTATACATCAACATTGATATTTTTATAGTAGGGAGATGGAAATAATGTTTGTAGTAAAAGTAATATGAAATGTTTTATATTCGTATGCATCTGCATATGTTATTCGTGGTAAGTAATAAAAGATGTCAATATTTTTACGTATAGCCATTTATCAAATATCAATTAAATATATTTAATCAAAGTAAAAGAAAAATAAACCGCGGATAGACAGAGGATGATGATAATATATACATTTGTGATTATTTGAAATCCACAATTATTCTTTTGAATAAAATTAAACTGACATATAATCCTCAACCTGTACTGAATTTACGTCGATCTGTATTTGAACTCTGCACTGTTCAATACAGATTCGATGAACTTCGAAAATCCGATTACAATAATGCTATTTTCTCTAAACATTTTTCCTGTATATTCCATCGATGAACGCGAGCGAAAGAAAAATAATAATAAAAATGACATTAATATCAACATTCGGTGTTTCGAGTATCTCGCTTTGTGGCGGAAACTCGATTTTATATTCGTGACCCGGACGCAGTATCGCGTGTAAGTCGCTCGACAGCTACGACGACGATACAAAAAAAGACTCTGAACTTGAAAGCACGGCACCCGTCGTGAGTTTTACAATGACCGTCTTTCCGGGCCGGTCGAAAAGTTTCCAAAGATCTTTTCATAAACTGTTCGTAGGGAAATGTGTTCGAAGAACGTGGTGCATACGCTTGTCGTTAATATTTATGTAGTTTAATATAATCTGCACGAGTTCATGAAATGTTCTCATTAATTAATGTCTCTGGCGAGGTTGTATGGTTTTATTGTAGTATAAAATAGTTGTCAGGGTTTTTCTACACTAGAGTATATTTGAAATACATTTTGTTTCTTTCTCCCCTTGCCATCAAAAATTAACAAAATAATTAAAATTCATTTAAATGTAAACAAGAATAAATTGAAAATATAATTTAAAAGTGATTTATAAATTAATATGCCAAAATTGATTTTTTACAAATGAATCACATATTCTCATTACAAGATTTCATAAAATTGTTCAATAATTATTTATTATTCAATTTGTGTCGTTTATTTACAATATATAGGGTCATCCAAATGTAACGCCTAGATTTGTGTTTCATTAAAAAGAAACTATACAAATGTTTCCTTATACACCGCTCTATACACATGTTTATTTTTAATAAATCACAAATCTAGGCCTCACATTTGGATGACCCTATATTAAAGATACAGTAATGTGAATAGACTTCATTGATATAATTATGAATTTTAGTTTGAATATTATAAACAGTAAGATTGATTTTTAAACACATTTTAAAATTTTGTATTCATATTTTATAATGATAGATTTTTTTATTATTTATTTTAGATAATATTACTGATTGTTAAAATTTATTATCATAGACTGGAAACAATGAGTGATAACTGAAGATTTTAATAAAATATTTTGATGTTTAGATCAGTGATTATTCTTGATTATATACAGTCATCCAAATGTGACGCCTAGATTTGTGTTTTATTGAAAAGAATCAAGTGTATAGGGTGTGCATATGGAAACATGTGTATAGTTTCTTTCGTTTCTTCTTAATAAAACACAAATCTAGGAGTCACATTTGGACGACATTAAATAATCATTGAAAAATAAATTACTTTAATATTAATAAAAAAATCAAATATTAAATTGTATAATGTTTTTGTCTTTTTGTTGTTTTTTATTTTATTAGAGATGTAAATACTGAATGATTCCAGAAATTCTATAATCATCAACCGCTTTTTATCTATTGCTGGATGAAAGCTTCTCAAGCTTTCCAATTACAACGATCTAATTTTTTAACACTCTTTTCTGTTTTTATTCTGACGATTGTTACAACTACAGATAGTCATGCCTCCTGAGAATAAGGATCGTTGAATTTTACATTTAGACCTAGTTTTAAGAGGTTAAGAAGGACAACTCGGCTGATCTCATTTACGTATTGATGAGTAATATTTTTAGGGAATATTTTCTAAATTTTCTCTTTATAATTAATATCTCTCGATGACATTAAAATCATTTTTAACAAAGGATGATTTATTTTAAATATTTTAATCAAAGATGATAAAAAACTAAATGTTATAATAAAAATAATAAAGGGGTATAGCAATATGTAGAGTTGTGAAAATATTGTTTAAAAAATGGTTAAAATATTTTTTCAAGAAACTGTAAATGATATTTCATCAATTCTTTAACATTACAATCTTGTATATTAGATCAGCCTTTGATGATGTATGTATGCACAGCATTAAATAAAATATTTTATTCAAATCTAAGTACGTAGACGAGACACGTCTTCTAGAAATACATTACTTGCTTTGAAATGTACGTTAAAATCTCTCGTATGGAAATTTTGAAATCGTTACTCAATTCCAATCCAAATATCTACAAATCTATATAGAATCTCTAAGTAACTAAGTACAAATAAAAATATTAAATCAATATTAAAATGAGTACTGTCAATAAACGAAAATGCATTATTTATACAATTATATATATATATATATATATATATATATATATATATATATATATATAAAATAAAACAAGTGTATATGTCGACAGAATCATATTTTCAAATAAGTATACACATTCGGGATAATATATGTAAAATATATATAGCACATTTCCATTTCATTCGTAGAGAGATGAGAAAAAATCTCAAATGGCATTTTTTCGTTCTGAAAATTATATACGTAACATATATATATATATATATATATATATATATATATATATATGTATGTATGTATGTATGTATGTATGTATGTGTGCGCCTATATACGCCCAACAGCTGTCCATATTTGACGGCATCCGTTCATAAATGTGTTATGTGCACAACTTTTATTATTCTCGAACATTGATGGATCGAAAAATTATAAAACTTTTCAAACGATTTTCTAAAAGAGATACTGTCACCTTTATATATTTACTTGTTATTTGAATGATTTCGAAATATTGATTATCTATATAAAATTACTGAATTCATATTTCTATTAATTTCAATAGAGGATCATCCAAATGTGACGCCTAGATTTTTTTTTATTAAAAAGAAAAAAAGGAAACTATACACATGTTTCGTTTGTTTCCCTATACAAATCTAGGTGTCACTTTTAAATAGCCCTATATAATTGATTCCTTTTAAATAATCTTACAGATACGAAATGGAATTTTTACTTTTTCCACAATGTTTTTCTTTTGACTGGTTGAAGGTCTTCCTATCTTTTCCAAACTTTCTGTACTATTCGTAAATTACTATATGTGATAAAACTTCTCTGTCATAAGATTCATTCAATATTTAAAACGTTTCTGAAAATGTTTTTGTTTGAATTTAGTTTTTTTTTTAAATACTGTTTTTTCGATGAATGACAAAAATATTTTATTATATTTAATATCATAACTAATGACACTTGCATCGAATGTAAATATCAAACTAAATATAATTATACATAAGGTGTTAGTGGAAAAAACACTATTTCAAAAAAGAAACTTTATTAACATCATCTGTGTAATCAAAATTCAAATACTTTTGGGACAGATCGTGCAAATATTTAGATTTGTGTTTTATTAAAAATAAATACCAGCTTATACACATGTTTCTTTTTAATAAAACACAAATCTAGGCGTTACATTTGAATGACCCTATATATATATATATATATATATATATATATATATATATATATATATATAATTGATTGGTGTAATGCATCAAAACCTGTCATGAAAAATATTGGATTTAACCTCAATTGGAGAAATATGGTAGGTGGGTTTTTTAAGCCTAGATGAAGGCCACCTGCTTAAAGGAATAAATCCCGAATGAAAAGTCTTTAACAACCCTTTTGGTTTGCATGATGAGTATGTGACCAAGTGAATGGAGACATTCAATGAGGATTTCCCCCAACAGTGAGTAGTCCATTGCTGGGCTAATATAAGCTGATATATAATATAATGGAGGATCATCCAAATGTGACGCCTAGATTTTTTTTTTATTAAAAAGAAATAAAAGAAACTATACACATGTTTCCCTATAAACCACCCTATAAACATGTTTCGTTTGTTTCCCTATACAAATCTAGGTGTCACTTTTAAATAGCCCTATATAATTGATTCCTTTTAAATAATCTTACTGATACGAAATGTAATTTTTACTTTTTCCACAATATTTTTTTTTGACTGGTTGAAGTATATATATATATATGTATATATATATATATATATATATATATATATATATATATATAACGTAGAAAAATGTACCTAATTGAATTTATTAAATATCAAAAAAGTAACATTTAACAACCGATTTGTGCATACAAAGATGGTATTTTTTTAAAAAAAATTTTTAATCAATGACTCAAACATTTTTAATAATTTTGACATATGTTGTAATAAATTAAATTATTACTCTTTGTTGCTTTTCCAATTTTTTTATATAAAAAATATCAATTCTTTCTAGTATCAAATAAATAAAATATTATATTCACACTCTTTTATATTAATTATCAAATTTCGGAATCATTACAAATAATTTCCAGAGAATATATTTGCATTCCATGAAAATTCTCTCATTCAACATCAAAGTGATTTTATTCAAAATGTAAAAAAAAATAACTGAAAAATTGCTATATGTATACGTTTATGAATACATTCTATAGGCAAATGCGTATTGTAACTTTTTGAATTGGTTTCTTTTGTTCAATCAAACATTTCTAAAATCAAATTTGCAACTAACAACAGAGGAATGGGTTCAAACGGATGAGGAATAAAAATAATCGAGTGTCAAATTTAAAATTGCGAACTAGATATGCACGGTTTATTTTTGAAGACGAGAAATTGTAATATAGATGTTTTTTTAAGCGTGATAGAGTTTTAAATTGAATCCCTATCGAAAGTTCTATCTAATCTAAAAAAGTATTCATTATTATACCTTTATATTTTAATAATATTACCTTTATATTTATACATAAACATATTCACATATATATATAAAGAGTGTTTTCTTAGGTTAGATAGAATTTTCTACAAGAAATCAATTGAAAGTTTTGTCACGCTTAAAAACAGTCTATATATGTTTTAATTTATATATTATTATTTTATTCAGATGGTCGTTTTAATTTTTAATAAATTTGAAACATAGAAATATTTTCGATAAAAATGTTAAAAATGTATGTGGCTTTATTTATTACTTTCTATTTTGTATGAATCCGTCCAGTTGATCCATTAGATCGATTAATTTTAATGTTCGAAACTTCACATTAAAACGTTTTAAAAGCGTCGTAAAACTGCGAATTCCTCAACATATAAAATTGGCGAGTGAACGTTCGTTTAATGATTACGAATGAAAGTCGTATTAATGCTGGCGTTATCTGCTCTTCTGCTTTAATGAAACGTTCGAATACAGAAAATTACACGGTCCGAACACATGTCGGCCGGACGCGTGGACGCCCCTACAGTCAGACCCGATTGCGTTACGGAAATTCTTGATATTCTTGACCAGATGGTCCGCCGTTTCTAAATATGTGCACTCGTATCGCGTACGCTTAATCAGAAAAGAAAAAAAAAACTAATTAAACAGCTCGATAATTTTTGTCTCTTCAATTTACCGCCGGCTGCGAGAAGCAATTAAATCTTACACTGCGGGAATCGTAAATATAATTTTCACATGCCATTGAATTCCAATTGTTTTGGTGTGACGAAAGACGTCGAAATGTTTCTCACAATGGTTGCACGAGTTGTAAATGGAAAAGCTTTTCGGATCCAATTTGCATCTTTTTTAATACGATGTGACTATTGGAAGAATCGCAACAGATGTGCGAGTATTGAAATGAGCTGATTAAATGATTTACACACAAAAAAAATTTGGTTGAATAAAATATCAATTAAAGTATAAAACAATAAAATCGATTTAAACCACTCTATCGATTTCAAATATATATATATATATATACACCTGAGTCTGTTTTTATGCGGTAGATACGTTCCGCAGAAAACCGCATTAAAAAAAATCGCACAAAAAAGACTTAACTTACATTGAAAAATTAGGGATACGTTCTGTAATTTTCAAAAACCGCATAAAACCAAAGCTGCAAAGTGAAATTACTCTAAAATTCGCATAAAAATCAGGAAGTAAAGAATGCTTGAAAAAAATTTTCAAATATTTGCAAAAAATTGATACAAAACAAAACTTTTTACTTTATTTTTTAATTAACTATTTAATTTTATTCAAAGCAATATATACATATGTGTAATTTATTTTAAAAAAATTTCATACATATTTTAATTATCAACGCAATAATATCTGCACTGTTTAGAATAAAAATAAGAAAATAAAAAAGAAAGTGAATAGCTGCACTGTTTTCAAGACATGTAGGCTAAGCCTTTTTCCAACAGGCATTTAAAGTGTGCTGATTTATTTGAGTAATAGCAAATGCAACATGATTTATACAGTCAAAGATATAATTTTTTTCCCAAGCGTCAGTTACTGTTATTGACTCATTTTCTAGTTTATCCAATATAAATTGAAAAGTGCGTTTAACGCAATATTGTTTAAAAAAATTTGGCAGCTTCTTCATCTGCCGATGCAATCGCGCCCGCAATCTTCACGTTATGCAGTACATTCCTTTTTAAAAACCCGGTTAACCATCCTTTGCTAGCCGAAAATTCCTTATCAGTTTGAGAACCGGAAGTAAATGGCTCTGATTCCTTTATTTGTTCATAAAACTGAAGAGCTTTTCTTTGAATTAAATAATCGCTTAAAGGAATTCTTAAAAAATCATATAAAGAGATACTAAGAAGAAATATGAATCACATAATTTCAAAATCGCATTAAAAAAATTCGCATAAAAAGATATTAAGAAGAAATATGAATCGCATAACTTCAAATCGCATTAAAATATTCCGCACAAAAACAGACCCAGCTGTATATATATATATATATATATATATATATATATATATATATATATATATATGCGTGTGTGTGTGTGTGTTTATTTAAACGTGATAGAACATCAAATTGAATTTCTATTTAAAATTCTATCAAACCTAAAAAAACATTTTTTTTATATATACATATGTGTGTGTATGTATATGTAAAAGTATGATAAAGATGTTTTTTAGGTTAGATAGAACTTCCGATAAGGAATCAATTTAAAACTCTATCATGTTTAAAAAATTCTCTCTCTCTCTCTCTCTCTATATATATATATATATATATATATATATATATATATGCTTTTGTCTCTATAGAAGAAAAAGTTTTCTATAAAAATTGTTCTTATGAAATTTGAAAATACAGTAGCACTGATTTTAAATTGAAACCAATTTTAAGAAAGAGTTTTAATTTGAATTAAAAATAAAAAATTAAAACAGTAGATTTAATAATAAATAAATAGAAATAAATATTTTTTAATAAAGTAAATAGAAAATTAAATACAGTCGATTATATTCTTCTTTATGATAATAGAAAAAAATATTCTATGATAAATCATTACATATTGTCATTTTTCTTTAACAAAATGAAACTTTAATATAATTGTTTGTAGATATTCTATGAACAGATCTACATCGTTCTATAGAAAAACGTTACAAAAATATTATAGCAACAAACATCACCGACAAATAAAACGACCGACTTTAGAATTTAATCATTTTTTATAAGTAATCGAATTTTTGTACGACAGAAAATCCAATAGATGATTGATTGATGTTTGATCGAATTCGATATAATAGAGAAACTCTTCGATGAAATTCGCGAACTATCTTTTCGACACGTTAAATGTCACAGAAAAAGTGTATTGTAATTATCAAATATTTCCAGTATGTGGAATTGGAATTTTATTTGAATTTAATACTTTTAAACGTTTCCTCATACGTATTACTACATAAAAATTGTGAAATCAATCTAAGGATTTTTAACACATACGATATTATTAGTGCAATGGATTTTTTCGTTTTTGATATGTGAAGAAAATGTCTTCATTATTTTCTATTCCTGTTTTTCTCCATTTTTAGAAAATTTGTTTGTACTATCCTCATAAAAAGGAATTGGTTAGAATACAAAAAGTCCTCGATTCACGATTTTATTTAGTATATATATTTTTTTTAATTAATTTAATTTTGAAAAAATGGGAATAAATGGTAATCTGAAGATTATATACTGGATTAGTACAAAGGATATGTAATGATTTTCCAGCCAAAATCTTTCAGTTTTCTTTGAGTATTTAAAATTTTGGTGAAAGACAACACCTTTTTTATTCACCAAATCTAGTCATTTAATTTGCAGTAATTTATTAAATTTAGTCATTTGTTGATATTAGTGATATGAATTTCGATTTTAAAAGCTTAAGGGGGTATTCTAGTCTAGACGCACGAATTTTAGGTGTTTTTTCGGGCGCTATAAAAAAAACAACAAATATTTTTACTATCCATTTTTTTATCAGTTATTTATTGACATTTTAAGAGTATAAAAAAGTATTATTAAAAACAAAAAATCAAAATTGAAAAAGGTACAGACTGGCAAAGTGGGGACTCGAAAAAAAGATGTCTCCTGGTTGACGTGGTTCCAACCCTTCCGGTCATCCGAAACAAAATTTTTTTTGAAATTATTGAAAAAGAAGATTGTAGTAGTATCCTAGCCTAGGGAATTTAAAAAAAATTTTTTTTTCGCAAAATGGCGGCAGTGTGAAAAAACAGTCATTTTTGGGCTATTTTTTTCAACTTTCGGAATTTTTTAAAAATAGTAAAAAAACAAAATTTTCAAAAAATCCTAGGCGGGAACAATTAATATTATATTGAGAAGATCTGTACCAAATTTCAAGTAAATCGATCTATTAGAACTTGAGATATCACGTCAACCATGTCGAAAAAAGTAGTTTCGAGAAAAACTTTGATTCGTTCCGGCCAGACCGGATTGATTGGCGCGTCACAAAAATAGCTATAACTCCAAAAATAATTCGAATTTCGAAAAATCATCTTAAGAACATATTCTTAAAGGTCTAAACTTTGAATAATATGCAAAAAAAATCGTTTTTTTCGAAATTCTAGACTAGAATACCCCCTTAAAATACACAATGATCCTGTAATCTCAACAATAGTACAGTGTAACTTTATTTTTATGTCACTTTTTTTTAAATAAAGTGACACTATATTAAAATATGCAGTTACCAATGTACTTTAACTTTTTAATGATCAATTTTTTTCTTGCTATATAAGCCCATTTTCATCCCTTATCACAAATCGTTTCAAAAATGGCTCAATTTCTTGACAAAAAAGTAAACTCGTGAAAGTGGTAGATCTATCTAATAAATTTCTTTTGTTAATTCATATAGTAATCAAATAACAAGTCTTGAAATTATATTTTTTTAAGTAACCCAAAGTTGTCATAACAACATTGAGTTTATCTCTTAATTCTTGGGAAGTTTATCTGAGGTTTTTATCTACTGTTTGTTTCAAAATGTCATCAATCTTAAATTAACATTATATTTTTTTAAAAAAAGTTGTTAATATTTACTGATGATGATTCATTATAACAACATACTCATTTTATGACTAAGATTCAATAACAATATTTTACTTACAATTTTATTTATCAATGATAGAATCAAAAAGACTTTTCACCAACTCAATATATTAATATCAATGATAATGAAAAAATAAAAATAAATCAAAAATAACGTACATTTTTTTTCAGTTTGAATGAGTAATAAAAATAAAGAAATGTATCTCACTTAAACTAAATAGCATATTTATATACGATTTTAAGAATCCTTAAAATCATTTTCACTTACAGTTTATTCCTTTTTTTAACATCCATTGAAATATGTAAATCTGATACAATATTCTTGTATATACATGCTTGTAATTTCAGAGTAAATGTTAAATATGTTTGATTATTACTAGAGAGTATATTTGTTTTTCATTAAATAATAATTGAACAGATTTCTAGAATTAGGTAAACGAACAAGGTTAATCTGAAATTACATATATATGTTTGCACTAGACATATACTGATTTAATGTTACTAAATTCTAGGTTATGTAAATTCAAATCCACGAATTACTGTAGTAAGATAATAAAGATATAAAAAATGATTATTCAGCAATTGTAGTGTTTTATTAACTTTCAATTTTTGGTAAATAAGTCGAATTATTTAAATAAAATGATAAAGTAAATCTGCTGAATGGATTTAGAAAGAAAGTGAATTTTTTGTCATTTTAATTTCATTTCTAATATCATAAAGATTATTTAGTATGAGAGAATGTAAGTCAAAGATGAATTTATCTTTTTATTATTATAAAAATTATCATTGATCAAAAATTAAATTAAAAATTATTAAAAAAGGTCATTTTAGAATATTTTTTTAGAATTTTTTGTGGTTTGTATATTATTCATTTCAATATATTCACATCAGTTAGATTAAGTTCAAATATTTATTATAAAACTGTTATTTTATTTTATATTTATTAAAATATTAAAGGTGGATTTAGTAACAAGTAAGGATTATATTTTTCAACTACCATTTTGTTACCAGATTTAATTTAACTCCAATAAGTATATAAGATAAGATTATTGCATATGAAATATTATTATCTACTTCTTGAAAATAAAAAACTGAGAAAATTTCATTTTCCAAATAAAATAATTAATTCCAAAAATTGTTGTTTTTTCTAGAAACATTTTGTATGTATCAATATATTCAAATGAAAAATATTTCGAAAAAAATCGAGACTAGTTTTTATATTTCACATCAAAAAAATGTTATAGAAAAACTAATCTGCTTTTTATACTCATTCTTGTATAAAAATATATTTAATTTTTACAATCTTTCATTTCTGGTTTCGCAATTTATAACCGCAGTCTAGTGATTTTAATTTCCATATCTTAATATAAAATCCGTAATTATTTTTCAGTACGTTTTTTTTTTGTGAAGATAGACGTGTCTGGTAGGATTTTATGCAAAGGTATTATAGATCTATTTAATTAAGAGATCGCTATTGAAAATAGAAGTTTTTTAAGCAGAGATAGTACTGAAAATTGTACTATTAAAATGAGTTTTTTTGGTATTAATACTTTTGTAGCAAATATTCAAACTTTTTTTATTTTTATGATTTAATTGTAGAATAAAATTTAAATTTTGTAAATGTATATAAAAAATAGTTATACAATTTTTAATATCCAATAATAAATAGTATTTAATATAAATATTCGTGTCTGTATGTGACTGTAGACACGAACGAAAGATATTGACCGATATTTGTCTAAAAACTAATCGATATCGTATCGTGATGCGTCGGTGCTTTAAGACTTGTGACATTTCATATTAATTAATTTGTACAGAGATAAAAGCCTCATTGTTTCATGCGGGTAAAGATATTGATCAGTGCACGTCTCGAGATGAAACATTAAACTTCGTAGTCGACAACAAGTACGTACGAGGTGATCGTCCATATGGGTTAAAACAGACACTCGAGGACGACCCGATGGATCGTTCAAGTGTTTATCTGAAACAGAAGCTTTTACGCTACGTTGACGAGGATTCGATGGGGTTTAAACAATGGAAACGACATGTAAAATGAAATGAAATTATAATTGTAAATGAAATATAGTTTTCTATTCACAATTGGTATTTTTTAATCAATGTAATTAATTGAATTCCAATTCTTTATAAATTGATTTTTTTAAAGCGTTATAATTCACATTTGTATTACATTTAATGAATGATAATACATTTATTCACTATAAATAAATTTCATTGTTCTCTCTAGTACTTTTAAGATTATTTAATTACTTTTTTTATATCTATATAAAAATAATCAAATCTCTCAAAAATATTTCTTATATTTTCTATACATCAAAATATTAATTACATTTTTCATTTTTAGATTCAATTTCAACTCAAAGTTCTATTTATTTTATTCGACATTTTTTTAATAATAACTATTTTAGAGATCAATTGACATTTATATAGAAAATCAACTAGCAAATCAGAGATTTCAAAAATAGCTTTATGTTAGAGTAAAATCTTTTCAAACAGTTCTTATAATAAAGAAATTTAATTACACGATATATAAATAATAAAAGAATAGATAAAGCTCTTTAAATAAGATATAATAATATTAAAGTAGTTAAAACTAAGTGAAGCTTTAAAAGGGTTCATAAATTTAAAGCTTAAACGTGTGAAAATACCTACAAGAATTTTCATTAACGACCAAAAAGTTAAATACACGAGATGTGTACAAGAGATTAAATTAAATTGAAATTTTAAAAAATTATGCTAAGATTGGAATAAGCATTACTTTTTTATGACTTTTTAAAATTATTGTATAATGTATTTATATATATATATATATATATATATATATATATATATATATATATATATATATATAAGAGAGAAAGAAGACGTTATATCTTTTCTTCGAATTTATATGAAGTTTAATTTAATATTACAGTTTGTAATTATAATTGTGTGATAATCCTTGTTGATAATAGACCGATGCAACACGGAATGGTTTGCATAGTTTCATGAAAATTCATTAAAGTAAGTCGCTGAGATATCTTCCTATCAAGCATTCGATTACATATATATATATATATATATATATATATATATATATATATATATATATATATATATATATATATATATATATATTGTGATATAATTAAATGTCTGAAGGATCTATTTCTAAGAAATTTCCAAGAAATGTTTAATAAGCTTGTCGGATTTAAGAAAAAGAAGTATTTGCAGCAGTTATCATATCTTCATGGACTCGATGTGGAGAAAAGTTCGTTTTATTCGATCAGTCATGTTGAAATATTCATTGCTTGATATTATAATAAACGTTCGTGGTCTGTTTGAAACTATATTAATTCGTAGACAATGAAATGTACTTGTGGTTACATGAAAATTACGGAAATGTGTTAAATAGTTTTTCTAAAGACAACGAGTATTCATTTTATTAATTTTTTTATTTTTATAGACTTGAATACGTTTAAATATTGTATGGAACTAAATATCAGTTCTTTAAATTGAATAAAATATTAATTATTCGACTCTAAATATGTTTTATTAAAATACTAAGCTCATTTTATAACCTCATTTAACATTTTTAAAATATTAATTATTTAAATATATTAAATCAAATATAAATTAATTTTATAACTGAAAACATTCTGAATAAATTAGAAATATTGACGATAGTTTAAATTTTTTTTGAAATTATTTTTCTAACCCAAAAGATTATAGAGACTTTAAACTGGCTTATCTAGTGAATAATCTGTTATTATTTCTAATCCTGGTTCAATATTGTAGACATATCGTCGTTATTCATCACATTTTCTATAAAATAATACATATTGAAAAAAATAATAATTTTTCATTTTAATATAGGGTTGAAATTGAAATTTATCTCAATGAAACTCGTTCTGTGTACTAAAATTTGATTTGAATCATTAATTGATTAGATTTTATATTCAATCTTTGATTTCAGATGAAAAAATCGATTTTGGAAAATGTCAATTTCTGATATTATTTCTAAGAACCAAAAATTAAACCTGAATATTTATTGGTGCTAGTATTGGGTTTAGTATAAATTTTTTTCACCTTTTGTATGATATGATATATTTTTTGGGTCTCTATTTCATACTTTATATCAGAAATTTAATCTCATTTCAGATAATGTTGTGGACGATTAGGTAAAGCATTGAGGAGCATTTCAAAAATATTCTATGTCTACTCAATGAGATTGAGATTTGGGGTATTTATTAAATAATTTTATTTAAATTGTTTTTTTCTAGAAATCAATCGAAGACATTTCTTCCTTTCATTTTACTTGTATTTAAGAATTGGATGGATTTAATAAAAAGTCTTGAAAAATTTATAAAATGTCGATGAAATTATGTAATAATAGATTTTTTTAGTATTCTATTATGAACAAACTTGGCATGATAATAGAGAATATTTTGATTAACGTTTGACACTTAAAAGTCTTTTTTAATTATAGATTTTTTTATAGATTTAGTTGTGAGTGTAAGATGAATATTTTGAATGAATAAAACTTTATGATATCATATTAATGTATTAAAAAGATAAATAAATGTTGTTGTGGTAAAATTTGACTTTTTATTCTCATTTATAAAATTAGCAATTTTTGTAAAACATATATATATATATATATATATATATATATATATATATATATATATATATATATATATATAGGGTTTTCCAATAAACACTTCAGAAGTTTAAATAGAAATAAAACAAAAAGTTTTTAATTAATTAGTTATTTATTTTTAAGATTATTTTATGCCATTAATGATGGAACATAAATTTACTCATATGACCACCACGACTTCACTTGACATAGTGCATTCGTTTAGTCCAATTTTTACTCACTCTTTCTCCTAATTGTGATCCAATTTCATTTATTACACGTTCAATGTTTATTTTTAATGCTTCTACTATTTGTGGTTTATCAGTATAAACCTTTGATTTTACATAATCCCACAGAAAATAGTCCAATGAAGTTAGATCACATGATCTTAGTGGCCAATTGATGGGTCCATTTCGTGAAATATGGGATTCATTAAATTTTTGTGTCAATAAATATAAATATTTTAAAATTTCTAAACGTCGTTCAAGTATTAAATGTTACATGATAATTTGCTAAACTCTACTGAGTTGAAATGTCAAAATGAGCTTTTAAAAAAAATAAACATGGTTGCCACTAACTGTTAAAGTTTTGATATTCTTATTGAAAAATTTCTATGTGTATATATATATATATATATATATATATATATAAGAGGGTCGTTTGATAAGTATGGTAAAAAAGTAAGAAAAACTAAATTGAAAAATTTAATTAAATTAATTAATTAATTAAATTAAACAACGAATAAATTTACCATACTTATAGAACGACTCTTGTATATATATATATATATATATATATATATATATATATATATATATATATATATATACCTATTTAAGTAAAATGATTAATATTGCATGAAATATAATTGTTATAATTTCACACAATTAATCACAAACAAGAAACAATACGTATACATTAAAACGACAAATGCCTATTATTCTTGACAACTATCCACACTGCTGATACTCAAACCTCCAAACATTCACACACACATGCGGTTTGTTCATTTTGTCGATATCCGTACATTGTTAATTTCATGGGCGTCCCCGAGAGTTTATCATATTAATCCGTCCGTCGCGACGTGAACAACAGTATGGCAACGTAACAAATTTACATTTCAAATGACGAAATTATTACGAAATTATCTTCAGTCGGTCCAACAACAACATAGGTCGGACTGTGCGTGCTACGTGCGTCGTTACAAACGAATTATGTACCTGTGACTCTATTTTGCGCGTTACTGGTCGATCGGCCATTTTGAATATAGATTTTATGACATGGTTTTTATGATCTTTAGCACGAGACGAGTATTTTTTTTATATATATAGTATATCCATCCGGATTCTTTTGTATTTATTCGGAAGTATTAAAAAAAACCGTATATAAATTCGGATCATAAAGATGAAATAGCTTTTTAAAAGAAAATGCAACTTAAAAATATATGAATTGGGTGACGTCAACGACCTTACAAATCGATATTTAGACTTGATTGGAAAATGTACGTAGATATTTTGATACCAAGGAAATTAAATAAAAATGTTGTAAACATGTTTTTATGTTTAAAATATTTGTTTGTTTACAATTCTGTATGTAATTAAAATTGTTCAAAGTTACTAATCGTGAAAATATTTTGAACGAGAAAAATATTTACTATGTAAGTAAACAATGGAGACCGAATGACGATTTATGATAATTTTAAATAACTGAAATGAAAAACAAATTACACACACATATATACAGTGGGTCCAAGTGAAACTCATACAGAGTTATGTTTCCAATAATTTTACACATATATTTTAATATAATAACAATTTTCTTTATTTTTTTCCTTAATTTCTTTATTAAAGTTATTTTTATTATATTTGAAAATTTCAACCGTAAATTAATATTTTTACTCCACAAAAAGTAACCATTTCTGAAATATGAACAAAAAATACATCAAAATGAAACTCGTACAACGAATTACTCTCTCTTGAAAACTGCTGTATTAAGAAAGTATACTCTTCAAATATGTGTTTGGTCACTTTGGTTACAAAAAAGAACCTATTGTTTAGTTGTTTATAATCATTTTGTAAAAAATATAAGTTGGATTTTCACTTTGAGTAGACAAAGGGGACAATCATCGACGGACGAGCGAAAACTAATGATTTTTCATTATAAAAATGAAAAAAGACTCTACAGGAAATTGGGAAAACAATTAATAGAAGCCACTCTACAGTGCAATCTGTAATAATATGATTTAAAAATAACCAAAGTGTTGACAATAAAATCAGAAAGAGTCCCCGCAAGATTTTTAATGGCCATGACGAGCGTTGGATTCTACGAAAAAATAAAGAATATCTGAAAATCAGTGCGCCCAAATTGACTTTAGAAGTAGAAAAGTATCTAAATAAAAAAGTAATCCCCCAAACAATTCGCAATATAATAAATAAAAATGGGTTTCATGCTCCTATTGCCAGGAAGAAAAATTTCATAAATCTAACTAATCGCAACAAAAGGTTAAGTTTCATTTGGGAACATGTTAATAAGAGTTTTGATTATTAGAAAGATGTTTTATTTACAGACGAAAGCAAATATAATTTATTTGGATCCAATGGGAGAAATAATATATGGCAGAAACCAAATACAGAAATGTTTTTAAAATACTTACATTCTACAGTCAAACATAAGAGCGGTCATGTTATGGTATGGGTGAGTATGTCTACGAGAGGGGTTGGAAATTTAATTTTATAAATGGCATTATGAAGTAAAATGTTTATATTGTTCTATTAAGAAAAAAATTGAAAGCCAGTGCTCAAAAACTTGGGATTTTACAAACATTTAATTTTTATCAAGACAACGACCCCAAGCACAAAGCTTATAAAACACGTAGTTGGTTGTTAAATAATTGCCCCAAAGTACTGAAAACACCACTATAATCACCTGATATAAGTGTGATTGAAAATCTATGGAATCACTTAAAAGTTTCCATTAGAACACACATTTTTATTAATAACAATGATTTAAAAAAGCGTTATTAGAAGAATGGGGAAAAATTGATCTAGCTTATTGTGAAAAATTAGTTAAATCCATCCTGAATCGTTTAAAGGCTATAAAAATTAATAAAGGCTACTCTACAAAGTACTAAAATAATTCAATCGGTTGTAAATTTGAATTTAATAAATAATTTGTTGTATGAGTTTCATTTTGATGTATTTTTTGTTCATTTTTCAGAAATTGTTACTTTTTCTGAAGTAAAAATATTAATTTAGGATTAAAATTTTCAAATATAATAAAAATAACCTTAATAAAGAAATTAAGCAGAAAAAATAAAGAAAATTGTTATTATATAAAAATATATGTGTAAAATTATTGGAAACATAACTCTGTATGAGTTTCATTTGGACCCACTGTATATATTAAAATTTTAAAAAAATAATTTTAAGAGAATCTGTTTGTATATATTTTTTTCGAAGATAATTGGTTGAAAAATGGTAGAAATTATTATAGAAATAATTAGATAGTGATGAAGATTATTTTAAAAATTATGTTTATATTAGTTTTTATAAAAATAAATTTTGAATTTTATGAAAGAAGAACATAATTAATTTACACATCTAATATAGTGATATAGTTTATATGTATCTTATACAAATTATATTTTAATTATATTTGAAGTACTTACTGTAAACCAACATAGATGAAAACGTTGCTTTCGTGTATAATATATCAAGGGAATAATTTTTCTAAAAATAACTATTATATTACACTAGTGTGTATGAGGTATTAGTTTTTGCCTGCGCTAGGAATTTTCCAGAATAATTTTCCATTATACAAATAATAAATATAGTTCACTTAATTATAGAAATGAATTTATGGATTAAAACTTGTATAAAAATACATTCAATTCGACGAAATGTATCTCGATTGAATAAAAATAATTTCTGAAAAATATTACTTGGTTTCATAAGAAATTGTTGTTGATGTAAATGAGAATGGAAAAGTTTTATTTAATTAAAATATAGTCTATTAGCTTGCATGGTTTCCTTTTAACAAGATACTAAATAAAATGTTACATTTTAAAAAAATTCAAATTTTTTGAATGTGAAAACAGGTTTTGTGTTTCTGGTTGTAAACAAATTTCTTTGATTTTTTTAAAAAAAAATCCATGAAAAATTATTATTTTTGGAAAATTAGAAAAATCTCAAATATATAAGATAATTCAATAAAGAAAACTGATTTATTGATTTCTAAAACATTTGTTTTTTCAGTGAAGATATAAATAATACAAAATTAACTTATTGAAAATTAAATATCTATTAATACGTGCCATTGAACATTTAATATAACTCACATTCAATAAATTCGATTTAAATTTCAAACTTACAATCAATCAATTATTAATTAATCATCTAGAAAAGCATCCAAAAGAGAATACTTTTTAATTATACCCACACAATCCATTTCGTACTATTTATCCCGTCAGTTTCTGCGTACGTGTCGATCGTTCGTATCTCGTCTATATTTATTCAATTATCGATACAATTAACTTGTGGAGAAGGACCGTTTTTCAGACACCGCCCGCCACACAAACACACAAGATTAAAATAATGGCACTCGTACGCATTTATCTCATCTCCCGTTTGCCTTTTTTCTGTTCTTTTGTGTTTCGTTCCGATACACAGAACAGATTGGGCCGATCGAGACGCAACGAATCCCGGTAGCAGAACACAACGTAACGTACGTGGATCCAATCAATTCAAAATTGTCGTAATCAAATTTCGGTTGTAATGAAAAGCAATCAAGTTTCAAAACGGTCTACAGGATTTGATTTGCATAACGTAGTTATGTTCAGACGAATTCTGTCGACAAACGATGTCTTTATTTTGACGGTATAATGTTAACATTATTGTACTGCATCGTGGCTACATAAATGTAGTGCATCTATTATTGTGAGTAATGCTGTCGTAGTAATTTGATTCGTTGTTGGAGTAATTCAGTTAAAATGACATGAATGTAGAGTCAAGATGCGCTTTTTAATGTTCCGTTATTCGAAAATGGAATTATTTCATTGTAAAATATGTCTGAAGTGTTTGAAATTAATTTATGTACTTAGCAATTTGAATAATGCATTTTCTCTACATATGATTTCATTATGCAAATAATTTTTTTTCTAGTTACTTTTTACATTTTTAATATAAACGTCTCAAAGAAAACAATTTATGTCGAGTAATTCAAAACCGCATAGAGTAATAATTGAAAAAAAATATTTCACTATGAAATCTAGAAAAATAATTTACAATCATAACTAAGAAAATAATTATAAATATATGATTAGATATATTTGTTTAAAAAAATATTTTAAAGAAATATATTTCTTTAAAAAAAATATGTTTTCTTTAAAAAAATATTTCTTTAAAGTTTTAATATTTTATAAAAAAAAAAATTCAAAAATTAATTATTGTTTATTTTCACTTACACACATTTCAACGTCATTCTATTCAAAATATAAGGTCATCCAAATGTGACACCTAGATTTGTGTTTTATTAAAAAGAAACAAAATAAACTATACATATGTTTCTCTCTACACATGTTTCTTTTCAATAAAACACATATCTAGGCGTCATATTTGGATGACTCTATATAATATCATTTTAGAACGATTTGATTTAAAGTTGTGGAAAATTTACTTTAATACAATTGAATCATTTATCCCAATATCGCAAGATTTTATAGGAGTGTTTAATAATGTTGATGAACATTTCAATAGATATTTTATTATTGCCAAAGTGTTTACATATATAAAACTTTCTGACGATAATAGCATAGGCCTCGAAATGTACATCAGTGAATAAAGTAAGACTTTATTTACAATAAAAGTGAATGTTAAATAATTTCAGAGAATTTTGTGGAGTGAGATTCTGATTTTATTTAAAAATGATATTTTTAATAAAATATTAAATATTGCAGTGCCAGATTTACTTACAGGCTTAGCACACTAAAGCCTAGGGCCTTAAAATGTAAGGGACCTCCGGTCAAGGTGTATAATATTTTTGACACTGTCATAGGCTTTTCTTACACTATTTCATTTTGCTTTAATCACAAGGGTGGAGGAATGAAATGAGCTCAAGGACCTCATAAGTGAAATAATCTAGAGCATATCTTCGTCTTAGAGGACTCACAAATAGAATTGTTTAAGACTTTTCTTTATTTAAATCCAGTTCTGGTCAGAGAATATGTTTATATATAAAAAATAGATTCACATAAATTATAACAAATAATTTAAATATTTAAGAAATATTTATTGTCCATTTTTATATTCTTATGTACATTTCAATATTAATAAAATATATGTTTTTTAAGGGTGATAGAACTTTAAATTGAATCCATATGGAAAGTTCTATCTAACCTAAAAAAAATTCTTTATCATGCCTTTATGTATACATACACATGCATAAACACACATGTATATATAAAACTGTTTTTTAAGTTAGATAGAATTTTCTATAGGGATTCAATTTAAAATTCTATTACACTTAAAAAAAATATATAAAATAGTAGTTAAAATGTAAGAACAGACAAAAATTGAAAAATGATTTAAATGCATGAACTAAATTTATCAATTCCATTTTTTACAATATTATGTCCCTATATGAATTATTCTAACATTTTATATAATAAATATTATGTAGATTATTATTTATACTCTCGTACGATACAGGTGTTCTCTTTAAACTTTTTATTGCTCTATATAAAAAACTAATAACCATAATGTGCACTGTCTTTGTTGTGTCGTTGCCTATTTCTTATTACCACTTTACATCTCGTTTAGTTACTTTATGTGAACTTTAGAACTCGACTTTTAGTAAGAATAATGAAATAATATCGCTTCATACAACTTGACGAACAGTTCATATTATATTGAATTGACGACAAGGTTTTCTTTCAGTTTTACTCGTGTCAGGTTAAATAAACGATATAATATCATCTTTATTGAATTTTAGTCATAAAATGAGTATTGTGCTACTATGAGTCAATGTTTGTGGAATATTTAAAAATGTTCTTTATAAGAAATACAAAATTGGTTTAATTTATCTGAAATGAAGAAATGGAACTTGATAAAGTGTGTCTTCAGTTCATAAATTTGTGAGAATTAAAAAAAACTATCGGCGATATTTCCCATCCTACGGTAGTATGGGAAATATCGTCGGTAGGATGGGAAATATCTCAAACTTCTTGAATAGTTAATTAAAAAATATAGTGAAAAGCTTTGTTTTGTATCAATTTTTTGCACATATTTGAAATTTTTTTTAAGCATTCTTTATTTCCAGATTTTTTATGCGAATTTTAGAGTAATTTCACATTGTAGCTTTGATTTTATGCGGTTTTTGAAAGTTACGGAACGTATCCCTAATTTTTCAATATAATTTAAGTCTTTTTTTGTGCGATTTTTGTTGCGGTTTTCTGCGGAACGTATCTACCGCATAAAAACTGACTCAGGTATACCATTTTAATGTTTGTTTTTTAATTATTTCTTCAATTAAAGAAACTTTTACTGTATTAAATTATCACTAACGAATATAAAAGTTTGAATTTTAGTAACATTTCGGTTTCAAAAATGTAAACAAATCGAACATGACGATCTACAAAAAAATGCAACAATAATAGAATTATATGCATAGATTATTTCAAATGATTCTGTACATTAATAATTCAATTAAAAATTCTACCTAATAAAAAATATTTAAAAAAATCGATCTATTATGTATGTATGTGTTTTTTAAGTAGACCGTTTTGCTAATTCACATCTTAATAATATCCTAAATTTAAATATGAACGAAATTATTTCGAAATTTTATGAATGAATATAATCAGGGAGAAAATGTAATCGTGAACAATGATTTCGACGTGTTTGAGTACAAAAATCTAAAAAAATAATTTGTCTCAATGCTTAGAAATTTATTTTACGTACATACGAAACACGATTTATATACATGAAATTTGTAAATATTTCAAACTACAATTACGTTTCCAATCGAAAAATCATTCCGCTGCATTTATTTGTTGTCATAAAGTTGACCATCGTTAGCCACAAATCTAGACCCGATGTTTTGCTTGAAACTATTCATTCCTCCGGGAAGGCCTGGAACATTGGGTGGTGAAGGTAAATTGCTAGGCATCTGCGGTATCGGCATTCCCATATTTGTTTTTACCTGCATTTCAATTCATACGAATTACTGTATTAGTAGAAGATTCCAAACAGCTTATTCCATAAAAATATTCTTGGCATAATTTATTAGTTCTGTGTTACGAATTCCATACTTAGAATACACGAGAATAAAATATGTATTTACCTGATCGACTGGCAAAGATTTCGCGCAACAAAAACCGACGACCACAATTAACAGAACGACTTTGACACTCTTCTCCATGGTAGTTTTTCGATGACGACGATGTGATACGTACTTTGAAGTCTAGTTGCACTGTGTGCGCTTTTATACCATCGAGATCGAGATAAGATCGATAATTATTGTTGTTGTTACGTGTAATAATTATTAATCAAATTATTCAAACAATATCGTTTGAATGTTATAATTGGTGTTATATAAAAAATATTTACACGAGCACGTATATAATTTATTAACAATTAGTCCTCTCAAACGGATATCAAAACTGGTATCAGCATATTTATCAGATAATCATTTCCTTTTAAAATGATGCCATCGTTCAATAGTCATTGTTGAAACTTTTTTGAATACAAGAGTTGATATGTTTATGATTTTTTTAGCTTATAAATCTATTATTTTATATACAAATGTACTTGCCAGTTTTTTTCAAACACATATACATATATATAGGGTTTTCCAATGAGAATATCAAAACTTTGACAGTCGATGGCAGCCATGTTTGAATTTTTTTAAGTTCATTTTGACATTTCAACTCAGTATAGTTTGGAAATTTATCGTGGAACGTTTAACACTTCAACAACGCTTAGAAATTGTAAAAAACTTTAGTAGACTTATTGAAATAAAAATTTAATCAGTCCATTATTTCTCGAAATGGATCAATCAATTGGCCACCAAGATGTGAGGTTATGTGAAATCATTGCTTTATGCTGATAAACCACAAACAACAGAGGCATTAAAAATAAACATTGAACGTGTAATTCATGAAATTGGACCACAATTATGTAAAAGAGTGACTAAAATTTGGACTACACGAATGCATTACGTCAAGAGAAGTCGTGGTGGTCATATGAATGAAATCGTGTTCCATCATTAATGCCATAGAATATGTTTAGAAATAAAAAAAATAACTAATTAATTAAATATTTTTTATTTTATTTCCATTTAGTCTTCTGAAGCAGTTATTGGAAAACCAATATATATATATATATATATATATATATATATATAGCATCAACCTCTTGCTATCCAGATGGTCACTCCTAAAACTGTCAATTTCCAACAATCCAATGCTTTTCTTTTCTATTCCATACCGATAAATTTTCTCATGTTTCTATCTCATCTATCCATATTTCCTTTTCTGGATCTTTTTACATTTTTCAGAGTTCCCAATTGATAATTTCTGTTGTTCATTCCTTCTCATCTTGCTATATGATCGTCTCATTTGCATTTTAAACTATTCACTCTTATTAACGCATGTAACTTTTGTTCATTTTGAAATTCATTAATTTTTTTTGAAAATGTTATTCTCAAAGTTCATCTTTCTATATTTTTATATGTCGTCCTCCTGGTACTGACTTTTTTGAACTATTCAAGCATTTAAGTAATGTACTTGGCGAACGGAGATGTAAAATTTGATTTAAAAAGTTTGATTATAACTATTTACACAAATGAATTTTAACCCCCAACACCACAATAATTTAAAGTGTTCAATAATCACTTATTATTTATAATTATATCAGCTGATGCATTTCGATGGCGACGTCATCATTGTCAGAGCCTTTCTGTTAAAATCTAGACTACTTTTGACATTTTATATTTCATATACTAATTTGTGTTTTGTACCCTTATTCAATCCATCTACAACTGGGGGTTGAATCTTTCTTTTTATTTCGTCATCTGATCTGTAAGCATGAAGTGTTTTCGGTTATTTATTGTTTTTTACAACATGTTCTTTTTCATAGACTTGTGATCTTTTTTGATGACCTGAATTGACTTATTTATTACTTGTGACAGTATTCGAAAATTTTTAACGATTTGTGAGGTCTGTTCTAGATGAATTGAATATCTGCATGCGTTAGTTTTGTGATTTAATTTTTTCAAAAAATTGATTATAACTATTTTTACTTAAAAGATTAACCTTATTCTGAAGAATAGTAACTGAAAATTTACGATCAAATTCACAAGAATTATTAGATAAACTGTTTTAAAAAAGTAATATTTGTGTATTATACGAATGACAAAATAAAAAATATTAGACAGATTTGTAATTAGCACGAATTTGCTTTCATGTCAAGAGAATAAACCAGTTGAGAGAAATTGTGACAGTATATGAAAATTGGATTTTATAAAATTATTAGGAAGAAAATGTCATTAAAAATGACATTTCATTAGCGATTTTAAATGACAAAATAAATTAGAATAAAGTGACACTGTATTGTTTGCGGAACTGCAGGGATCTGGTATATTTTGAACTTTGAAATTCATTAATTCAAATAACTACTATCAACAATTGACTAAACTGAATAAAATATATCAAACGAAAAGTCAGATTTTATAAACAGAAAGAGTGTTTTCTTTTATTAAGGTAATGTAAGACTATATGTGGTTAGGAGCATCCAAAAAAATTTAAAAGATTTTGAATAAGACATTTTTACACATCTTTTATATTAACTTGGATTACTTCCTATTCTAATTTTTTAATAGAGAATAATTAAATTCAAATAAAAAAATAAAATCATGTATCGAGAACTTTTCTCCATTCAAATCAATATCTTTTTATGAGGATGGAATAAATAGACTTTCTAAAGGATGAAAAATAGCAATAAGGAATAATAGAAATTATATAATTGTCATATTATTTTTTATAAAATATTAATTGTACGATTGATACAGTTATATAGGGTCATCCTAATGTGAATCTTAGATTTGTGATCTATTAAAAAGAAACATGTATATATCTATTAAAAGAAACATGTATAGGAAAACATCTGTATAGTTTATTATTTTTTTTTAATAAAACAAATTTAGTCGTCGGATTTGGATGACTCTATATTTCAATAAAAAATTTGAGTTTATAATCAACGTAAATTGTTTTTATTGTTACTTTATATAAAAGTTGGCAGACAAAGAATATACAAATATTTTCATTTATAGTTTCAAAATAATTGAATTAATTTCTAGAACAATAATTACAATCGTTTCAAGTTTCCGAAAAAAAAATCAAATCTTGACAGCATTTCCAAGAAATTGAAACAAAAATCAATCTTCCCACTTAATAAATCCTACGCTAATTATTAAAACTCATCAAATATGAATTCCACGTTTGTACCGAATCGAAATACGGATAATAAACAACGCGTAACGAACAACTACATCGCATCGGATAATTAACAGACATTGTTTGTGAAAAGTAGAAAACTGTTATTTCTCTTTCGCGGAATGGCATTGTTTATCCCGTAACACATTCGTGCGTCGTATGATGACTACGGCCCACGATACGTCTCTGCGGCGCTCCGGTTTTCGTAGGGGTTACATTGCAGCGTTCAAAGAGTGAATTACCGCCGGGTTATGCGATATAATTGGCTCTCTCGGTAATATTCCCGTAGGAGCTCTAACGTTCAACATCTATGTCGTACACAATGTTACGTAATACATGGTTGGGAATTGTTGACGGGTTTGAACTAGTCGATACTTGTAAACAGAAAGTTTTAGTTCTATGTAACAGCGGTTCTAAATTAGCTCATTAATATGGTGTAATTTCAATTTAAAATTACTGAACTATTAAATTATGTTTCTATTTAATGAAAAGAATTTTTATATCAATGAATTACTTATTTCATCATCAAAACATTTTTTCATGTATAAATATTTTTTTCTGCGAACTTTTAATTAAAAAATATGTTCAATATGTGAATATTTTTTTGTATACAAAATACAATTATTTATTTTAGTAAAAAAATATTTAATTATTTTCAACATTAATCAAAATGTTTGTTTAAGTTAAAATACAATAAAAATAATCAATCGAATATATACGAAAAATTGACAGAAAAAGTACAAAAAATTAACCCTAATTAAAAATTTCTTAACCAATCCTAACTCTCTAATTTCTACTATACATTTGAGGAAGAATCATTTACAAAATATAATTATATTTTATAAACCATCGAATTCATATCAATCGTAGTTTTCGAAACGACAAACGAGAAAAGAAGATTTTACTTGGGTAGACAAAACGACGACGTTAAATATAAACGAGACAATTTTATTTTTATGTATTAGCACGGATTTCGTTAGATTAAAATGTCTAAAGTTTAATTATATTAGCAATTCTGCTGGGAGAGACAGAATTATAATGAACTACGACAACAGAACCTCACAAGACAAATTAATTGGATTTCGTATTTGACATGCACCACTTGTTCAAATATTTTCAGTTCATAAACTGTGCCATTTATTACACAAACACTTATACATATATATATATATATATATATATATATATATATATATATATATGTATGCAAATTAGTCTGTGTAAAGGATAAACGAGAAGAGATAATTTATTTTAACTGATATATTTTTAAACACAGTTTAGAGCCAATTTCATTAATTTTCAATGTTACATTTGACTTGAATTTACACCATTTTATGATTAATATATTTATGATGAAATTATATATTTTCTGTAAGATTAATTTAATGATAAAAATGTATCCATCTACTATAAATCAGATTCAATGCTAATAGTTGCTTTCAATATTTTTTTCCATTTGTTTATTCTATTTTCAGACATCAGATGAGCCTCCACTCATGTTTACCATTTCTCTCTATTAATCACTATCTTTTTCATTTTTTCTTTCTTTCTTAAATTCTCAACATCACGCTTCTTTTAATCTACTTTCTTCCGGGCTTATTTCCAACACTTATTTTAATATTCTGTTTGTTTTTTTGACATTCTAAGCATGGACTCGACCCATTTTAATTATCATTTCTCTATGTCATGTATGGTTTGTTTCTTGACTCATTTTCTAATCACATTTCTTTTTATTATATCTTTTGTATGATCTTCCAATTGCCTATTTTCAATATAAAATATTATTCAAACCCAAGTCCTGTTTTGATATTTTATCAGTGATTTGTTTAGTGAAAAGAAATAGTTTCAGATTTTTTATCTTATTTTATTGTTCATATCCATATTAAAAAAATAATTGCCCGAATTATTTCTACTTTTTTAAATATTATAATTTACATTTTTACTGATTTAAAGTTATATAATTTCTCAATGTAATTTATTCCATATTAGTTATTTACTAAATGTTTTGAATCAATTAAGTAATAAGCGTTTGTACTTCATTAATTAATTTTATCAATGCTTTCTGAGGAAATTTTAGTAAAGTTCAATAACATCAAATTATTTACCTCAATTATATATATATATATATATATATATATTCCTGTACATATTTGTGTACAAAAATGACTTTTCATTAACGATTGTTTCCTGCTACGATCAATTAAAATTCACCTTCGATGTCAATACTCAAACGAATTAAGATGTAATCAACGACGTTCATACAAAACAGTATCACAAGAGACGACGATTTTTGCGCAATACGTCCGGATGTTGGAACGGTCGAAACCTTACTTCGTCCACGTACAGACCGTTCGTGTTTCGTTTCGAAACCGCGATGTTCATTAGTGAGTTTCTGGAATTGCTAATTCCGCATCGAAATCAGTAGGGAATATGGTGTAAACAAAACGAATTGAGTATGAGGGTGGTTTGATAAATGTCAGTAACCACGGACTGATAATTCTGTTACACTACAGAATCGGATTAAGGTAGATAAATAGTAACTGTTAACACACATACAAATACACATGGATATATAGGTGTTTTTTAAGCGTGATAGAACTTTAAATTGAATCTTTATCAAAAGTTCTATCTAACTTAAAAAACATCTTTTATATGTATGTGTGTGTGTATATACATATATAAAGGTGCTTTTTTTAGATTAGATAGAAGTTTCGATAGGGATTCAATTTAAAGTTCTATCATAGTTAAAAACACCCCACAATTATCTTGTAAAGATATGGGAGGGAGGATTTATTATATATCATTGTTATTAGAAAAATATTTTCATTAATTTAAAAGAATTTTTTAACAAAAATAAATAACTCACTTTAACATTACAAAATTTTTGTAATGAGTAATTAATTTATATAATAGTAAAGAAAACATTTTTAAGAATAAAATTTAATATATTTTTGATTAATTTTTTTAATGTGATTTTAATATAAATTACATGAAATTGAATGAAGTTAAGTTAAAATTTTTAATATTAGTTAAATGAAATAAAAATCAGATTATATATATATATATATATATATATATATATATATATATATAGTATGATGACATACACGAATATCATTAAAAATAATAAATCGAGAAAAAAATAATTTCAATGTCTATTCAAAGAACAAAAAAGGAAAGAATTATCATTTCTTATAAGAGTGGAAGGTAACTGTCGAGATTATCATCCCTCTTATAATATGTTTTCTAAGAAAATTATCTTTAATAGCTCGTCGTACGTCCTTCGTCCGACCCTGTTTTCATGACGGATAGAGAAAACACATCGGTTAGTTAAACGTTCAGATAACAAAGGTGTGAAAGTTACGCGATTCAGCCAAGTAGTCACAAATTTAATATTCTACATTGTACTTAATATCTGTTATTCTTTTTTAATTCGAGCCGCCGAAACGTGTCAGATGTAATCGAGCATTATTAATAACAATAATTAAAATGTAAACATGGTCGTATCGTTTCATCTTGATTGATATTTTAATTTATGAACGTTATGTTAGTCATTTCGTTCTTGTCAGTAAATGTTGTTTTGTAAATATGTACATAAATCCACATACACACACATACATTTATATATATATATATATATATATAATATTTTGTAACATCATTTTTTAAACAGAAAGATATATTATTTGATAAAAGAGAGATTTATTAGTTTAAAACTGAAACGTTTTTATCAAGATATATTATTAAAGCACACACATTTTTTATTAATTTACTTAAAACCGATATAAATATTATTATATTATTAAAATAATTAACATGGTCTTTAATTTTAAATACAACAATATTATTCATTATTTTTGAAAATAAATATAATGAAAAATTATTGAAAATAAATTAATTGATAAAAAGAAAATTTGTTCGATTTTGCACAATAAAAATTATTTGCTACAAAGTCTCTTTGCTGAAAAATGTAACGCCTAGATTTGTGTTTTATTAAAAAGAAAAATGTGTATATTTTTTTTTCAATAAAACACAAATCTAGGCGTCATATTTGGATGGCCCTATACAATGGTATTTAAAAAAAAATTTTGTATTGTTAAAATATTTTTTTAATTTAAAGTTCTAATACTGGCATTTTACAATATTTAATATTGTTATGAGCTGTGAAAAAAATGCGACTAAGAACATTTTATTACACTGTTTGTTTCCGTACTGATAAGATCTAAATTTGTGCGAATATTACGAATTTTCCAACTTTCAACTATTCATATTAAAACCGGGAAATGTTCTCTATTTATGTAAAATGAGAGACGAACATAGTATATTTAATTTCGATCCGTGTTAATGAATATATTTAAATGGAAGCCTACAGCTGAACATCATTAACATAAACACTTACGAAGTGCTTTTTGCTCTACACTGAACAGATAATTACACATATTATACATAGGTTATCACGAATTCGCATATTCTGAGTATAAGAAGCGTTGGTGACGATTCTGAATTCAGTACTCGAGACTCAATTAAACCGTTTAGATATTACAAGAATAGTGTATATGTACTTGTAGAATGTTTGAATATTTCAAATCTGTTTCTATTCACAATTTCAATGTATGAGTATTAAACGTTACGATTATGATTTTGAATTTGTTAATTATCATACACACATTTATATTTATATCTGTATTCATATATACAAATATATATATATTATTTTTTAAACAATTAAATTTAAATTCATTTTCGTTTGTCGTTTACTCTAAATAATATTTTTCTTTTAATCAATAAATATTTGTTTACAATAATTTTCCAAATTACAATTTTTTTATACTGGACAACCGGCCATTAGGACAAGTCACCTTCGTACAACAATAAAATTAGTTATATAAATTTTTGATAAGAAAACTTGGTGATTTTTTCAAAGTTGATATTACTTTTAAAGACTCATTTATTGATATTTTTCTACTGTTTAACATTCCTGGAACAAATTTCCTATAAACTTGTTTTTTTTTCTTATGATTATTTTTTATAGATCTTATTTTCTTGTTAATTAGCTTAATCAAGTTTTTTTGAAAAAAAACTGAATACTTTCTGTGCTTTTACAATTGTTTATCTTCTTTTAAAAAGTCTAAGAATCACTTTTAATGGTGTATCTTTATATTACGATCAATTCTGACAATTAATGTCATTGTTTGTTTTGGAACTCTGACGAATTCACTTTAATACAAATGAATTTTTATCCCTAACACCATAATGGTTATGAAATATTCGATAATCATTTATTGTGGTGTTAGAGAAAAAAATTGATTTGTGTTAAAGTTTATGTTATCTTTAAGTAACCTCAAAATAGTCTGTATTTTTTAAAAATATCCTCAAATCACCCGAAAATAAACTGTTAAAATTATTCATACTACAAAATACATAAAATATGGATTCTAAGACCTCATATTTAAACAAGTTAAATTATATATTTTATTTATTAAGTATTCTACATTAAAATTAAATCCATAAGTTGATTTAAATAGTTATCTGTTATATTTATTCAAGTATTTAATTAACTGAGTCATTTATTTATCAAATTATAAGATATATTTTTGAAAAACTACCTAGTATTCAAATAAAAAACGTTTATTTTTGCAATATTTTTAAACAGTTTATATTATTCAAAACCAATTAAAATTTGTAGATCAATAGATTACGATTGAGGTTATAGGGCAGTCATCTTTAACCTTTATCATATCTGATATATATATATATATATATATATATATATATATATATATATATATGTATATAAAGAGAGAGAGAGTTAGTGAACGTGTGAACGTGCGGTCAAAACTTGGATACAGAAGCGATTCGAGTTAATGTCGTTAGTCCTCTCTTCTCGTGACCGTGACGTTCTAATACCATCATCTATAAGGTCGTATATGTAATACGTAATTGTACGGTCCATCTGTTTTAATGAAATTATTACGGCTAACAATGTACGTAGGATGCACAACGTTCAGTTATCAATTTGAATAAGCAATTAGTTTTCATTAGTTCGATCGATAGAATAGTCAACATCATTCTTGAAAGTACTTCTGCAATCTTATTGACACTCACCATTTATTATATTATATAGAGGTGTCTTTTTAAGCATGATTTAATTTCAAATTGAATCTCTATCGAAAGTTATATCTAACCAAAAATCACACTTTATATACATACATATATATATATATATATATATATATATATATATATATATATATATATATATATATATATAACATCATTCAAGTGTGATGCCTAAATTAGTGTTTTATTAAAAAGAAACATGTGTATAGTTTCTTTTATTTCTTTTTAACCACTTGCGCTGGAATGACGTGCTATGTACGTCAATTGCTTTCTGTACCAAATGTCGATAAGACGTACACAGCACGTCGTGTGATTTTTGCTAAGTTAAAATAACATCGGAGTTCAGTTAGCAAGTGTCACATTTCTATTTTGAAGGCATACAAGTGCTTTTTTGTGGAACTTTATTAATTTTACATATTTTCATTGAATAATAATTAAGTAACTACAAAACACAATATTTTTTTATTATTATTATAAGAAACTATTTTATCAAAGAACTATTTTATTCTGATAATAGCGCATGAGAAAATGTTGTACTGGATTTATGTAGACTTTTAGTTGATTTTGTACACACCCTCTTTTTAGATAACTGGTATTCGTCATCAAAACTGTATTGGAAATTACATTTGTAAAAAATTAATACTTTCGGAACAGTCAGATCTAATAGAAAGAATATGCTAAAAGATCTCGCAGCGTCAAAATTAAAAACATTTTGTGTTCTTTTAAGATCTTACAATGGTAGCTTAGCTGTAAAATGGAAGGACAAAAAGATATATATTTACTTTCTTCAAAACATTCCAAAGCAGAAATGATTGTAACAAAAAAGAAAAATTGTAGAAATTATACAGACCAAAATAGAAACATTACAAAACCTAATATAGTTTTAGATTACATTGATGGTATGGGTGGAGTAGACCTGCAAGATAGTTATTTATCATCTTTTCCTTTAATGAGAAAATTTGCAAAAAGTTACAGAATTTTTTTTTTATCTAATGGATATGGAATTTTTTAATACCTCTATTCTATTCGGTAAAATAACAAACGTACCAAAACCCAAGAAATACTCCTTTTCAAAAATTATTAATTAATTTATTAATCAATTTAAGAGTTTTACTATAATGTTAATGTGTGTGTGTGTGTTTAAAACTTTATAAAAAAATGATTTCAAATACCAACTCGCTGCGAATTGCTTTGGGCAGATTTGCCACGCGTGCATGTTAATTAATTGCCAGGGCAACTGGTTAATAAAACACAAATCTAGGCTTCACATTTGGATGACTTTCTCTCTCTCTCTCTCTCTCTCTCTCTCTCTATATATATATATATATATATAGTATTAAAAAAATGTATAAACTAAAACTCGTCCATGAAAAAGTATTTTCAGACATTGAAATATTTTCTTCGATGTCCTTTGCATAAAAGCTATATAAAATAATATGCAAATTAGCACACGACTCATTTTAAAATGTAAGTCTTGATTCGAACTAGGCATGTACGACCGTCGCCAATCCGGCTGGTACCATTTTCTGTACGACCTTCGATTTAATTCAACGTGTGTCGCTTCATGAACTTTAAGGTTTTCAATGTTGTTACAGCTCGTTGGCTCGCGTCGAAATCTCATTTGATATTTGACACATCGCTCCCGAAAGCCTGCTCAATGTTACGTAACCGCGCAGAGAATTCACGGCTGTGAAATTGAGTATCGAGCATCGAAAAGAATCATAATAATTCGACATACTGTACAAGTCTACGGTAGTTGATTTTATTTGTCGAATTTCAAATTATCCCATTAACATAGACATTCGCATATTTAATCGTACAAATATTTTTGTATATTTTTGATTTTTTTTTTTTTGATAATATAGAGGGTCATCCAAATGTGACGCCTAGATTTGTGTTTTATTAAAAAGAAACTATACACATTTTTCCCTATACACCAACATGTACACATGTTTCTTTTCAATAAAACACTAATTTAGGCATTACATATGGATGTCTCTCTCTCTTTCTCTCTCTCTCTCTCTCTCTCTCTATATATATATATATATATATATATATATATATATATGAATAGTAATCATGTATATGTATATGTGCGAAGATGTGTGTAAAACACGAGACACGTAATTGTTCTTGTAGGCGTTTCGAGACACAATTTAAATCCATTAAAATGTACGAACTTTCAGCATAATCAGAATTAATTACGTCGAAATATGATTAGTGACTTCTACTGAAGCTCGGATTGAACTTTTGGTTCGCTTTCTTCGAACATTATCCAATTAGTTTGAACGATAGCGAACGTTCGTGTCGGTTCGATGTTGTTTCATCGACGTTTACGTTCAAGTTGGTTATAATCTTGTATGGAGTGTACCGGACACTGACTGATATTTTTTACGACGTCGTCATATTTCGAAACGATTTCGTGTTAACGACGTTTGTGAAATTTGACTGGTACCAAGCGAAAATAATAAGAGATAATTTTTGTTTGGATTTATATATATATATATATATATATATATATATATAGAGAGAGAGAGAGAGAGAGAGAGAAGCTTTCGTTTTTATTTCCAACAGTTAATTCTTTATTTCATATTTTTTACACGTCTTAATAATAATATCAATTTATTGATTTATCAGTTGATAACTTTATTGATTTGAATGTTTCATAATTTTATACAGTAGATATTTTTACTTAAAAAGTATTTTAAACTATATTAAATTTTATATTATGTTTAATGAAAACTATTTAGTACCAATTTTTCGATTCTAATACAATTTTTTGTAAGTCAATGTCAATTAAATAGATACTCTACTATATATATATATATATATATATATTTATTTGAAATTAGTTTTAGAATTATAACTGATTACAGATAAATACAAAAATTTTAATTCCATGGCTTATAATAAAGAAAAAAACATTATAATTACAAAATAATGATTTAAGGGGGTATTCTAGTCAACGAATTTTAATCAACGAATTCTACCTGTTCTCATTTATAACAGTGAAATATGAGTCTTAAATGCTATAATAATTCTACAACCTCAGACAATAGAGAAAAGCATGGAAAAATGTCAAATTAAAATATAGAGAAAAAAAAGAGTGAAACATTTTTTTTAAATAATTATCACTGTTATAATAAGAATAAAAAATTAAATGGAAATGAGTAAATCATAAAAGAAGAAGGAAGACCACAGATGGAAAATATAAATTATTAATTAGGAATTCGGAGATCTAGAAAAGTCCAAAAAAAACATTGAATAGATAAAAAAAATTTAAAGGGGTATTCTAGTTTAGAATTTCTAAAAAATCGATTTTTTGCATATTTTCAAAGTTTAGATCTTTAAGAATATGTCCTTAAGAGGATTTTTTGAAATTCGAATTATTTTCGGAGTTATAGCTATTTTTGTGACACGCCAACCAATCCGGTCTGGCCGGAACGATTCAACTTTAAACGCGTTTTTTTTGAGACTACTTTTTTCGACACGGTTGACGTGATATCTCAAGTTCTAATGAACCTATTTACTTGAAATTTGGTACAGAGCTTCTCAATATAACAGTGATTTCCTCTGCCTACGATTTTTTGAAAATTTTGTTTTTTACTATTTTTAAAAAATTCCGAAAGTTGAAAAAATTAGGCAAAAAATTACTGTTTTTCCACACTACCGCCATTTAGCGAAAAAAATTTTTTTTAATTTTCCTAAGCAGAGATATTACTACAACCTTCTTTTTCAATAATTTCAAAAAAAAATTTGTTTCAGATGACCGGAAGGGTTGGAACCACGTCAACCAGGAGACACCTTTTTTTCGAGCCCCCACTTTGCCAGCCTGTACCTTTTTCAATTTTGAATTTTGTGTTTTTAATAATACTTTTTTATACTCTTAAAATGTCAATAAATAACTGATAAAAAATTGATAATAAAAATATTTGTTGGTTTTTTTATAGCGACTGAAAAAACACCTAAAATTCGTGCGTCTAGACTAGAATACCCCCTTAAAAATAATTTGGTACATTAATATAATAGAAATTGATGAAAAAGCACATAAAAATATTTTTAAGTTATTCATGTTATTTTCATTTATTTTTTTTAAAACGTTGTCTCTTTAAATATTTGATTGTATAAAATTTTTTTTAAGCTTGATAGACCTTTAAATTGAATCCTTATTGAAAGTTCTATCTAATTTAAAAAACACCTTTATTTATATAAATCTAAGTGTGTGTATATAAAGGTATGTTTTAAGTTAGATAAAATTTTCGATAAGAATTCAATTTAAAGTACTACCACGCTTAAAAAACACTTATACATTAGTTAGTATAAATTTTGAAATGAAATGATGCTATAAATGAACATTTTCAATCACATACGTGAAAATGACACGTTGTTAAAATTGGTCCTAGAAAGTAACCTTTAATAAAGGGTGTATTAAAGTCACTAAAATCTTAACAAGAAAGTTATTGAAATAGGATGAGATTACAAGAGTGATTTCAAAAAACAACAACTTTAAAGAGAACATTATTAAAGGAGTATTTTATTCAAATATCCTAGAAAATATTTAATTTTCAATTGAATTTATTAGAATTTTTTTACACGAAATGTTATATATATATATATATATATATATATATATATATGTATGTGTGTGTGTTTAAGTGTGATAGAATTTTAAATTGAATCCCTATTGAAAGTTCTATCTAACCTAAAAAATATCTTTATATGTATACATGTATGTGTGTGTTTATAAAAGTATGATTAAGTTGTTTTTTTAGGGTGGATAGAAATTTTGATAGGGATTCAATTTAAAGTTCTATCACGCTTTGGAAAAAATCATATATATATATATATATATATATATATATATATATATATATGTATGTATATATAATGTAAAAAATATGCACAAATTAATTTTAACCCCAACACCACAATAATTTAAACTGTTCAATAATCACTTATTGTTCACTTTAAATTATTGTGGTGTTGGGGTTAAAATTCATCTGTGTAAAGTGAATCAGCCACAGTTCCAAAACAACAAATAAAGTAAAAAATATGTTTAAATTTATGTTATGCATTTATATGGCGATGCTGTTTAAAATATTCGCAGAATGTTCAAACATACAAGTCTTCTGATATCTGTACAGTAAATATTATTCTACCAAACACTTCGGCTGTGTTCTTTTTCCTTTCTACACAGCACACAAAGCTTCATGACTGTATTGAGACAACATGACACATTCTAGACATAAAAAGTGGAGATCGTGCGTTACTGACCTCTCCCAGCTGAGACGACGCGTGACGTTGGCGTCGTCGACATTTTGTTGTTGTTGGGCGACGGTCCGCGCCGCGCCCTGGTTGAGCAGCCGCGCGAGCCTGTACAACGCCGTGCCGCCGCCCGCCGCGCCGCCGCCGCCGCCGCTTGGACCGCTTGCCGATTGCACACGGTACGCCCGAGCAGCCACCACATGCGGCGCCGGCACCCTGCACGTGTCATTATCAACAATGTTATAACGGACACGATGCATCGCCTCAAGATCATCATCATAATTATTATTATTATCGTTACTACTACTACTATTATTAAAATATTATTATCAATATCGATACGAAAAAAAAGTTTTTATTTACAAAGAAGTTATCATTTATATCTGTATATATATATATATATATATACAAATTCACACACAAGTAAATTTTGTGTTATGTATGTTGTATATCGTTCTATAGAACTGCATGGAACCGTTTTAATTATAACGAAAGCTCAAAAGCGATTATGTGTGTCAACGTTGAAACGTGGGTCAAATGTCAGATATGGGTCAGATGACAAAATAAAAATTCAAACAAATTTTACTAATATTTGTATATTATTTATATGTGCGAATATATATATATATATATATATATATATATATATATATATATATATATATATGTGTGTGTGTGTGTGTGTGTGTGTGTGTGTGTGTATAGTATTGCAGAGAAAAATAATTAAGTGACGAAAATTAATATTTCACAACAAAATCTAATTAAGTTTCAGATGTCGTTCAAAATTTGTAAACGACTATTGAAAATTATTATTTTTTTATTTAATTAATATCAGAGTATTAATTTTATTATTATCTATATTATGAGAGACGTGGTGAATCTCTTGTGAGATTATTATCGTACAAATGAAAATAAAATACGATTATAGACTTTAGAAAATTACAAATTAATTTCTACTCTTCCAAGTATGTAATATGGGAATTGTGACTTTGTTTTAAGGGGTTATACGCAATTAGAAATTTCAAAAAATCGATTTTTTTTGCATTTTCGGAATGCACATATATTTGAGTATATTCTCTGAAAATTTGAAGTAAATCCGATAAATATTTTCGGATATACACATGAATTTGTAAAATTTTTTTAACTATGTGTAAACTACTTCCGAAACTTCAAACGCGTTTATCTCAAAACGGTGTTTTCATAGTCGGTGATCTCGATATCTCAGAAATGGCTGAACCGATCGGTCTCAAATTTTCACACAATCTTCTCAAATATATTCCTCAGGTATTGAACGAAGGAATAAGGTTTACAAAAATTATTACTATTTTTTTAAACAATTTGGAGCGAAAATTTTAGTAAAAAACGAAAAATTTTTTCAAGTAGACGCCATTTTGTCAAAAATGAAAATTTTTATTATTCCTTCGTTCAATACCTGCATTAATCTATCCTTTAAAAGAATTGACCATATTTTTTGATTTCAAATAATCCAAACCGCCGATATGGAGATCACCGCCAAGCGCCTTTTTTTGGAGGTCGTTCGGGACATCGTCTGCAGGAGCGGTGCACTTCAATATTTTTTTATGATCGACATGTTATTTTATTCTTGAAAGTAGGATCTATTCAAATAACCATAATTTGTAATTGCAAAATAAATACTGTTTCTAAAAAAAATTCCTAAAAAAACGTCGTTTTTTCGCCTCGCAAGTGCGTATAACCCCTTAATACTGTGGAAAAATCAAAATCTAGTTATCAAACATAGATAGTGGATGTTGTCTAATGTTTTATGAGGAGTTTTGAACGGGTGAATAAAGCTATGAAACATTTTTATGTCTAAAATGTTTTAATTACAATTTCTATTGAAACACAAATTAATTATTTACTTCAAATACTAAAAAAATATTTTATAAAGTCTCCAATATCACTTATTATTCACTTTATTTACTGATGAGTATTTAATTGGCCATTCTATCAAATCAGAGTGCTAAATTAGGAAATCCAAAATAGATTTTATAACATAGAAGTGTTATTAAGAAATGATGAATTTTTACAAAAGGAATTATAGCTGTTAAATGCCAACAAAACGATTATTTTTTACAACAAAATATCTTTCTTATTTAAAAAAATAATTTTCTTATTTAAAAAATTTTCCTGAAGTTTTTTTTACCAAAATACTAATTTTATAAAATAGATTAATGGAGCTTTGTACATTTTTAAACAAAACCGAGGAGTCTTTTGGTAAAAATTAAAAATTTTCAATTAAAATTCTTGAATAATCCAAAACGTCTTACCAAAATTATGAAAACTTGCTCATGATAAAAGTGCTTAATTTAAATTTGATTAATATACATATACATCAATACATATATAGGGTCATCCAAATGTGATACCTAGATTTGTGTTTTATTGAAAATAAACACAAGAAACTATACACATGTTTATTTTTAATAAAACACAAATCTAGGCGTTACATTTGGATGACCCTATACATACATACACACGTACATAAATACATATATATATATATATATATATTTATATAATATTTGTTTCTATTGAAAAAAAGTTTTCAACTAGCCAAAAGAATCAGTTTTAAATAAATTATCTGAACTAAAAGGAAAGATAATCACTTATAAAACACAACAATAAAATTTATCATTGACAGTAATATAAATTGAGAACGACGCACCGTGCTGATTCATATTAAAAGTTATTAGAAGTGAAAAGTTTTGCAGAAATGAAAAGTTTACGAATCGACTTCAAAAGGTTTTGAATCAGTGCTGAAAACGTTGAAATTTATATCTACTTTCGTCTGTTAACATTGAATTATACTAATTAAAATGTATAACTTGAGAATTGTATTTATGTGATAGATAGAAATGATGACGAGATTCGAATTGGAGAAATTGTGAATGTATATACATACATACAAATAAATTATTGAATTTTATATAAGATAGATGTTTAAACGTAATTGACAATTTGAGTAATATGTGAATGCTGGTTAATTGATTTGAATGCGATTTTATTAATAAATAGGAATGATTTTAAATTTTTAATGAGACTTAATCTATCTCAGTAGTCTTAAAAAATAATAAATAGCAATTATTTCTATAGTTTATACTAAATTTTGATCTCAGTTTGATAATAAATGTTCGTTAAACAAGAATAGAATACCAAAATGATTTTTTAAGAATTATTATCAGTCATGAAACTAAGTTTTTTTAAATGTATCTTGAAATTTTAAAAAAATGTGTAATATAAATTAAAAGGAAAAATAAATTGAAATTCTGTACAGAAATTCAAAACATGGAAATTTGAAAATTTTTCAAGTAAAAATATTTACATAAAATACACAAGAGCAACTTTTTTTTAAAATATATATACTAGTAGAGATATGAAATAAAATAAACTGCTAGTAATAACCATATATATATTTTATTAAATCATGAACGTACATTGCATTTTAAAACTGTACAAAATATGTAAACCATATTTTCACAAAATCGTAGTTTTTATCTCGAATTATTTTCATTGTCCACCAAATAAATATCAAACGGATATAAATTTCAAGTTTTTGTACAATGGGAACATACATGTGTTTACGTATGAATATAAAATTTTATAAAAATTGTTAAATTGTGAATGAATATTTATATAGCTCCAATATACATAAAATATGTTAGAAATATCAGTATATATATATATATGTGTGTATGTGTGTGTGTGTGTGTGTGTGTGTGTGTGTGTGTGGGTGGGTGTATGTGTGTGTAAGTATATTTACTATATAAATATTTATGAAGATCATTTGAATGTATTTTATTAAAAATACGATATATGTATTCATGAGAATCTCGAATGTATGTGGAGCTAAATAAAAAAATGTTTGAAAATTTTAAATGTAAACATATACGAGGTCGTTTGATAAGTCCGTGTAAATTCCGAAAGATGGCACCACTGGTGCATATCGAGGTTATTTTTAATTAGTAGCACCTCTTGGAAGAACACACATCAAGTTTCAGCCATATCGGTCTATTCCTTTGTGTTTGACAATCGTTGGAATCAAGGAAATCGAGTGATTGTCAAATAATGGACGAAAAAGAATTTCGCGTGTTGATTAAACACTACTTCATTAAAGGCAAAACGCCTCAGGAGACTAAACAGAAGCTTGATAAACATTATGGTGACTCTGCACCTTCGATTAGTGCGCTTTATAAGTGGTTTCAAAATTTTCGGAGTGGCCATATGAGCACAAGAGACGCTGAACGTTCTGGACGCCCTGTTGAGGTCACCACTCCAGAAATCATTGATAAAATCCATGATATGGTGATGGATGACAGAAGAGTGAAAGTGCGTGAGATTACTAGTGCTGTAGGCATCTCGTGTGAACGGGTACATAATATTTTGCACCAACATTTGGACATGAAAAAGCTATCCGCCAGGTGGGTGCCGCGATTGCTCACGATCGACCAAAAACGAGGTCGTGTGAAGTGTTGCAAGAACGGTTTGCAGCTGTTTCAGCGAAATCCGCAGGACTTTAAGCGTCGTTTCATCACTGTAGATGAAACATGGATACATCACTACACTCCTGAGACCAAAGAGCAGTCTAAACAATGGGTTATCAAGGGGGAATCTGCTCCGAAAAAGGCGAAGACAATTCCTTCGGCCGGGAAGGTTATGGCGACTGTCTTTTGGGATTCGCAAGGAATAATCTTTATCGACTATTTGGAAAAGGGTAAAACCATTACAGGTGCATATTATTCATTGTTATTGGATCGTTTGAAAACCGAGTTGCAAGAAAAACGTCCCCGATTAGCCCACAAAAAGTCCTCTTTCATCACGACAACGCACCAGCTCACACCTCAGCAGTTGTGGCCGCAAAACTAATGGAAATAGGGTTCCAAATCGTTTCACATCCCCCCTATTCTCCAGACTTGGCTCCATCGGACTATTATTTGTTCCCTAATATTAAGAAATGGCTCGCGGGAAAAAGATTTTATTCGAACAAGGAGGTGATTGCAGGAACGAATGACTATTTTACAGACTTGGACAAATCCTATTATTCGGAAGGGATCAACAAACTAGAGCACCGTTGGATGAAGTGTACAAGCCTAAAAGGAGACTATGTTGAAAAATAAAAACGATTTATTCAAAAAAATGAAGCAGTTTTTATTTTTACACGGACTTATCAAACAACCTCGTGTATATATATATATATATATATATATATATAAAACGATTTTCTTTATTGGCTATGTTATTAAAATATATAAAATGTAATAACCATTTTGAATATTTAAACAATTTTTTTCTTAAATAAACATCTCTCTCTCTCTCTCTCTCTCTCTCTATATATATATATATATATATATATATATATATATATATATATATGTATGTATAAAATGTAATATAAAATTCATGTTTGTGAAAATTAATTAAGTTTCATTAAAACTCGTCCGTGTTGAAAAAAATGCGCATGTGGCAAATAACGAATAGGAAAAAATTTGAACCCAGGTCGATGCCCATCGCACGGACATTGCCTTAACCAGTAAGCAACGAAACTAAACCCGGAGCTCAATCGATCGAATGAACTTTATCAGATGTTTATCGAACTATAACCTCACACAAGTTGACAATTGTGAACGGTTGTACAGTCAGCGTTCGTATAAATGGACGATGACCTGAAGTTGAGTTCCGGCGTGACCGATGCCTTTCATGCGTGGGCATTTTCTATATAAGTATATACATCACACATACATACATCCATGTATATATATATATATATATATATATATATATATATATATGTATAAATGTGTTGGTGTAACTAATCGTTGGAAACGACGAGGAAGCTTTCATTAATTAGAGGATTAAAAAAGATCAATGATAATTGTTTTTGTAACTCTGTTCTGATTTCAGAGTGTGAAATGTTATTTTTTAAATTAAATATAAAATACGTAAATTTAGTTAAAATTACGAGAAGAATTCCAATAAATAAAAAAAGTGGAAATGTGTGGGTGATACTTAAACAAAATACAAAATATCCGGTTGATATTACGAATTGAAACTTAAAGTTGATACACTGATTTTTTTAAAAAAAATATTTCCAATATAAATAATATTTATATTTCTTTCTTATAAAACGTGGGTGTTTTTATAATGATTTTTATTCATAATTCATCTCGTTATTTCCATAACACAACTTTTTAGATTTTATCAGAAAACTAATAATTGATATCCAATAATTAAAAAAAATAGTACATAGATGAAATTATATATTAAAATTTATTTTAAATGCAATTTTTAAATTAAAGCATACTGATCAATTATTTTTTATAAAAAACAGATATAAGAAACGAAATTTTAAAAAATTAAATAAATGAAACCTTTTTTTTAGATTTTATTACCTGACATAATCTAAGACACAGATGATAAATAGATGGTACACGTGTTGAATATATCACAAATTCTAGTGGTATGGTAAAAATCAATATAATTTAACATTTTTATTCTTTTTTATAAACATCGAATCTGACAATTTATTAAAAACTTATATTTTCAGAAAACTGGAAAAAATATTGAAGCATGTTTTTCAAAAAGAAAAAAATATCTATATTTATTTTGAATCTATAAATCAACAATTTTTATAAAGATTTGAAGAGAATAAATTATACAGTCTCATTCTATATACAAGATATTGATAATGATCTCTTTAATTGAATGCTAATAAAAAAAACATTTGTAATGGAGATTGTCGACCTACACTAGAATTACATTTTGATATAAAAAATGTATTTTTCAGTAATATTATTAAAAATATATTTATATAATTATCACATATGAAATTTATTTTATTAAATTTGTTGTCTGAAATCCAAATAATATTTTAATACTCAATCTAATTCAAGGTTGAAAAATAATATAGGAAATATAAAAGTTGTTATTAATTTGGGACAAAAAAATTTATCAGAAGATATAAATAAAAAAATAAACAATTTTAACGATAAAAATACTTGTTTTACACAATTTTCTAAAGGTAAATAATTCAATCAATGTATTTTATAAAACAATATTATTGTAATTAATTATTTCTAACTTTAAATATTTTTTTTTAAAAACTGTAAGGTTTTCAAATTTTATTGAAAATTAAAAAATAGTTTTTCAAATTTTTTTTCCTAGTAAAGATTTATTATCAAAATATAGCGTAATCCAAATGTGACGTCTAGATTTGTGTTTCATTAAAAATAAACTATACACATGTTTTCCTATATACCACCCTCTATACATGTTTCTTTTTAATAAAACACAAATCTAGGCGTCACATTTGGATAATCCTATATAATTATATAAATAATAGATTTTTGAATAATTGGAAAGAAATGAAAACTATATCATGTTTTTTTTTTTTTTGAAAACTGTATTAGAATAATTGACGATTTATATTTTTATGTAGCTCGGTTTCAAAAATGGTACATTTGTATTACCACTTCATAATACTTCCAATTTCTGAGACCATTGTAAGATTTCCATTCGAACGAACTTATAACAATCACATCAGTACATTTATTTCTAATAAGACGGAAGACAGGCGACGTTCATCACTTACCTGAGCACAAGTGTACCATCGGGATGCCGTTCTGTGGGACTACCGAAAGCGCTGCCCACGCACAACCGACTTACGGCCGACTTGCGTCGGGCGACGCCGCCCGAATCGGAAGAACTGATGTCACTGAACGATATCCGTGCCGCGTGCCGGTTGCTCCCACGCAAAGGTGCACCATCGTCTGGAACATAACACATAAATAAATTCCGTTAACTACACCATCGCCATTCTATCGGCGATACTTTCGTGAAATTTATTCGAGTATTTGTTCGAGTGCAGTCGCAGATTGAAAATTCGTTACGGATTTCAATAATGGGACAATATTTACGCAAGGATGAACCAGAGTTAAGGTAATCAATGCTTAAATTTTTAACACACACACATATAAGGTTTTCCAATAAGCTTCAGAAGTTTAAATGGAAATAAAATAAAAAGTATTTAATTAATTAGTTTTTTTAAACATATTCCATGGCATGAATTATGGAATACAATTTTACTCACATGACTTTGCTTGACATACTGCATTCGTTTAGTTCAATTTTTAGTCACTCTTTCACATAATTATGATCCAATTTCAAGAATTACACACATTCAATGTTTATTTTTAATGCTTCTGTTATTTGTGGTTTATCAGCATAAAGCAATGATTTCATATAATCCCACAGAAAATAATCCAATGGAGTTAGATCACATGATTTTGGTGGCCAATTGATGGGTCCATTTCGTGAAATAATAGACTCATTAAAATTTTATTTCAATAAGTCTATTGAAGTTTTTACAATTTTTATGCGTTGTTAAAGTGTTAAACGTTCCATAATAATTTACTAAACTATACTGAGTTGAAATATCAAAATGAGCTTAAAAAATCAAACATGGCTACCACCAGCTGTCAAAATTTTGATACTCTTATGTCAATATAAAATGTCGACTAAGAAATAAAAAGAGATCAAGAAAGAAACGTTATTAAAGATGGAAGAATGTACTGTTTGTTTTGAAACTGTGACAAATTCACTTTAACACAAATGAATTTTCATCCCCAACACCACAATATGTTCCAAAATGTTAAATAATCACTTATTGTTCACTTTGTTGGTTATAACAATAATGAGTTAATGTGCATTTCGATGGCGATGCCATCATCGTCAGAGCCTTTTTAATAATAAAATGAACAATAAGTGATTATTAAAAATTTTATAACATATTGTGGAGTTGAGGGTGAAAATTAATTTTTGTTAACGGAGGGTATTTTTTCAGAACAGTAAATTACTGTTTATTTGTAAAATAAATTTTGAAATTTATTTCTGATTATAGAAATTGTCATTTTATTTCAATATGAATATCCTATCAAATTATTTATAAATAAACTTATTTACTTCATAGTTTAATTTTAAATACGTTTTGAAAACTTAATTCAAACTTCTTTTTAAAAAATACAAATCAATCTTTAGTACAGAACTCTATAAATACTCACTAACTCTTAAGATATTGCCGCAAGTTGTTCGAAACCCATTTTCAGACACGTCGACGTGCCAGAAACACAATTACATGAAGTTTTAATGTAACAAAAAGTACTTGCCTGATACTCCGGGTGTTGCTGCACCGCGACCGGCATCAATTTGAGCTTGTAAGATATTAATGCCAGGTACGACGATGGCCGGTAGTGTGCGTGAACGTAACAGTGGCGCAGGTTTCTTGCGCTCTTGAACGAAAGCGTTCTGTTCGGTTGCTGCAGCCGCTGCAGCTAATTGAGCACTGCAATCAAAGAAGAACATGTCAGGAATTTGTATCGAATTTACGATATAAATTGTGTTCGTTCAGAATTTATTCGCAAGGAAAGAATTCTAATTAAAGTCGTTTCTTTATTTATTTTTTGATTGGAAACAAATGTAAATTATTACTTTTCGTTTAGAATTGTAGATTTTTTTTGAATTGTTTATCCAAATAACAGAAGATTCTATAAATTTATTGAATAACTATTTATTATTTATTTTTTTCGTTAGTAAAAATTTCAATAATCATTTTATATTTATATAACACCAAGAGATTGCGGTATTTATTTCTGATATTTTAATGAAATTATGATTTTTTTAATTAAATATTATGATGATATTAGTGACTATTATTTGCTTTGGAACTGTGGTGGATTCACTTTACCACAAATAATTTTTTATGTTCAATAATCACAATTGTTCACTTTTTGTTTATAACAATATCAGCTAATGTGCATTTCGATGGCGATGCCATTATCGTCACAGCCTTTTTGTTAAGTGATTATTGAACACTTCATAACAATTGTGGTGTTAAGGATAAAAAGTCATTTGTGTTAAAAATAATAGTGATATTTTAAAAATTTGCATTTAAGTACAATCCACAGCACTACACAAAAAATATTATATACTTATTTTGTTCTATAAATTTCAAACTTTAATATAATTAATTTGTTTAAAAATATAGTTTTTTATTTTCATACAAATCAATTATCTTTTCATAGGAAGAATAGTTTTCTTATTAATCAGTAAAAAGAAAGCAACTGAATATTAATATAATCAATTTTCTTTTTTTAAAAATATAGGGTTTTCCAATAAGAGCTTCAGAAGTTTAAATGAAAATAAAATAAGAAGTAAATATTTAATTGGTTAATTAGTTTTTTTTATTTTTAAGTATTTTCTATGGCATTAATGATGAAACACAATTTTACTCATATGACCACCACGACTTCATTTGGCATAGTACATTCGTTTAGCCCAATTTTTACATAATTGTGGTCCAATTTCATGAATTACACATTCTATTTTTATTACTTCTGTTGTTTGTGGTTTATCAGCATAAACCAATGTTTCACATAACCCAATAGAAAATAATCCAATGGAGTTAGACCATATGACCTTGGTGACCAACTGATGGGTCCATTTCATGAAATAATGGACTCATTAATCTCTTGTTTCAATAAGTTTATTAAAGTTTTTACAATTTCTAAGCGTTATTGAAATGTTAAACGTTCTATGATAATTTGCCAAACTATACTGAGTTGAAATATCAAAATTAGCTTAAAAAAATTCAAACATGGATGCCATCAGTTGTCACAATTCTGAAATCCTTATTGGAAAACTTATTTATAGAATTTTAATTCATATTTAAAAATGATGTATAAATTTTTAAATAGTACAAGTTTTTGAGAAATTATTAACAAGAAATATTTTAATTCGACAATATTTTTTCATTTTATATTTTATTAAAAAATTAAATATAATTATAATTTTTTGAATTCTTCAAAAATTCAATTGAAATTGAATTTTTTGTTTCTAGAAAAGAAATAGTCGATTAAGATAAAATATTTTCGAGAAAATATGCAAATGGAATATTTATTGAATGAATGAATAATATATGTGTGTGTGTGTGTATTAAACAAAATTCAACTCTATCTCCATTAAATATTGATACTAAATTATTCATGCTGTGATTAAAAAGTTACCTAATGTATTTACGTGTGTCTGTGCTACCGTACAGATAATATTATATAATTTTCAATTTCCGAACTCCGAGAACAACTAAATATTTTATTAAATTCATGATCTTATTCTATATGTTTTCGGGTTTCGAAAGTTTATCGCAATAAAATCTACTCTTCACCAAAGTTACACCGTCATATTATACAAGTTTTTCATCTAGACTACATTTCTTAGACAAGTTATTCGACAAGTATAAGTATTTTAGCCGCATGGAAAGTAAGCACTACAAATTTTACTTACATACTTTATATATATATAATGCCTATTAATATACGTGCGCAAGTATGAAATTTCTGACACGTGGGAAATCGTAGTAAAACAACGTTAGGTATAAAGAAAATTACGTGATAACTTTTTGCAACTATCCTCTGCATAGTAAAATTGCTTGTTCTCAACGTGTATGTTAGTTCTTGTAAGAGAGATCGTGTTTGGAAGATTTGCCAAGGATTAAAATGCGATGTATGAATATTATAATACAATTAATGTAACATGGATTAAATTTAATAACATCTTTTCGTAGAAATAGTTTATTAAAATTTAAATTTCTGTTTCCTTCCTTGAAAATATTTTTTTTGAATTTAATTCTTTTCCATGTTTAATTTCTTAGAATCACTTCGAGTGTTTAAAAAAACACGAAATATTAAATTTAATTTAATAACCGAAATGTAAATGAAAAAATAAAGAAAGATTAAAATTTACAATCAGTAAACTTTTATATATTAAACAAAAAATGTATGTAGTTATTTTTTTATATTAAAAAAGGTCATCCAAATGTGAATATTTCAATGTCTGAAAATACTTTTTCATGAACGAGTTTTAGTTTATACATTTTTTTAATACTATATATATATATATATATATATATATATATATATATATATATATATATATATATATAGAGAGAGAGAGAGAGAGAGAGAGAGAGAAAGAGAGTCATCCAAAATTGACGCCTAGATTTTTATTTTATTAAAAAGAAACTATACACATGTTTCTTTTTAACACATATTCGTCGGGTAACTTTTTGCATCGCCATTCACCAAATTCCGGCATTTTTTGACACTATCTATAGAAATGATATGGTCTATAAAAAACTAATGTAACTTGTTAGAAATCATATATTTTTCAGTGAAATCTTGGAAAATGATATAAAACAAATTTATCTTTATATATAAATTTTTATTTTTTTTTGGTTTTCCTTAGTTAAAAAACAATTAAATTCATAAAAAAGTTTAAATGAATTTCTAAAAACACAAATAGTCCAATCAATAGGGCAAAAAAGCACCTGTTTTATAAGACAAATCCGGAATGGATGAGGCCGTTTTTTTTTGTTGGGGGCGATGTTACAAGTAACAATATGTGGGTTGAAACTGAAAAAACCGCAGACTAAAGGTACTAGGAAGGTGCAAAGTTGGTGAAATTATGTTTTTCGTTCTGCAAGCATAGAAATGCATTTTAGAGAAAAAAGTTTTAGATAAAAGTTGTAAATAATGAAAAAACCTTTAATTTGAGCCATTGCTTGATAAATTACGTTGATTGATTATTGCAAAAAAAGCGAAAAACCATAAAAAATGGCCATTATTTACAAATCAATTATTTATTGCATTTTTCACTTTTCAATGTTGTAAACAAAAGGGCTACGATTTTTTTAAAAAAAATCGTATCTGGCTTTCTATTGGGCAGATATATATTTTTTTTTTTAAAAAAAAAATATGCGTCTTGCAATAAGCTTTCAGATTTTCTATTTTATAAATTGCCACAATGTATAGGATCGCTGAAAATTTAAATGTTTATTAGCAAATAAGGAACTACTTTTTCTAATGACTTTTTATACAATAAAATACAAAAATGTTTATACGCCGCTAATATAACATAAAAATATATATTTTGCTAAAGAGTTTGAGCCCTTTTGAAACTGGAAACTTTCGGCCATTAGAAAATTATAGCCTCGTACATTGGGCATCTCGGGATAAACAATTTACAGTAAGTTAGCAACTAATGAACGAATTCGAATTTTCAACACGGTATTTTGTTTAAATTCGTATAAGCTTCACCACGAATGCCGAAAAAGTTTCAAAAAGTGAAAAATTCAATAAATAATTGATTTGTAAATAATGGCCATTTTTTATGGTTTTTCGCTTTTTTTGTAATAATCAATCAACGTAATTTATCAAGCAATGGCTCAAATTAAAGGTTTTTTCATTATTTACAACTTTTATCTAAAACTTTTTTCTCTAAAATGCATTTCTATGCTTGCAGAACGAAAAACATAATTTCGCCAACTTTGCACCTTCCTAGTACCTTTAGTCTGCGGTTTTTTCAGTTTCAACCCACATATTGTTACTTGTAACATCGCCCCCAACAAAAAAAAACGGCCTCATCCATTCCGGATTAATATTCTTGTTTTTTCCCTATTGATTGGTCTAAAAGTTATTATTCTCTTGTTTTTAGATGAAGTAAATAATTTTATAAATAATTAATAATTTTTCAGCGAATGGTACTGTTCAAAACATGTGCCAGTATGAAGGGGAATGTTGCAAAAGTCACATACTGTCACTATCATTATTATCAAAATTAGTTTGTGAAAAATCTGCCTCACAATCAGATAAAATGCCTGCATATATTTCATTTTTGTCCTCCATTTTAGGTATATTTTATTATTTGATGAGAAAGGGTAAAAAAATTAACAATAATACAACTAAATTTGTTTAGTTATTCGAACACCCGAGCGCTTAAACTTAAAGAAAACAAATTTAAAGAGAACAAAAATCAATTATTCTCTGTAATATACAAATGACGAATTTTTGTCATTTGGCTGTGGGTGATTCTCTGGAAGATGACGAATTTTCGTCAAGCGGACGAATATGTGTTAATAAAACATAAATTTAGGCGTCACATTTGGATGATCCTATATAATAAAAGGAATGAATTTACTGGAATTTGAATAATCAATTTAAATTGAAAAGAATTAAATTATTATCGTTTTATTATTCGATAAAGTCAAGTTAATAATTCAATTATTAAAATTACTGAATTTTCTTTATTATTTGATATATGAAATTTCGTCATGTTTTGGGTATAAAATAATTTTTGAATTAAATTCATCTAGCATATAAAATTATTAGGTTATGTAATATGAAATGTCGGATTTTTATTTTATTTCCGATATAATAATCCGACATTTCATATTTCACAACCTAATACAATTGTACAAAATATACAAATGTCAAAACTAAATAAACTATGACATCTCCTTGCTGAATAATACAACAGGAACTATCTACGTACCTCGTTTGGTTGTCTTGTACAACACTGTCTATGTACATCCAGAATGATAAAATGTTTATTCGGAATTTCATTGTCGGAAAAATTAAAACTAAATTTATAAACACGACAGAGTTCGAACTACGTACGTCTGGAAAAACATCGTTACATACAACAAGACTAATTTTAATAAGATGTTCATGTGAAATTCTCGTGCCGGCGTGGATGTTCACGTCAAACGGGGCACTTGTGTAAAATTTTATTTCGTCTCGGAGCAAATGAGTGGGGCGGTCTGATTTCACTAGAAACATTATGTAAAGGCAAGATAGGTCATCACACGCTGCGCGCTCTACACTAAGTTGAAAATTATGGTCTATAATTTAGTAGACTCACAACGCCTATTAGGTATATTGCGCGGCAGGGAGCCGTCTTTTCTTTTCACACACACACCTACACACAATATTATATATATATATATATATATATATATATATATTTATGCCATCCACTACACAGTTGGTATATAATTGGTCGAATATTTGTTACTAACCAAAATACATGAAGGGGTAAGGTGTGTAAGTTATATTGATTTTTTTTAATATAAAGTATATTTCTTATACAATATTTGCATAAACGATAAGTTTTACCATTTATTTACGTAATAAATTATTAATTAGATTAATTTATTTTAATCTATTGAATTTTATATACATTATTTATATATACAAATATATATATATATATATATATATATATATATATATATATATAATGAATGTAAACATATTCTAAATTATTTACTATAATAAAAATTATAAACATACTAAATTTAAAATTTAATCACCACCATCGGACATAATTTATTATTAACATATAAATAGCTTATCCATGCTTTTAGGATAAAATTCTTTTAACTTCAATCAAAAGTACGTTATTTTCAAGATTTTATTTTCACATAGATGAATCATTCATCTCAACTTCACTAGATTTTATAAAAGTGTTTGAAGATGTAAAAATGATTTTATTTACTGAAATATTGCATTTGAAGTGAGTTTAAAAAGGTATTCTAGTCTAGTCGCACGAATTTTAGGTGTCTTTTCGGTCGCTATAAAAAAAACAACACTTAGTTTTACTCTCCATTTTTTATCAGTTATTTATTGACATTTAACGAGTATAAACAAGTATTATTAAAAACAAAAAAATCAAAATTGAAAAAGGTATAGGCTGACAAAGTGGGGGTTCGAAAAAAAAAGTGTCTCTTGGTTGACGTGGTTACAACCCTTCCGGTCTCGGAAACAAAATTTTTTTTAAAATTATTGAAAAAAAGGTTGTAGTAGTATCCCCGCCTAGGGAAATTAAAAAATATTTTTTTCGAAAAATGGCGGCAGTGTGAAAAACCAGCCATTTTTTACCCTATTTTTTTCAATTTTCGGAATTGTTTAAAAATAATAAAAAACAAAATTTTCAAAAAATACTAAACAGGGGCAATTACTGTTATATTGAGAAGCTCTGTACCAAATTTCAAGTAAATCGGTCCATTAGAACTTGAGATATCACGTCAACCGTGTCGAAAAAAGTAGTTTCGAGAAAAACGCGTTTAAAGTTGATTCGTTCCGACCAGACCGGATTAGTTGGCACGTCACAAAATTAGCTATAACTCAGAAAATAATTCGAATTTCGAAAAATCCTCTTAAGAACATATTTTCAAAGGTCTAAACTTTGAAAATATGCAAAAAATTGTTTTTTTCGAAATTCTAGACTAGAATACCCCTTTAAAATTATCTAAGTATTCAAGTCTAGGTCAGGAGTTATCAAAAGTTCTAGATTGAGACAATTGTTTTTTTAGATTTTTCTAACATCTTGGATATTACATTCGTATTTCGGTTTTAATAATAAAATCGTACAATGGACTCAAATATACCTATTGATATCAATCAAAAGGTTAAAATTAAAAACATGTTGCCATATGAATATCAGTAAGTTCAAGGATATTTTAGTGTATTGTAATTGGTTATTGTCTGTTTATGATTTTTATAAATGATTTTTTAGATGGAATTTCAAATTAATAAATTAAATATTTGGTTAATGACTGTTATTTATAAGAAAATTTTGTTAGAGTTCGATGTTTGATATTTATAATTTGATATAAACAAAATGAAATATGAAACAAAATAAACTATACACATGTTTCCCTATGCACCACCTTATAAATATGTTTCTTTTTAATAAAATACAAATCTAGGTTTAGTAGGAAATTGAATCTCTCCAAAATTATTTTTAATCAATTTATTAATAGTTAATAAATAATTTTAATTCTTCAAAAATCTTGTTGATAAAATAGAATCACAACATCTGATTTATGTAAATATTTCAGGATCACATTATAGTTATCTTTATTATAAGACAGAAATATTACAAGTAATTTATGCAAAGTTTATAAAAATTTTAATTTAATAAAAAAATATTTGAGGAGGTATTCTAGTCTAGAATTTCGAAAAAATCGATTTTTTGCATATTTTCAAAGTTTAGACCTTTAAGAATATGTCCTTAAGAGGATTTTTCGAAATTCGAATTATTTTCGAAGTTATAGCTATTTTTGTGACGCGCCAACCAATCCGGTCTGGCCGGAACGAATCAACTTTAAACGCGTTTTTCTCGAAACTACTTTTTTCGACACGGTTGACGTGATATCTCAAGTTCTAATGTACCAATTTTCTTGAAATTTGGTACAGAGCTTCTCAATATAACTGTGATTGCTCTTGTCTAGGATTTTTTTGAAAATTTTGTTTTTTACTATTTTTAAAAAATTCCGAAAGTTGAAAAAATTAGGACAAAAAATGACTGTTTTTTCACACTGCCGCCATTTTGCGAAAAAAAATTTTTTTTTAATTTCCTTAAGCAGGGATACTACTACAACCTTATTTTTCAATAATTTAAAAAAAAATTGGTTTCAAATGACCGGAAGGGTTGGAACCACGTCAACCAAGAGACACCTTTTTTTTCGAGCCCCCACTTTGCTAGCCTGTACCTTTTTAAATTTTGATTTTTTTGTTTTTAATAATACTTTTTTATACTCTTAAAATGTCAATAAATAACTGATAAAAAATGGATAGTAAAAATATTTGTTGTTTTTTTTTATAACGCCCGAAAAAACACCTAAAATTCGTGCATCTAGACTAGGATACCCCCTTAAGAGAAGCAGTATAGTTGTTAAAAAAAGATCTGACTTCATATAGATTTTTCTTAACTTACTTAATATTAATAAAAAAAATATATTTATACAATTACTTCTTTAACATTACTTACATTTATTAAAAAAAAAAAATTTTACAAAATTTAAAGGAGTACCAAATGTATTTTCTAAATATTTCTTGATCTTTTAACATCTGAATTTTTATGAAATGTATACAACGTGATCTTCGAACTTTGCATTTTTATAAAGATCTGTTATAAACTGTCGCGACAACATGATATCAAGTCATATACATTTTTACATATATATACATACATATATACATATCCATGTACAATTTTGAAAGAATTTACAGATTCAAGTTAAACCAGCAATATGTACTTTCATCAAACATGTATGTTTGTACTATAAACCACATGATATTTTAAGCTGAATCTGTTTACACATTTACAGTTTCATCTTCACGTATTCACATACGAATAGATTCGCAAAACTATGTAAATAAAACATGTTTGTACATCGTGCTATACAAGAATAATAGATACGATTGTCGATACTGGTGAGTTTTTGACGATTTTATAGTATAATCGATTTTTCGACACGTACGAATAATATAGAGCGATCCAAATGTGACGCCTAGATTTCTGTTTTATTAAAAAGAAACTATACACTTGTTTCTTTTTAATAAAACACGAATCTAGGCGTCACATTTGGATGATCCTGTACAACGTGGATGTAGTTTGGATCTGTCTGTATTCATTTTTATCAAAACGAATAAATATTCTCAATTATGTATTTTTAATTAAAACGATCAGAGATTTCTTTACAATTCAGGTCAATTTATATTTTCGTTGAGCGGTGTTGAAACATTGATACGAAAACAAAATGGCTACGACCATACTACCTCGTAATCTGATAATCGACCAGATAATAAGTTTCTAAGAAAACACGATATTTCACTGACATACAATTTCATCTTCTGTCGTCATTTAGACGATGTACGCACGGATATTGTGCGTGAGTTCGGTTCGAAAAGGGACCTACGCATACACACACGCACACGTATTCATACGCACTCGTATATACAAGCACGCACTTGTTTGACAAATCATGTCACGGTTCGCGTGAATGGGCTCTAATGAGTTGGCGGCGGCGCCCGGAGTCGCGACAGTTTGGCCGACATGCGTCGCCATCGCCGTCACATGATCTATACATGTCCTTATGTTCGTTTGTGTCGACAGACCAGACCATTGATATGTTTTCGTTGCTCGGCCCCTTCCCCAGAAACCTTATTCATTAAATGATTACATGACTATAAATTCGCGAGCTATGAATAGACCTGATACTTCTGATCATTCTATGTCGAATTGTGTACTTGATACGAATTCACATCTTCAACACGAAAAAAATAAGATATTCGATCATGTGCTTGATTACTTTAATATTTTTTTAGACAATCAATTGGTATTGAAAATATATCACGAAATATATTGATAAAGTATCTGATTATAATTTATTACCATTTTATATACGTAAAAAATATGGTCGATTTTTATTTACATTATATATATATATATATATATATATATATATATATATATATATATATATACCCGTTCCTCAATTTACGCGGGACTTTTTTTACGCAGTATTGATTTACGCAGCACTTTTTATACCCGGTCAGAAAGATTTCATTTTATATAATTTTTCATGGAATTTATTATATATCAGAGTGACGCAAATTCTTACTTGAACGTATAAAAACACGATATAAATATATAAAAGGTTGATTGTTTTGAATTACTGTAGCGATAATGACACCGAATAAAATTTATCTACTTTTGTTCTCTAAAACGTTATTATTTTTTTGTTAAGCTATGTGAAATAAATATGTGTTTCTACAACTTTACTAGCTTTTATTTCCAATATTTTTTCTATTGTACTGACAGACTCAATTTACGCGATTTTCATTCGCGTAAAACAAATCCACGTGGATCGGATACTGCGCGTAAATTGAGGGACGGGTGTATATATTAGGTTGGCAAGTATCTCCCTTCCGCTTTTTTTTTGTACATAGCTGCGAAATTCAAAAGATCGGAAGGCGGAAGGGAGATATTTGCCAACCTAATATATATGGTTTTTTTTTAAACGTGATGGAACTTTAAATTGAATTCCTATCGAAAGTTCTATCTAACCTGAAAAACATCTTTATCATGCATTTATATATATAAAGGTGTTTTTTTAGGTGAGATACAACTTTCGATAGGGATTCAATTTAAAGTTCTATCAGGACTAAAAAAACATTCTACATTATATATATAAGCAACTAAAAATAAACTTTCTTGAACAAAGTTACTACACCCCTTTATTATTTGTATTATAACATTTAGTTTTTTATCACCTTTGTTTAAAATATTTAAAATAAATCATCCTTTGTTAAAACTGATTTTAATGTCATCGAGAGATATGAATTATAGAGAGAAAACTTAATAAATATTCCCTAAAAATATTACTCATCAATACGTAAATGAGATCAGCCGAGTTGTCCTTCTTAACCTCTTAAAACTAGGTCTAAATGTAAAATTCAATGATCCTCATTCTCAGGAGACATGACTATCTGTAGTTGTAACAATCGTCAGAATAAAAATAGGAAAGAGTGCTAAAAAATTAGATCGTTGTAATTGGAAAGCTTGAGAAGCTTTCATCCAGCAATAGATAAATAGGGATTGATGATTATAGAATTTCTGGAATCATTCAGTATTTACATCTCTAATGAAATAAAAAATAACAAAAAGACAAAAACATTATACAATTTAATATTTGATTTTTTTATTAATATTAAAGTAATTTATTTTTCAATGATTATTTAATGTCGTCCAAATGTGACTCCTAGATTTATGTTTTATTAAGAAGAAACACAAGAAACTATACACATGTTTCCATATGCACACCCTATACACTTGATTCTTTTTAATAAAACACACATCTAGGAGTCACATCTGGATGACCCTATATATTTATTTTTCGAATATTAATTATTCATAGTATCTCTCTTTTTTAATAAATAAAATATTTATGAATATTGATTTTTATTTATAGACAAATTATATTTTTTTATAATTACCAACGATTTTCTATCATTTGTGACCATCAGAAATAAAATATAAAACAGTCTACTTTTATATCATTCTCTGATCCAATCACTCACCGTATGCAGTTTGTTTTGGCATGAAAACGTGCTCGAACGTCAAATTCCATTAAAAGCGCTCAAACACCAGCAAAGCGTCTGATCGGACAGAGAGACATGGGCCACTACTAGTGACGGGCCGGAACGACGATGGCTCTATTTGCGTTTTTATCCCCATTTGAAAATTTCCAACTCGATTTCGAGTGTATATCTCATTTATAGAAAAACCACTAAAACGAATCAGTTTGAATGTTCAGTTCGATGCTTCGAATTGGTCAATACGTCGACTGACGGACCGACGAATCGGAATCGATTTCCGGCCAGACTTTATTTCATATATTTGAAATATTAACGTAGATGACGTTCTTTTATTGCCATTATTCGTAGTTTAGTCGGAATGGTTTTTTTAGTTTTTTATTTATATTTTTTTTGTATTTAATCTCGAATTCGTCTGCATTCTTACAAACCAAAAATAGATATTATATTAAGGGGGTATTCTAGTCTAGAATTTCGAAAAAATCGATTTTTTACATATTTTCAAAGTTTAGACCTTTAAGAATATGTCTTTAAGAGGATTTTTCGAAATTGGAATTATTTTCGGAGTTATAGCTATTTTTGTGACGCGCCAACCAATCTGGTCTGGCCGGAACGAATCAACTTTAAACGCGTTTTTCTCGAAACTATTTTTTTCGACACGATTGACATGATATCTCAAGTTCTAATAGATCGATTTACTTGAAATTTGGTACAGAGCTTCTCAATATAACAGTGATTGCTCCTGCCTATGATTTTTTGAAAATTTTGTTTTTTACTATTTTTAAAAAATTCCGAAAGTTGAAAAAAATTGGGCAAAAAATGACTGTTTTTTCACACTGCCACCATTTTACGAAAAAAAATTTTTTTTAATTTGCCTAGGCGGAGATACTACTACAACCTTCTTTTTCAATAATTTCAAAAAAAATTTGTTTTACATGACCGGAAGGGTTGGAACCACATCAACCAGGAGACACCTTTTTTTTTCGAGCCCCCACTTTGCCAGCCTGTACCTTTTTCAATTTTGATTTTTTTGTTTTTAATAATACTTTTTTATACTCTTAAAATATCAATAAATAACTGATAAAAATGGATAGTAAAAATATTTGTTGGTTTTTTTATAGCGCCCGAAAAAACACCTAAAATTCGTGCGTCTAGACTAGAATACCCCCTTAAATTCACTATTAATTCAACTACGATATTCATAATACCATTGACTAGATTAATTTAATATCTATAGTGGTTCTTATTCCATCTTCATAGTATTTTGAATATATCTTGTCTATCTAAATATATATTAGCAAATAAATCAAATAATAATGATTATTTAACATTTTTAATAAAAGAAAATGAACTGATTTTTTACAAATAGAGATGTTTTATAAAAAAATAATTAAATATATTGTAACATCAAAAAGATTCAATAAACGAGTTTTTTTAAAAAAATCTACACTATTTTTATTGTTCAAATTTTATTTCTCAATATTATTATTAGAATTGGCAGTGTGGGATTTATGAGACACACACATGAAAAGAAAATCAACCAGGCACGAAATATGTTAATTAGTAACAACATATATATTAAAAAATATATATTTAAGTAATCATTAAAATTATTTCGAATAAAAAGTTAACAATTTAAATATTTTGAAATAATTACGAATTAATATATTTTATAAATATATCTATTTTTAGACATTTTTATTTGATAATAAATATTTATTATATAATTCAATTAATATTGGAGATATAATTTTAGTTTTTTTATATTTTTTTGAATTTGAAGAAAAAGTGAAAATTATTAAAAATTGAATTTCGGCTACTAAAATAACATTTCCTAATGACTAACGTTACTTTTAATGGAAAATCATTATTTTCTACTGAAATAATCGATTTGTAATGAAAAATGTAGATTTATAACAAATTTCAAAAATTTCTATTTTTTGCCTCAAAAAAACCACGACCTATAGTATGGAAAATTTCATAAAAAATCAACATTTTAGAAAATCAACTTTTTTTATCTAAAATCATTGATTGACTATAAAACTACACAAATAAATGATTAAAACCTTATTTGAAATCGTGGAGTGAATTTTATTTTATGAAAACCCTGATTTAATCTATCAGCTAAAAATTTAATCAATAAATTATTATTTACATTTTTGAATAAATTCCACTAACACAATTTTGATTTTTTGGACTGAAAATATTAACTTGGACTATAAATAGATATTTTAAATCAAAATATTATATTTATGTCGATATAAAGAATTATTTTTGATTTTGATTTAAGTCGAGCAGAAATGGAAAATTGTCAAAAATTAACTTCTTCTTATGAAAATTGTGTTTTCTAAAAGAATGTATAATTTTTACTGAAAAATGGTTATTTTTTGTTAAAATAATCGATTTATAATAAAAAAGCTTGATTCCTAATAAATTTCGAAAATTTCCATTTTTAGCCTCAAAAAAACCACGACCTATAGTATGGAAAATTTCATGAAAAATCAACTTTTTATAAATTCGACTTTTTTGGTCTAAGATCATTAATAGACTAGTAAATAATACAAATCAATGATTAAAATCATATTTTCGATCATAGAATGAATTTTATTTTATAAAAACCCTTATTTAGCCAATCAATCAAAGATTTAATCAGTAAATCACTATTTTTATTTTAAAATCAATTCTCTTGCAAAGAACTGCTAATTTTTTGACTAAGAATATCTACATAGGATAGAACAATGTATTTTTAATCAAATTACCTTATTTAAATTAATATAAATTATTTTTTTGAGTTTTTTTTAATACTAGGAAAAAATGAAAATTTATCAAAAATTATCTTTTGCTTACAAAAATTCTATTTTCTAAAAATAAATATCATTTTCGATGAAAAATGACTATTTTCTGTTAAAATAATCGTTTTATAATAAAAAAGATCGATTCCTAATAAATTTTAAAATTTTCAATTTTTGGCCTCAAAAAAAACCACGACCTATAGTATGAAAAATTTCATGAAAAATCAACATTTTCAAAAATCAGTTTTTTGCATATGAAATCAACGATTGGTTATAAAATAAAACGAAACGATCATTAAAATAACATTTTCGATGGTAAATCTCTTTTTATAGAAAAAAATTAGTCTAAACTAATATTATTAGTTTAATATTTTAAATATCACTTTTTTTAAATATAAAACTCCTTTATCATATCTTTATATATATACATACACACATATATACACATGTATATATATATATATATATATATATATATATATATATAATGAACTTTTTTTTTAGGTTAGATAGAATTTTAGATAGGGATTCAATTTAAAATCTATCACGCTTAAAAAAACACTTATACATATATATTTAGATAATAAAACCAATTCTCGATAGAATTGTTCAGCTACGAAAATATCTCTGAAATTCAGTTCTAATCAAATCTCTATATGAATTCAAGTAGAAAATAAAACTCATATAAGGAGACGTAGTAAAAACTGAAACACTGATTTATATATATATATATATATATATATATATATATATATATATATGTGTGTGTGTGTGTGTGTGTGTGTGTGTGTGATAAATGTTTCAAGGATGCTCAAGCAGTATCCAGACGGCCGTGCTATCGATTGAAGATAAAAGACAAATCATAAAACTTATGACGACATTTGACAGTTCTATACTAAACCACAATATATTATTTTCTATGATATTACACCCACTCAAAATTCTTCGTGAAAGTGATGTTTTGAATTTCATTTATTTCGAGTGATCAATTAACTGATGATGGCATTTCGTTTAGTGCGGTAGATCGATTCGATTCCAAGCAAAACACAGAGACAATTGTGACACACGACAGTGAACGAACTCACACATACACAAATTCCACATCTCGTCCACTTAACACGCGTCCGTCCCCGCATTCAATCTCGTACGTCGGTCGCGCGAACAGAATGACTTTATCTTAACAACCACTCCGTCAAAAATGCCAATCAAACACGTGTCCTTTTATATGGGCACAGAGTAATAAACATCAGCAGGCACGATCGATGCCGCGCGACAAACAGAAACCAGGGACGAGCAGTGCCCATAAAACGGGACCATCTTCATCGCAGACGAACTCCACGACGCCGGTTACAGTCGGAGGGAACTTTCTCGTCGGACGGATCATAGGTAAAGGGGAATTCGGCGAAGTACACATCGGTCGAAACACCGTCAATAATGAACAGGTCGCGATTAAGTTCGAACCTGTGCAGACACGAATGACACAACTGCATCTCGAGAATCGGTTTTATCAGAAACTCGGCTCGGCTGAAGGAATACCGCGCGTCTATTTCTTCGGACTGAGCAGTACTGGGAAAAGTAACGCACTAGTACTTGATCTGCTTGGACCGAGTCTTGAAGATTTGTTCCAAAAATGTAAAAAGCACTTTTCGCTCAAGACGATCATCATGATTGTGATACAAACGTTGCAACGGATCGAATATGTTCACAATAAACAGATCATTTTCAGAGATATCAAACCGGAGAATTTCCTAGTCGGGAAGAAAGGGAGTAGGGGGGAAAAGGTGATATATATAGTGGATTTTGGTCTTGCAAAGGAATATGTAGATCCTGTTACAAAGAAACATATCTCATACCGGGAAAACAAATCAATGACAGGCACAGCAAGGTATTTTACAATACACATTTTTATTTCATTTGAAAATACATCTTTCAATGATATTAACCAGTTTTTCTGGTAATTAATTAACATACACGCGTGGCAAATCTGTCTAAAGCAATTCGCAGCAAGTTGGTATTTGAAATCATTTTTTTATAAAGTTTTAGACACACACACACACATTAAAATTATAGTAAAACTCTTAAATTGATTAATAATTTTTGAAAAGGAGTATTTCTTGGGTTTTGGTACGTTTGTTATTTTACCAAATAGAATAGAGGTATTAAAAAATTCCATATCCATTAAATAAAAGAATATTTTTCTGTAACTTTTTATAAATTTTATCATTAAAGGAAAAAATGATAAATAGCTATCTTGCAAGTCTACTCCGCCCATACCATCATTGTAATCTAAAACTATATTAGGTTTTGTAATGTTTCCATTTTGGTCGATATAATTTCTAATTTTTTTCTTTTTTGTTGCAATCATTTCTGCTTTGGAATGTTTTGAAGAAAGCAAATATATATCTTTTTTGTCCTTCCATTTTACAGCTAAGATACCATTGCAAGATCTTGAAAAAACTTCAAATCTTTTTAATTTTGTCGCTGCGAGATCTTTTGGCATATTCTTTCTATTAGATCTGACTGTTCCGATAGTATTAATTTTTTGCAAATGTAATTTCCGATACAGTTTTGGTGACGAATACCAGTTATCTAAAAAGAGGATGTGTCTAAAATCAACTAAAGGTTTACATAAATCCAGTACAACATTTTCTGATGCGCTATTATCAGAATAAAATATTTTTTGGATAAAATAGTTCTTTATAATATTAAAAAAAATATTGTGTATTATAGTTATTTGATTATTATTCAATGAAAATATTTAAAATTAATGAAGTTCTACAAAAAGTACTTGTATGCCTTCAAAATAGAAGTGTGACATTTGCTAACTGAACTCCGATGTTATACTTGGCAAAGATCACACGACGTGCTATGCACGTCATTCCAGTGCCACTGGTTAAATAAAGATTTATATTAAATGTCATACTGAAATCTCTTTTTGCCATTGATATTCTGTTTATTATTTATCTTTTACTCACTCTATCTTTTGTCATTATAGATCATAAATATTTATATTCTTTTACTTTATTTACTATTTTATATTTTGTTCATGACTTTAAGAATATTTTGTAATTTAATTTATCTTTATCCTGAACTCTAATTGTCGAAGTGTTAAAACGTTAAGACCATTGAAGAGTTAACCGAATTCGAAATGACAATAATTGAAAATACTGTCAAGTGATACTTTTAACTTTAAGATAAATTAAATTACTTAAATTAAATACTTGATACCCGCACGTACTTTAATTTAAGAACTCGCGTTTTTGTTGTTTCTATAAAAGTAATCCGCTTTGATAAACGAAACGAACATCCTATTCGGTAAGTTTATCCGTAGTGAAAGAGTGTTGTCGTCGATCATCAAAGCAAAATTCTAGTTCGTTACTGATATTAAGAGCGTTTGGCTTTCATCTCATTACAAGTTTTCATCGTATGAATTTGCGACAGATTAAGTAACACTGTTAATTTTCGTTTCGTTATAAATACGGAAAAAATGTAATTGCGTTGAACGACGCCTTTAATCTTCGATCTTTATATGTTTTATTGTTTATTTTAAACTATAACAATCGTGTGTATGAATTTATAAAAAGTAATTTAATTTTATATACACTATTTTGCAGCATTCTACAATACATTATATAAACACAAATAAAATACTTTGCCATCAAAATCTCCCCTGACACATTTATATAAATACATATTTTATATTACATTTTTTCTAAAAAAAATAAATATCAGAGATGTTAATTAAAGTATGCGACTTTTTTTTAATGTAGATATATGAGCATTAACGTACATTTGGGAAAAGAACAGTCCCGTCGAGACGACCTCGAAGCACTCGGTCACATGTATTTCTATTTTCTTCGCGGCACGCTGCCATGGCAAGGACTTAAAGCAGAAACTTTACGTGAACGATACAAGAAAATCGGTATTGTGAAACGTACGACTCCGATAGATACGTTGGGCCAGTCATACCCCGAGGAATTTACTGCTTATCTACGTTACTCGAGAAGTTTGGATTTTGCAGAGACGCCCGACTACGAGCACATGATCAACATGTTTCGTGAACTGTTCAAGAGACGTGGCTACTCGAACGACGGGATTTTCGATTGGACTGACGATGGGATGGGGTCGATCGCCGGCAGTGACAATGTATCGGCGAGTGGACAAAAATCGTCGGTGACGAAAAAACCGGTTAGCTGACAATTAGTTCCAGTAAGAACATTGGTAATTTTTTATAAGTGACAGTTTGGATTTTTTTTCAGAAAAATGTAACATTGTTTTTTCTTTGATTTTGTTGTATTCTTTTTCAGTTATTCAGGTGGCAATCCAAAATAAAAATATTTATTAAACATATTTATACAAAAATGGACCATTGTTATTTTAATCATTTTTCATGTTCATTTTTTCTCACAAAACTAATAACTTTACACTTTTATAATGTCTTCAAAAAACTATATACTGATATTTAAAAAAAATTACACATTCCTTTTTAATATTTTCAGGTTGAAATACCACATATTCAACGAAAACCATTCTCACAAAATCCTAAACTTAGCAACCGAAATCGAAGCTATTTATAAAATTCGATTTAAGATTTTATTTATGGGTGAATTATTAAAATTAATATTTTAATCAATCATATTTTACACTCGTTGTATTGTATAAACTGTAATAAAATATTTGAATCGAACTAAATGACATCAAAACGAAAACACACACTAATATATATATATATATATATATATATATATATATATATATATATATATTATTTTATTCAATATTGTTAAATAAACATTTTTTAGATATATTTTTATAATGAACCATCCCTTTTTACTAGTTATATTGTCATTTTTTTCTTTTAAATATTATGTACTTGTGTATTTTGATTTCTGTGAGGTAAAATTTGAAGACGGACCACTGTTTGTTGGCATGTACTTATTTATATTATTTAAATATATTTTTGAATATTCGTACCTATTATTATTTAAAATTATACTTTATTTCAAATTTTCTTTGTAATTAACATTTATTGTAGGACATAACAAATTTAAATGTGTACATAATTTTGATAAAAAGGCATGTTTGTGATTTTTAAAATTATTTTAATCATTTTTCATGTTGGTATATTTATTTAATGTTTTCTAGTTAATATAATTAATCATTTTTTTTATTACAGATAAAGAATGAATAATTCCCTCTAAAAATTCATAGTTTATTTTAGACGAAATTCATTTCACTTAAAGTTTGACACCATTATTATGGCAATATTTACAATTCAAACGGTTACAAACCGTGTCGAGCGCAATTCATTACATTCAACCAAAACTAATTTGTAATGAGTGAACCCTTCATTAACATCATTAATCATAGGACCGGATGTCACAGTGGTGACTTACGACGTTGAATGATATCCTTCGACATTATGTCGATCATGACGACCGAGTTCGAATAATAAATCGTGTAATAAATAAATTTGATATGACGTTCGTGATATATTTTTTTCGTATTAAAGGCATAGAAACATATACAAATATAATCTGTTAAAAAGAAGTTTCAATATTTTATAGTTTCTAATTTTTTTACAACATTTAATTCGATGTGGAAATGTGTATATAGAACGATTGAGTATATAATAGCAATTTTTCTCTAAAAAAATGGATTTACAATCGAAAATGTGATTTTAATGATCGTTTCGTTTTATTTTATAACCAATCTTTGATTTTATTTGCAAAAAACTGATTTTTGAAAATGTTGATTTTTCATGAAATTTTCCATACTATAGGTCGTGGTTTTTTTGAGGCCAAAAATTGAAAATTTTAAAATTTATTAAGAATCGATCTTTTTTATTACAAAACAATTATTTTAAAAGAAAATAGTCATTTTTCAGTGAAAATTATATTTATTTTTAGAAAATAGAATTTTTATAAGCAAAACATAATTTTTGATAAATTTTCATTTTTTTCAAGTATTAAAAAAAGCTCAAAAAATAATTTATATCAATTTAAATAAGGTAATTTGATTAAAAATATATTGTTGTAACCTACGTAGATATTCTCAGTCAAAAAATTAACAGTTCTTTGTAGGAGAATTAATTTTAAAATAAAAATAGTGATTTACTGATTAAATCTTTGATTGATTGGCTAAATAAGGGTTTTTATAAAATAAAATTCATTCTATGATCGAAAATATGATTTTAATCATTGATTTGTGTTATTTACTAGTCTATCAATGATCTTAGACCAAAAAAGTCGAATTTATAAAAAGTTGATTTTTCATGAAATTTTCCATACTATAGGTCGTGGTTTTTTTGAGGCTAAAAATTGAAATTTTTGAAATTTATTAGGAATCAATTTTTTTTATTATAAATCGATTATTTTAACAAAAAATAATTATTTTTCAGTAAAAATTATATATTCTTTTAGAAAACACAATTTTTATAAGAAGAAGTTAATTTTTGATAATTTTCCATTTTTGCTCGACTTGAATAAAAATCAAAAATAATTATTTATATCGACATAAATATAATATTTTGAATTAAAATATTTATTTATAGTCCAAGTTAACATTTTCAGTCAAAAAAATCATAATTGTGTTAGTGGAATTTATTCAAAAATATAAATAATAATTTATTGATTAAATTTTTAGCTGATAGATTAAATCAGGGTTTTATAAAATAAAATTAACTCTACGATTTCAAATAAGGTTTTAATCATTTATTTGTGTAGTTTTATAGTCAATCAATGATCTTAGATAAAAAAAGTTGATTTTTTAAAATGTTGATTTTTTATGAAATTTTCCATACCATAGGTCGTTTTTTTTGAGTCCAAAAATTGAAAATTTTAAAATTTATTAGAAATCAATCTTTTTAATTGTAAATCAATTATTTTAACGAAAATTAGTCGTTTTTCAGCAAAAATGAAATTTGTTTTTATAAAATACAGTTTTTATAAGAAAAAGATTATTTTTCTCTTTTCTCTCCAAAAAGTTTCACGAAATAACTTTATGAGCAATGAATGCAAATAGTTTATATAATGTAATATAAAACTAGCCAAAAAAATATAAAAAATTTACAACAATATATTTTTAATAATTATACTTTTTTATTGTATTTTCTCAATCTTATTCCTTCCAATCTTTTGTACTCAAGAATATTCGACACTTATATCGATATTTGTTCTTGTATTATTCTATATTCTAGTTTTTTATTTATGACTAACTTTAAAAAAGAACAGCTATAAATATTTATAATATGCAACAAAATTTGAATAAGCTTTTAAATGTATTTATTTCTGTTTAAACAAATTTCACCTCACTTATTTACATAGCGGTGAGATCCAATTCCCACAATTACAGATAAAATGGGTATAAATTTTAAAACGTGTACGAGATTATTAATTAGGTCAAATGTATATCAGCCATAATTTAAAAACAACTTTGTAATATATATATATATATATATATATATATATATATATATATATATATATATATATATATATATATATATGTACTTGAATGTACATAAATTTCTGTGTGAACCGATTTAATATTTATATGTTTGTTGAATAAACAAATCCGACGATTCAATTTTCATCTCTGTTTTTTCACGTCCATAAAACATGAAGCATTATTTTTCAACTGACTTTTATAGTATCCGGAGAAGTAAAAAAAACAGCAGAATTTCCTCTAGTGCGAAACCTATTGGAAAACAGTAACCGTTAAATGACGGCGACCTTTCTGTTGAACTGTAATTTATAGTTCATGGTTTCGTTTTTTTTTCTTCTAATGCCAAAATAACCGATAGAGAACACTTTAGATTTCATTCATATATATATATATATATATATATATATATATATATATATATAGAGAGAGAGGGAGAGAGAGAGAGAGAGAGAGAGAGAGAGTACATGAACATATCTATATATAAAGTTTTCATAAAGTTACCTTTCCACAAATATTATATGAGCCGTTGATTTTGAAAGTGAGGCAAGTCCATTTGCGCATACCAAAACCATGATTTTTTTCACCTAACACAGATATTAAATTTACATAAAATAAGACCACAAAAAATATAAAATAAGTCTGTTACTACTTACGAATATTTTTAAACTCATTCAAATGTAAACCATTAAATGTCTCAGAATAACATAAAATGGAGCTGCCCCACTTTCTAAATCAACGGCTCATATAATTATTAGATATATTCATACCAATTCTCGCCTTTATTATTTTCCATTTCCAAGCTTTCAGAAAGTTTAGTTACATATATTTAATTAATGTTTGAAAATTAATAATGTACAAGAGTGACTTCAAAGGAAGAACTTTGCAAAGAAATAAAAAATGCATGTATGGCATATTATATGTTTCAAACGTGAAAAGTTTTGAACAAAGTATTGGTGCTTTTTTATAATGCATGTCTATCGTTTCTATTTTAAAGCCCTTTATCACTATTAAATTAATAAATATATATACATACATACATACATACATACATATATATATATATATAATATTAAAAACATTTTTATATATGTTAAAAAACAAATTTAAAAAATACGAATCTTGTATAAAAATTTACATCTCAATGCTTCTTTTTATTCACGTATTACGTTTTAATATATAAAACACATATTTTAAGTTATTAAAAAAACATAAAACGGTTTTTAATTCCTCATTAAAATTAACCTTATTAAACGAGCACATAATAATTACCTTCGCACCTGCAAACTGTATTATTAATTTTTCTTGTACCTGCTTTTCAGCCTTATAATTAATAAGTCCGAAGCGTTACATTTCGAACAATACAATCATAAAAATAAATTAAATCAGATACACTGTCGTAAAATGAAATTTCACAGTCAGAAGAACACTCGACCGTGTACACAAATTTTACACCTTCGAGCAGATCTCTAATTCACCTGATATATAAAGTACGCGTCGTGCAAATGCGAACTGAATATTAATGTCGGCTACGTACATTAAAAGTATCAAACATCCGTGCTCGGAGTGTGGAATGGGGACCGCAACGGAACGACGCCTCAAGATTTAGAGCAGCTTGCGCGGCCGAAAGCTCGATGTTTATAATACAATATCTCCTACTGTCAACGACGGACGTGACCTGCATGTGCTCTGTCGAGATCCGTTCGATGTCAAGTATCTCACGACGGTTCGTATTTTGTAAAACAAACGGCGCGCCGTTGTACTAATTTGAATAAAATACACAATGTAAAAATTCTATTTTCGATCTATGTGGATGAAAAACGGGACGGATGTTGAACAACGTGACAAGTAGGACATATGTCGGTTGGTAAATAAATACTGAAATGAAAATAGTACTTTGTTTTTTAAAAACAATAAATTGTTATTTTTAATATAAAAATATATAATAAATAAATAAAACAATTTGGATTTTTTTCTCTAAAGATTACAACAAATATTCCATACAACATACTCTGTCGACTATTCCAACACAGTTTATTTAATTAATATCAACTCTCAAACTTAAATTTTAATCTACACTCATTTGGCACAATGCCTAATTCACTTTTAAACGAATCATCATTTTAAAACCAGAAGATTTTATAAATGTGTTCAAAGATCACTTATTGTTGAAATCTTATTAAAATGAATCTCCATGTTTTCCATATAATAAATAGTTCAGATTGGTTAATTTAACTGAAATAATAGATGAATCAGGATAAAAAATTTAGAAAAAATCTAAGCTTCAATTTACGTTTTGAATTTTTATATGATTATTTATTGTATAGATTTTTTTGCAAATACAGAAATGATTATACACTAAAAATTTAATTATAAAAATAAAGAAAAACAGGCTGGTGAAAAAATTGAAACAGATAAATATTCCACACAACATACTCTTTCGACTATTCCAACACAGTTTATTTAATTAATATTAACTCTCAAACTTAAATTTTAATCTACACTCATTTGGCACAATGCCTAATTCACTTTTAAACGAATCATCATTTTAAAACCAGAAGATTTTATAAATGTGTTCAAAGATCAGTTATTGTTGAAATCTTATTAAAATAAATCTCCATGTTTCACATTTAATAGATAGTTCAGATTGGTTAATTTAACTGAAATAATAAATGAATCAGGATAAAAAATTTAGAAAAAAATCTTGGATTTATATTTTGAATTTTTGATATGATTATTTATTGTATAGATTTTTCTTGCAATTTCAGAAATGATTATACACTAAAAATTTAATTCCAAAAATACAGAAAAACAGGTTGGTGAAAAAATTGAAACAGATAAAAAATGATATGGCAAAATAAGCAAAATTAATTGAAAAAAAAATTCATAACACTATAAAATAATGTGCTTTTTTAATGTTAGATTTAATCACCTAATTTTTAGATAAATGTGTTTAATAGATTATAATAATTTATAAAAATGACATGAAATATATATACTGATTTTATTAAAAATTATACATATTAGAAAATAATCTTGGTTCAATTTATTGACCTATAAAATAATTAACAATAATAATGACAATATAAATGATGAATAAGATTTTTAAAACATTATATTATAACATAACCTAACAAGTATGAACTTGTAAGATTTTATTTGAGACTTATTTTATAATTACAATATTAAATTCAAAACGCAATAATCGGATATAAAACAAGACTGAAAAATGACATTTCACATTTTGTAATGAAATCATATTATATTTATTGCAATTGAATTAAAAATAATTTCATTTTTTATTTTCTCCAAAAAATTTTTATCATTTATTTATTTCATCAAAATACTTTCTTATTAAAATTTAAATGTGAAAATTTTAAACAGACACAAAGTAAACAAACAGTTAATACTTATTGACGTGTTAAATAAATATTTTAATTCAAGCACAAAGTAATTTGCTGTTAATTGTCCACCTGTCAAGAAGAAAATCTATATGAATAATGAACTGTAGGTGCGTACTCCACGACGACAATCCTCGTTAGTCACACTTTCATATTTCCCATTCATATAAAATATGACATACAAGCACAAAAGATGTTTTTCGGATGTATTTTAATCGATAGATTCGAACAATTTTAATAATATCATTACCACTTCATAACATTTTTTTTAGAAATAAATTAACCTTATACATTACCTTAGATTCAAATAACCATTTATATATTTTTATTAATATATATTAGAATTAATTTTCATCACTACTTGTTTTAGAACTGTATGGAATTCACTTTAACACAAATGAATTTTCACCCCAACACCACAATATATTATCAAGTGTGGTTATAATCACTTATTATTCACTTTATTTTTTATAACAATAGTTGATTAATGAGGATTTCGATGACGATGCCATCATCGTCAGAAACTTTTTGTTATAACAATTTTTTGCTCTAACGATTTTTTTGCTCTAACAATAATGGAATCGTCATCGAAATGCGCATAACCGATTATTTTTATAAACAATAAATCGATAAATAAGTGATTATTGAACATTTTAAACATATTATGGTGTTGGTGGTGAAAATTCATGTATTAATTTTTATTTTTTTTAAATCTGTTTATTTTACAATCGCATGTATGTAAACTTTTTTTATAATATCTATTGTTATAAATATTAATTATATATTTGTTAAAATTCACCATTTAAAGCAATAAATTATTTTAGTTACAATCGAATGTTGATTTTATCAACAACAACAGTTAAATAATTACTCTAGCTCGTTTTAATGGCAATCATACATTAATTTAATGTAATATTTGAATACATAATAACTATATTATTCATTCTAAATTGAGTTCTTCGTGTCTAGATGTATATAAACATTTATATATATATATATATATATATATATATATATATATATATATATGTAAATACAATTTAATATTCAGAAATAGCGAGAGTATCTATCGTTAAAACATGTTCTAACATGAAAAACGTATGCATAATGTCCATGGTACACTTGCATGACTAATATTCACATCACGATATATTATTTTGCAGTGTCTTGCAATGTAGCAAATTTTCTACTTCGTGCACATGACTGTAATCTGAATGTAGTTGATGTTTATCTATTTCTGTTTTCATAAAGATCTCGTAGCAGTAATTTTCCATCCTTAATAGTGCACTATAATTTAATGATGACATGAAAACCTTCCGGTTCTGGTTTTTGCTTTGTGTAATGGAAACAATGTACATCCGTTAACTCACAAATGCAAACTTATCGATATATATATATATATATATATATATATATATATATATATATATATTGATCTATTTCCCTCTCTCCCTAACTCCCTCCGCCCTTATTTCACTCTCTATATATAGATGATTTTCCAATAAGCGCTTCAGAAATTTGAATGACAATGAAATAAAAAGTATTGAATTAATTAGTTATTATTTTTTTAATTTTTTAGCATATTCTATGGTATTAACGATGGAATATAATTTTAGTCATATGACCACCACGACTTCGCTTAATATTGTGCATTCGTTTAGTCTAATTTTAGTCACTCTTTCACATAACTGTGGTCCAATTTCATGAATTACACGTTTAATGTTTATTTTTAATGCTTTTGTTGTTTGTGGTTTATCAGAATTAACCAATGATTTCACATAACCTCACAGAAAATAATTCAATGGAGTTAGATCCAATGAAACAATCCATTTCGTGAAATAATGGACTCATTAAACTCTTGTTTCATAAGTCTATTAAAGTTTTTACAATTTCTAAACGTTCTTGAAGTACTACACATTTAATGATAATTTGTCAAACTATACTAAGTTGAAATGTCAAAATTAGCTTAAAAATTTAAACATGGCTGCCATCAGCTGTTAAAGTTCTGACATTTTTATTAAAAAACCCTTATTTATAGAATTTTAATTTACATTAAAAATGATCTATACATTTTTAAATGGTACAAGTTTTTGAGAAATTATTAAAAAGAAATATTTTAATTAGACAGTATTTTTTCATTTCATATCATTAAAAAATTAATTCTAATTTTTGAAATTTTTTAAAAATTTAATTGAAGTTGAATTGTTTGTTTCTAAAAAAGAACCGTCGATTGAAATAAACTTAAAAAATGAGCCGTCAAAATGAGCTTAAAAAATATTCAAACATAGCTGCCATCAGCTGTCAAACTTATGAAATTCTTATTGGAAAACCTTGTATAATATCATAATAACAGTTGTATTTATAAAATATCGCAATTTTTTTCATATTTTTATATCTCTTTGTTTCACATGTTGATCATTTATTAATGCAAAAATTTAAATTTCATAAATTACTTTTTTCAATAATCCGATGAACGTTAAAACAAAGAACGAGGCACGAATCTGAACTTTGAAAAAAAATCCTTTCGGTACAAATAACTGTAGTATATATTCTTAAGTACTTGTTCAATCTTTTCAAAGGCATTCGAGTTTATTTCTCTTCATCATGTTCATTAATTAGTATGGATTATTTATTCTTCCTAACAACCATATTTGTTACATGTTAACCATTACAATGTTTGGAGTAGTCGATTGTATATACATATTGTGAAAATCTTGGAAGTTTTCTCAGAAACACTTCTTAGAACTCAATAAAGTACAGAATAATGAAAACAATTATATTGATATTGATTTTAAACACCATAATTAATTAGATTTATCCAAGTAAGTATTTTTTTAAAAAAATATTAATTAAATAAGCTATTAAGGTAGTGTTAGTATAGTAGCATTAATATATATTAAATTATTTTAGTGCTTTAGTCATATAAAAAAACATAAGCAGATTTTTAAAATTTTTCTTGTTACATATTTCACAAAAAATAAAAATCACATATACTATAATAAATAAGGATTTATTTTTAAATAAGTGTTGAATTCTGTAGAATAGTAACTTAGTTTTTAAGGATCATATATATATATATAAACTGACTAAATTTTGAAAACTCTTTTTCAAAAAAATAATACTGGTACATAATTACTAACTCACATTTATTTTACCATTAAACAGAAATGATATAAAAAATTAATGACTTATTTGGTGCAAAGCCAATTCATAATATTAATAAATTCATTTGCAGTTATCTCGAATAACCGTTTATATAAAACCGACCCGAAGACATAACAAACAAAAAACAACTAAGTAAGTTCGTACGACATTTCTCGTTCAGCATTAATCATAAGAAAACATTGTCACAGAACTTCGATGCTATTAAAAAATTATTTCATAAATCACTGATTATATCATAACGAAATTTAATTGTACCATTTATAATAAAAGTCGTCTTCGTGGAGTACTGAAAATTTATCGTACGCTATTTAAGATGTCACGCTCTTTATTGGTAATTGATGTTAGAGCTTGGCTCGATTTTTTAAATGCTAAACTGTACTGATTACCAACAGAATGTTACAAATTACAGTTAGTATAACGTTTAATTATTTTCTTTACACACATTTCCTTACACAAACTGTTTGACAATTTCAGTTAATTTTTTTAGTCTAAAAGTAAGTAACAAAAATTAATGCGAGTTTAAAAAATATTATTTGTTTACAAAAGACAATTTGATAAAAATATAATTACCTTGAATTTATTTAAAATTCTTAGAAATGCTATAATAAATAATTTTACTGACATTATTTGTTTTAAAATCATGACGAATTTTCTTTCATATAAATGAACTACAATCTTTAACATCACATGGAATTGTCATCAAAATACATATAAGCTTATAAATAAATAAACTGAATAATAAATAATTATTGAACATTTTCACAACTTTGAGATTATTTGTGTGAAATTTTTTTTACTGTATTTGATTGTGCAAAAAATGGTGTGCTTTTTACTGATAATTGTGATTGGAGTTATTGTACTATTTGATATTTCTTATGATTTGTTATGGCTCTAAAAATAAATTATAGATATAAAAAACCTTTGATATTTCGAAATTTCAACATTTTAACTCTTTTTAATATTGTTTATTATTTAGTTTTTATATTTCTTCTCTAGAATTTTCAAAAAGTTATAAAATCAAATTCAAAAATTTTTTTAAAAATTTGATAAATTTTGACCAAAAAATATAAACGATACATTTTTTCATTAATCGTTATCAATTTTTAAAACTAAAATAACTAGCTAATAAAAAACAATACTATAGATATGAAATAATATTTAAAAATATTACTTCATGAAATATTTTTTAAATATTGTTTATTATAAATATAATTGAAAATTCAGTTTTGAAATTATAAAACAGTATAAGAAAACGTGACCATCATTACAAATCCAGCAAAAAAAAAATACATTTTCCTTTTCATTCGAATCAATACTGATATTTCATCGTAAAACACAAAAAATTCGAACCAAGTATAAAAAATATAAAGAAACTAAAACTTTATTTGATAAACTATACATTCGGCGCTCGTTTCAAGTAATTCTTAAGAAAAATATAGTACAGAAAACTTGTTTTAAAATAACTTAGAGTAGGTTTTTTTCGACGAGATAATAAAAATATTCTCAAGAAAGACAAATACATGAATGGCTAGAAAGATGAAAATAATATAAATATGTTTTATATATCCGAGTTTTGTTTTGTAAATAAATATATTTATAAAATTTTGATATTCTATTTATTACACATTTTCCAAGAAAATATTTAAGTATATATATTTTTTATTTGTTTGTAGTGTCTATGTATGTTTTCATAAGATTAAATCGCATTTAAAATACAAGAGAATGTTATTTGAATGTCATTTTGTATTCTTCGTTGATAGATCACTGTTTTTGTATTTATCGCAATTATTGTAGCTTTAAAAACATTTTTGTCAAGATATTAAATAAACAAATATTGTAAAATACATTAATTTATTGATAAAAAATTTAACACTGAATATTAATAAAAAAGAAAATGTTATGCAAACAAATTTTGGAACAAACATTTAATTTAATTATTTTTACAGACTTATTTATTTATTATGATGATTTAAATTCACTTTTTACTACATATATAATTACACAGGCTATTAAATATATCATTTAAATCACCTGACTTTCAAATTTTACATACACACACACATATAGTAAACAAGAAATAATTAAATTATGAATAGTCACAAAAATCATCTTAGTGATTTATTATTTAAAGAAGATAAAACTTTTGCATTAATTTAATAAACATACTCACATATGTATAAATACATATAAGAAATATGTGTGTGTGTGTGTGTGTAGATACAAGAATGTTCCTCCGAAGGCCAAGATTACGACGAAACTTCTAAACGATCTAAACTGATTTCAGTACTTAAATTATCGTCAAATTATACGACCAACTGTCGACTGAATTATAATTTATTCGAATAGTTCAGATATATTATTTGTCGAATGGGAAGTAGATCCATCTGAAAACTTTTACTGAACATTCTGTTTTTCTTTGTCAAAGTCAATATAATCGTACAGACACAAATGAAGAAACTTTGACGAAACGTAGTTGTGAATTTAATGTTGAACTTGATGTACGATTTCTAGTCTCGTACAAGTGATTTCAAAATAGTTTGTGTATGTATATATATAAATATATATATTATGAGAGAGAAAAAAATATTAGACAAATATAAATTTAACTAATATAAAATTCTGCATACAAAATTAATGATATATATGTTGTATGTTAAAAATAGAATTGAATTGAAAAAACTTACTATTTTTATTCGACTAAAATATATAAAATTAAAAAATCATTTTACTACTTAATTGAAAATAATAGGATTTTAAACACATCATAAATAAATTAACAACAAATCACATCATTGCTAATTCTCATTAAATATTTATTTATAAAAAAATGTGTCATCGTTGAATTATTTCCTTTTAAGAACTCAAGTATATAATATCTTATACTGTATATTTTCAAAAAATCATATGTCTTAAAGAAGATCATTTGTAAACCTGACTTGTAATTCTAAATAGGAATACTATTATTATTCGAGACTTGAATATCTCTCTGACAGATCGTTCCACGTTTACTAACTTTTTTTATAATTTTATAGTTTATTTTTTAATACGTGACTGTTTATTCCATAGAAAGAATGAGAAGCTATTTCTTAATTAAATTTGAATACACGGTTAATAACGTATGTGTAAAATATAGGGTCATCCAAATGTGACGCCTAGATGTGAGTTTCGTTAAAAAGAAACATGTGTATAGGGAAATATGTGTATAGTTCATTCGTGTGTTTTTTTTTAATAAAACATAAATCTAGGCGTCACATTTGGATGACCATATAATATAAAAATAAAATAAAAAAGATATAAATTTCTAATGTTTTTTAAATTTTAATGTCAAATAATTGATTTTAAAAAATTACTGTATACTTGTAAAAATTTCAAATGATATTTATAATATTTTGAAATAAATTTTAAACAGTGAGATTTTAATTGAAATTTATTAACATAAGTTTTTATAAACGATTTATTGAATAAACCATAAATTACGATTTAAATCATCATTCAGGTTTATTTTTTTTTACACAAAAATTAAAATATATGATATATGGAATTTGAAACGTAAGAAATTTTAATTTTATTGAAATACTAAAACTAGGCAATTCAGTGTATTATTATGCGGGTGTTTCAAATAAAAAAAATATTTTTTTTAAAAACTTAAAACACTTATTTTTCTAATTTTTGACTATATATATATATATATATATATATATATATATATATATATATATATATATATATATATATATACTGAAAATTACTTTTATGTTTATTTCCAAACTTCCTTCCATAATCACTATCAATTATTATCCAAGACATTCGTAAATAACTAGAACTGTTTAACTGTCACGATATTTCTCACGCCTTTAAATAAATTATAAGAGAAGAGAGAGTTTCGTTTGAATTACAGTCTTTCGTAGATATAAATCATTGAAAAATTCACCGATTTTAAAAATACATTTTTAAATAAACGTCCATGAATATATATATATATATATATATATATATATATATATATATATATATAAAAATTAATTATGGACGAGAGTACGTCAGACAAGCGTATTAAAAATTTACATAGGATATAAATAAATCATAGGACGTGGAACGTGATTAAAGTACTGAATCGATAATTGAATAATCGTTGTTAATAAAATACCTGAAAAGAATTAAATTCGCGCTTAAACGATGCGTTGCGTCGCCGTTTGCACTGTTTTGATGTAATTGGAATAATTAATTTCGTTTCGTGATTATCGTAATATGTTTTTTATATTAACGGATGAAAAATTTCATTTGGAAAAAGCTTATATATAGAAGGGAAAGTTAAGGAAAAATTATAAGATTATCTTTAACACTAGATTACTGATTTAGATAACATAAATATTGATTTATTTCTTTCTATTTTCACGAATTAAAATCCTCTATTAATCTATTAATTAATTAATTAATTTTATAGACTGTATATAAAAATCTAATTCTGTATTATTATAACATCATCCAAATGTGATCCCTAGATTTGTGTTTTATTAGAAAGGAACAGAAGAAACTTTACACATGTTTCTCTATACATCACCCTATACACATGTTTCTTTTTGATAAAACACAAATCTAGGCGTCACATTTGGATGATCATAATATTTTATTGTTTAACAAAAATTAACATCTAATAAATTTTCACAAGTATACAGTAATTTTTTTTAATCAATTATATGACATTAAAATTAAAATAACATTAGAAATTCATATCTTTTTATTTTATTTTTAAATTATATGGTCATCCAAATATGACGCCTATATTTATGTTTTATTAAAAAACACACATACAAATGAACTATACACATGTTTCCCTATACACCACCCTATACATATGTTTCTTTTTAATAAAACACAAATCTAGGGGTTACATTTTGACGACCCTATATATTTTTCATGGACTAAATTTAAAAATATAATTATCTCTTGATATGTATAGTTGTTTATTTTATTTCTGTACTAAAACTGAATTTGGATAAAAACACTATATTTTTTAAACTGAATAAATTTGAAAGAGAACTTTAACCAGTATTGGATTAATCAATTGTTTAATCAAGTTAGTCAACATAAACGTTTTACGACCTTCATACATCTGTCAAAATAAAAATGATTTATCAAAATAAAAAAGTTCAGTTAGAATTTAAACCATTTTCGTATTTATTCGAATTTGACCTAAATATATACTTTTGATTTGAAAATTATATATATATATATATATATATATATATATATATATATATATGTGTGTGTGTGTGTGTGTGTGTTTACAATATATTTTGACAGCCAAATGATTTAGTAACGGTTAAAGATCGTAACCATATTTTATACAGTGTCTGTATTCAATTTGAAAATTTGTATTTAAACGTACTTACAAAAAAACTAGACATGTTAGTCGAAGGTCGCCACATCGGCATCTTCTCAAACCATTCAACATATATGTGCGTACGGCATTGACTCAATCTCGCAAAAACAAACTGAGGAGGTCAAGGACGTAAGTTTTGATAGAGTGAAAGGGTACGCGAGATGAAATAAGATTCTCATTCCATTTAACTTACAGCTTTTACATTTTGTTCGTTCCAACATGATATATATATAAGGGGTGAGGTTAATGCAAGTGAGATGAACTGCTCGCAGCCATCAAGTTCTCAACGATGAACCGTCGTTGTTACGTTCTTATACTTTTCGTTCGATACGGCCCCATCTCAGCTGGTGTCGATCGATTATTGACGTCGCGATTGGAAAACGAGACAGGAAAATTGGAAGGAGCTCCAAAATTGCTTCGGTCCGATTGCAATAAGCCGCAAGCTTATTTTATATGTGTTTTTTTGTTGCTGTTTCGTTCAACACCTTTTTTGTTCATTGGAACGATGTGATATTTATGAGGTCATAATCATCAAATATTTATATATACACATACACACACACACTCATATATATATATATATATATATATATATATATATATATATAATTTTTACTCTGCGAGAATAAATATACACCATTACGTGCATATTTTTAAATATGCACACAGTGCTTTACATATAAAATATTATACATAATAATGCCATTTTGTGAGACGTGAAATATTATCTCTTTTGTTGTGTGCATATTACGATATCAAATTCTAAATTATGAATGATAGTCTATTAGAAATCAACATTAAAATTCAGTAAAAAATAGACAACGAAACTGAGAAATAGTAACATTTAAAATGAGTCATTTTTATATTATTATTTATTACTTATATAAGCTGTTTTTTAAGCGTGATAGAACTTTAAACTGAATTTCTACTAGAAGTTTTATCTAACCTAAAAAAATATCTTTATGTATATATAAAGGTATGAAAAAGATGTTTTTTTTTAGGTTAGATAGAACTTTCTATAGGAAGTCAATTTAAAGTTCCATCACTCTTAAAAAATTGCCCTATATAATTGAAAAAATAAATAATTATTTAACTTGACTATTTTTTTAGAAATTTATATAGTTTCTAAATTCAAAACAAGTTGAGTTTTAAATTAAATAATGTATGAAGAAATAATTCTTGCAGTTATTAGATTTATCTTTATAAATAAATTTATACTGGAAATAAATTTTTATTGATAAAAAATACATTTTATTGATTAATAATTTAATTACATATTTCTTTACAAAATCATAAGTTGTATGTTTTATTATCTTAACATATTTTGACATTATTTATATAATTTTTTATGTTTTAATTTTTAATTATATACACAAAATGTATACCGTTTTGCTAGATTTACTTTCTCTGTTAATATTAAACGAAATAAAATTATTTTCCTACAGAAATGAAAAGAAAATCATTTTATGAAACAGTAAATATTTCCCAACAAAAATAAATAAAATATACTATTTATTTTTTTTGAAAAATATTGTAGTTTATTTTTACATAATTCCAACTTTGGATGGTTTATTTGTTAAGATAAGTTCATTCACATATACACACATATGTGTATGTGCAGCCATTGTTATGCTGTTTGAGCTGCACATGTGTTATGAATATATTCACTTAAAACCACACAGTCGACGAATTAATTCCGTAAAGTACGCTTTCATTGTTCAACAAGACTCTGAAAACATTTAAGTTGTTTAATCCGGTTGAATGTACTGAGAAACTAGAGTTTTCAACAGGAACGAATGCCTTTAAGGCAGGTAAAGTTATGAGAAGGATATAGTAGTACCACTATTTATTTTATTTGCATAGAATTGTTAAAATAAGATTATACACACACACATACACATACATACATACATACATACATATATATATATATATATATATATATAAACGCACAAAAAAAATTCTAGTAATCCAGTTTTGTTACTCTAATCTATTTATACATTTTTTTTATACTTTAAAAACTGTAATCATTGATTTTTTCATTGTTTTGAAAACTAAGAATCATTTTTACATTCTTGATTTGACTCTATTTAATTTACTCAAAATTATACGTCGAGTTTACATACATCGATTGGGACAACCATATAATATATTCAACACAATGACGCTGCAGGTGTTCAAAAACGAATTTATGTACTTCATTGTCATGACTTATTACTTTACAAGAAATGTAATTATGCACTGAGACTTGCGGTTGTCTGCAATCGATTGACTTTGATGACAAGCTAATCAACTACACAAAGTGACCAACTCTGACATTAACAAGTTTATTCATCTATTGTGAAACATTAATGTCATTTTATGACATTTAATAAGCTTATACATGATTTCAATTTGAAAATTAGAGAAACAAAAAATAAAAGAATAAAAAAATTCTACTTTTATGTGAATAATTCATTCGTTTTAATACCACAATATTTTACAAAAATGTTTAAAAATCAATTAGTGCTCACTTTATTCGTTGATCTACACTTAATGAACATAAGAATGTATATCAATATATAAAAATTAATTTATGAAATTATTAAAAATAAATATTAATTATTTTTAACATTTATAAAAATTAATTATGACAAAAAAATCTTTAACATTATAAAAAAATACATTAATATTTTCCAATTTCAAAAAGAATGAATATATTACAATCATCATCATAAAAAAAGCTTACATCAGTCCACTGTTGGAAGAAATATTTATCTAATATCATTCTCTAACGATAATGGCATCGCCATCGAAATGTATATTAACCCATTATTGTTATAAACAACAAAGTAAACAATAAGTCATTATTAAACACTTTATAACATATTGTGATGTTAGGGTGAAAATTCATTTGTGTTAAAGTGAATTTATCACAGTTGTAAGGTTTCTTTCTTGATCTCTCTTTATTTTTTAGTTGACATTTCATTATGATTTTTATTTATTTGTTTTTTTTTTTTGCTATATATCCTGTTTATAGCCATTTTATTAATTTTATTTTTTACATGAAACACTTTTGTTGTTCTTGTATTTAATTCTATTAGAAATTCCAAAATTCCATTAGAAATAAAAAATATATTATTTTTTCTATACTTCTTTGAGTTATCAAATTTTTTTATTTCTTTTTTACATACATATATATAATATAGGGGTTTCTAATAAGAATACCAGAATTTTAACAGCTGATGGAATTTATGTTTGATTATTTTTTTAGACTCATTTTGGCAATCTAACTCAGTATAATTTAACAAATTATTATAGAATGTTTAATACTTCAATAACGCTTAGAAATTGTAAAAACTTCAATAGATTAATTCAAACAAAAATTTAATGTATCCATTATTTCACAAAATAGACCTATAAATTTGCTACCAAGATTATGTGATCTAACTCTATTGATTATTTTGTGTGGAGTTATGTGAAATCACTGATTTATACTGATAAACCACAAAAACACAAGCATTAAAAATAAATATTGAATGTGTAATTCTTGAAATTGGACCATAATTATATGAAAGAGTGATTAGTAATTGGATTAAACGAATGCACTATGTCAAGTAAAATCGTGGTGGTTATTTGAGTGAAATTGTATTTCATCATTAATGCCATAGAATATTCTTAAAAATAAAAGAAATAAATAATTAATTAATTAAATACTTCTTGTTTTATTTCCATCGAAACTTCTGAAGCGCTTATTGAAAACCCCTATATAAGTGCAAATGCATTAAACTTTTCTCCAGTATTGTGTGTACTGTAAGATGAGATATTATTTATAGCAGATATAAAAGTGCAATATAACTGAACGTGAAGACTAGCTATACTTTCTTTAACGCCAAAATATAATTCAATAACTGGCAGCTGAGATATCCTTCATAAAACTCTAATTTAATAATCGAGACACAATCGAAGAAAAACACTTACCTAGCGCTAATAAAACTAAAATAAATAAGCAAGATACGGAATAGAAAGAAAGATATACGACGAAAAAAATAACTAACGCCAACGACCGACTGTATTCGTACGGCCCGGAATCGATCCTGGTACGTCGGAATAATCCGGCGCACAAACAGCAGATGGCGGCGTTGACGCGAACAAATTATTTTGTTTTCACTCTGGTCCTGTTTGCGAAAGGACGAGAATAACCCGTCGACGGGACCGACGACTCTTACACTGCGCAGTCCATGAACTAATGCACCGGGGGCACATGTGAATTATGTGCGGTCTTAGAGAGGATCGACCGCATGGCAGAGGACGTTCATTCGACGAGTAAACAAATTTCGTATTGTGTGGTGTATGTTTTTAGTCTGTAATCCTGTTCGAAGGATTTTATATCATCCAGAAATGAAATATAAAGGGAATCTCATTTTTAAATTAAAATTATGTACAATTTATTTTTTGAAAAAGAAAATAATTTCCTAATATTAACCCCTATCGGACGTTAGCATTTTGTACTTAACTTTCCGCTAGGTCGGAGATATATTTGAGTGCTTATTGTAAGAGAAGAGTAACTAAGGTTATTTGATATAAAAAGACAGTTTTGTGCATAAAAATATTTATATTTATACTTTAAATGTCTTTCTCATCACTATCGATTTCAATCCAATCTTCATCACAATCAGAAACAATTTCTCTTTCCACTTCTCTTTCCTCTTCACTTAAATATTGAATAGGGATCAATTTTTTTTCCTTGACTGAAATATAACACTTGTATCACTGTCTCCTTCATCACAAGAATTAAAATCACTTGCCGAATATTCAAAATTTTCACATATTTTACTACAACTATCACTGTTACTTTCCATATTGTTATAGTTTTCTTTATTCATTTTTGGAGGAATAAAATATTATTATATAAGTAAAATAATTGCTGAAATATGACAGAACGTGTTGTCTGCTATCGAGTAAGAATTAAACTGTAAAAATATACAGTGTGTACATTCAGCAATAAGGACGTTGTTATTTATTCAGTTTTGTCACCTAGCACGTGACATACGACTGATAGAGCAAAGTTGTAATGTCACGTCAGAGGTGACATACGACCAATAAGGGTTAAATCATTATAAAACATCAAGATTTTTTTTAAATCTGTAAAAAAATTTCAAATAATAAAATTATTCTATTATAAACCCACTACTATTAACATTCATAATAGAACAATTATATTATTTCAATCCAAAGATTTATTTTCTTAATTTATATTAATTAAACATTGATTTTATTAATCTTTTGACTGCTAATACTAGAAATTTTATAAAACTATTGTATTAGGACAGAATGAAGGAAAATGTATTTTTCTTTATTTTAATAACAAAAATATTTTTACGAAAATGTGTGTATGCGTGTACACACACACACACATATATATATATAAATTTGTGTGTGTGTGTGTAAATATTTTACAACACATTTTCCATTTTATAATCATATTTTTTATACAAAAAAAAATATATAAAAACCGCTACATCTTACAGTCCAGAAACACTAAACGTTTTCATTCAGTTTACAAATTTCAATAGAATTTTTTACAAGAAACCGTTCCAAAATCATCAACGAATATTAACAAAAAAAAGAAATTACGCGAGCAAAAAAGATACCGAACTCGGTTTTTATCAATGAAAGGCCGTTTCTCATCAATCAAGTGCTACTGAATTTAATGAAAAGCACACAAAGCGACCACCTATTGATCAGTGGACCGTTTGAAGAGTAATTAAATTGTTCAAAGAAACAGAAAGTGTCTATGACCGCCCACTTAGTGACCGCGCGAAAAATTCAACATGAATGAAAGACAAACGGTTTTGGTTCGTATTAATTGATCCACTGACACATTTATTCTATGTTTATTTAAAAATATATAGAATTTGTTTAATAACCGTAATAAATTTATTATTGTTTTTATTTTTATCATATCCCATTATATCTAACTATCTTTCCATTTCAATGGTTCAGTTTATAGACATATAAACCAGTTCGAATTTGTTCGCTTGTTAAAATACACAGTCGTTACTGAATGAGCTTTTTCGTTATTCTCTCATTCGCTCGAAACGATTTGTATGATGGGAATGTTTTTTGACAATTCCACGCTCGTTAATGTCCATAAAAAGTGTATATATATATATATATATAAAGGGTTGTATTGTTGTTTACGAATACATTTTGTTTAACATTAATATATATTTTAATAACCGCAGAAGAGTAGAGTTTTTGTCGCATTAATACAATTGGATGACTTTTAAAAGACGATTTCAATCCACGAAATCTTTTATGTCGGGTATAATATCGAAATTATTATTGTTTTTGTCTGTCGTTTATGAATATAGAATCGAGAGCAAGCTGATGTTTAAATAAGTAAAGTGTATTTCTTTAAATTACAGTTTGTATAAAATTCACTATATTTTTTTATACAATAAATTAACATTTATTTAGAAATAAAATGTTATATTTAAATATTTTATAACAAAAGGTTATTTTTTCAAAAATAAATCGTTTCAGCAACAAAATTAAATTTTATAAAAGCATTAATTTTTTTTTCTAAAGTCTATTTCAAGAGATATTCAATTATTATTAGAATCAAAATGAAATCCAATTATTCTGAAATGGTTATTGGAATTTGAACTATCGAATATTTTGAACAATAAGTGATTATTAAATACTTTTATAAAATTTTATTGGAAGAATAAATATTTACACAAATGAATTTTAACCCTAAGTGAAGTAAAGTGAATCAGCCATAGTTCTAAAACAACAAATGAGTAAATATTTTTTTTAAAAGTGATTAAGACACGTTTTGATTTCACACTAAAAACATGTTAATATATATTTTATTTTATTTAATACAATTATATATATTAAATTAATATTTCACATTTTGATAAAAAGAGATTTTTTTTATTTTTGTATCCTGAGAAAAGATGAAAAATAATCAAAAATTTATTTAAGGCTATAATAATTTTATTTTCTAATAACAAATGTTACTTTTAATAACCTGAAAAAGTGAATAATCAAAAATTGATTTAAGCATGAAATTTTCATTTCAAAACATAAAAATTTTGAAAAATCAGCTTTTTTGATCTGAGATCATTGATTAACTATAAAAATCACTGAAAATATTTTTTTAAAAGTGATTAAGACACGTTTCGATTTTACACTAAACACATGTTAATACATATTTTATTTTATTTAATACAATTATGTATATTAAATTAATATTTCACATTTTGATAAAAAGAGATTTTTTTATTTTTGTATCCTGAGAAAAGATGAAAAATAATCAAAAATTGATTTAAGGCTATAATAATTTTATTTTCTAATAACAAATGTTACTTTTAATAACCACAACTTATAGCATGGAAAATTTCATCAAAAATAAAAATTTTGAAAAATCAGCTTTTTTGATATAAGATCATTAATTGACTATAAAAATCATTGAAAATATTTTTTTAAAAGTGATTAAGACACGTTTTGATTTTACACTAAAAACATTAATACATATTTTATTTTATTTTGAATTATTTTAAAATTAAAGACATACATTTTATTTTCATAGATACATATCTATAAAATACTTTTTCTTCAAGTAGAATAAGATTTTTGATTTAAATATTGAGGCATTTTATTCGAATACACATATAACATTTTTCTTTTTCTATTCGTTTCTTCATTTTTGTGAATGACCTGAATTAAAGATTATTTTTTTGTTATTTTAATAGATTGACAATGTTAGTCAGTATATTTCTTGAATCTACAACTTTATCCTGTTGAATTTCTAGAATGAATTCATGTTTAATTCTTTGATTGCAACAAGAACATACGTAACACAAAATTGAATTTCACTTTATTCATCGGGTTAATGTATTTCATACAAAAGATAAATCAGACGACGTATATACACGTCCATTCTTTGTTAATAATGAATGGTTTGAAATCGTTGAAACAAATCCCTACAGCGCTACTTTGACTAACCTAGTGAATTTATTCGTCATTCACACAAAAGTCACAAACAAACGTACACACATACACACAAGTCTAAAAATACAAGGTGAATGTTTACACGCTACGTTATCAGGCATTCCTTAAATAAGTAATAACCACTATATTTTAACGTTAATTATGTAGCGTGGAATATAAAATAGTTTCACGGAGGCCCAACACTGAATAAGAATCCGTACGGCGAGCGTTTAATATCGGTTCTGAATAAGTTAAATATCGTCGTCGTAACGCCCACCGTCTGCAGAATACCATGTTTACCCAATTAGTTTAACTAACAAGACAACAAGAAATTCTGTTTGATATTTACTGTTGTTATACAAACGCCGATGAATAGTCTATGGGTATATGGTTATATTGTTGAAATATTCGTTCGAGGGTTATATGTTTTGATTCTATCGAAAGAAATTTCATTTATGGCTGCGTCTTTAAACAGAATCATGTGTACGTTTAGCACGAAAGTATTAGACCATTTCACATGAGAAGATCAATTTTATAAATAAGAATTGAATTGTTTATTCTAACACAATTCATATTTTACATGTTTTTTTCTCAATTGAATATTAAAGAAAATATTTCAACTTTATATAATTTTATATTTTTTTGAACTTATAAATTTTTCAAATGTTTCAATAAAATCTGTTAAAAAATCAATTACTAGTAAATAAAATCAATTTATAATAAATAAAATTTAAATTTTGGATTCTTTAGAAATGAGAACCAAAAATCAACATTTTAAAAAAATTTTTCTTTTAGAAAAATGAATTGAATGAATGATTAAAACTACAATTTAGAACCTAGACTTAATTTTATTTAAGGAAATATTAAATTTAGGCACCAATCAAAAATTGACTTCCATTTCCGAATGCAACTATTAAATTTCTGTTTGTTATTAAAATTATTTATTAGAAATACAACTATATGTATTATATTAAAATTTCACATTTTAATAAGATTAGTTTTTTCTTTAACTTTTGTATTTTGAGAAAAAAATGAAAAATAATCAAAAATTGATTTAAGGCTATAAAAAAATTATTTTCTAATAACAAATGTTACTTTTAATGTAAAATTACTATTTTTTTAAAAAAATATAATAAAAAAGATTGATTTCTAATAAATATTAAAATTTTCAATTTTTATTTCAAAAAAAAAACAGCGATGTTTGTATGGAAAATTTTATAAAAATCAACATTTTAAAAAATAAACTTTTTTGATCTAAGATCATTGATTGATTATAAAACTACACAAATCAATGATTAAAATTGTATTTTAGATCGTAGAGTGAATTTTATTTTATGAAAACCTTGATTTAATCTATCAGCTAAAAATTTAATCAATAAATTATTATTTACATTTTTGAACAAATTCCACTAACATAATTTTGAATTTTTTGATTGAAAATATTAACTTGGACTTTAAATATATATTTTAAATCAAAATATTATATTTGCGTTGATATAAATATTTCTTTTTAATTTTTATTTAAGTCAACCAAACATAGAAAATTATCAAAAATTAACTTCTTCTAATAAAAATTGTATTTTCTAAAATTAAATATAATTTTTACTGAAAAATGGTTATTTTTTGTTAAAATAATCGATTTATAATAAAAAAGATTGATTCCTAATAAATTTTAAAAATTTAAATTTTTAGCCTCAAAAAAACCACGACCTATAGTATGGAAAATTTCATGAAAAATCAACATTTTAGAAATTCGACTTTTTTGGTCTAAGATCATTGATAGACTAGTAAATAACACAAATCAATGATTAAAATCATGTTTTCGATCATAGAATGAATTTTATTTTATAAAAACCCTTATTTAGCCAATCAATCAAAGATTTAATCAGTAAATCACTATTTTTATTTTAAAATTAATTCTCCTACAAAGAACTGTTAATTTTTTGACTGAGAATATCTACGTAAGTTACAACAATATATTTTTAATCAAATTACCTTATTTAAATTGATATAAATTATTTTTTGAGCTTTTTTTAATACTTGAAAAAAATGAAAATTTATCAAAAATTATGTTTTGCTTATAAAAATTCTATTTTCTAAAAATAAATATAATTTTCACTGAAAAATTACTATTTTTTGTTAAAATAATCGTTTTGTAATAAAAAAGATCGATTCATAATAAATTTTAAAATTTTCAATTTTTGGCCTCAAAAAAACCACGACCTATAGTATGGAAAATTTCATGAAAAATCAACATTTTAAAAATTTGAATTTTTTGGTCTAAGATCATTGACAAGCTATTAAAAAACACAAATCAAAGATTAAAATCATATTTTCTGTCATAGAATGAATTTTATTTTATAAAATCCATTATTTACCCAATTAATCAAAGATTTATTAATAAATTACTATTTTCATTTTAAAATTATTTCTCCTATGAAAAACTATTAATTTTTTGACTTAGAATATTTACGTGGGATATTACTATGTATTATAGATCAAATTATCTCACTTAAATTGGTATAAGTAATGTTTTTTGAGTTTTTTTAATACTTAGAAAAAATGAAAAATTATCAAAAATTAACTTTTGCTTATAAAATCTCTATTTTCTAAAAATAAATATCATTTTTGATAGAAAAATACTATTTTCTGCTAAAATAATCGATTCATAATAAAAAATATTGAGTTATGATAAATTTTAAAATTTTCAATTTTTAGCCTCAAAAAAACCACGACCTATAGTATGGAAAATTTCTCAAAAAATCAATATTTTCAAAAATCGATTTCTTGCATCTAAAATCATTAATTGAAGCTGTGATTGTATAAATCGATGATTAAAATTGTATTTTCAATCGTAGAAAGAATTTTATTTAGAGAAAACAGTCGTATTTCAAATCTAATCGTCGGCATTGAACATTTACACAAACTCAGTCTTTCAACATCTATGAATTTATATAACATTCACTTGCTCATATCCTTATCTTTTATACTAAGTACCAAGAAATAGTTGTAATAGAAAAAAATAAGTCTACTGTAACCACCCAAGCTGTAATTTGTGTATTGATTTTTAAGTTTCATTTCTCGGAACTAATTTTCAAGATTTATATTACCAGATGTAGAGTCAATTAATCACCGTCAAACAGTCTGTTAATTAACAGTTGCTTACCTAATTGATACATTAATATTTAAAATAACCACAGCTGCATTTATCCCAACTTAGACTCATGTAGAGAAAATAATCTGAATTCTTTTCAAAATGACATATAATCAATATAAAATGTTTTAAATCAATAGAATTGAGATAAAAAACACTAGTCAAGATACAAGAGCTGATGAAAAACGATTTTAAATTTCGCTAGTATTAGCTAAAAAGTTCGCCACCAACTTTACATTGATATAAATGTAAACTATTTCAATCCAGATTACAAAATTCCGTATAACCTTCAAATAAAAATGTTTATAAACTCAAATTCATTACTTTTCTAATAAACCTCATACGTATGCGTTCGTGTATGAATGTGAAGGATAAATAAAGGTAGATCTTTTAAATAAAATCGTTCCATTGTGAATCTCAGCGAAGAAGTCATATGAAAAATACAGAACTCATTTATAAACAAGCGTTTCCGGTTTTGTACTGAGACCCCATTTTCATTTCCGTTCTCGAACATCGGTCCGTCTTCACTCGTTCTCTCTCACATTCGTTCGCCCATTCTCGTCTTTTTAAAATATACGTAACTGACTCCACCGGCCTATATCATTTATAAGGAAAGTCGCCTCCCATAAGAGTTCCACGATTGCTTATTAAGTTTTTATCCGACGCTTTATTATACACGTTGAGTGATTTAAACACCGGCCGTGTACGTCGAAAATTCTAAAATAAATAAATACTGTTTTGTACGATCGTTTATTCAATTGGTTATATGTTCGTGATTTGGATACATATTTCATTGATTTATTTTTAAATATTTTAACTTGTGATTTATTTCAAATTAGTCATTAATATCAACTATGTGGGTTTTCAGTATTTATTTATTGTAATTAAATCGGAAATTAAAATCTGAAAATAAATCTATAATTGCTAGGTAAAGCCACAAATTCACATATTTCTTATAATAATTATTTAAAATAGTGTTTTTTTAAGAAATTATAGATTGTTTTTTCAATTAATTCACATACAAATTAACACATAATTAAGAAAAATGATTGAAATATTATTCAAATTTAAATTAATTTTTGTATTAAATTATTTAACAATTTAATGTTATAAATAAAGTATAAAAACATTTTAAGACAACTAAATTTATTTTTATACAAATAAATTTTATTCCAATTATAAAAATGTTCAATAATTATTTTTTTGTATTAACCTGCATTTCAGTAAACATAATTTCATTTTCGTACCTTATTTGTAAGAAAATCTGAGAGATAGATGATTATTTTACTATTATATATGTGTTAATCATATATAGAATGGTAGTAAATTTTAATTAATTACAAAATCCAATATACACTAATAAATAAACAATAATTAGTGAAATTTATTTGTATTATCTTGTTTATTTTCGTTCTATTCCCAGACTGTCATCATAATAATATATATTAATGAAATAATAATTCAGTTCAGTATATTAAACAATTTATTATATTATTCATGCTATAATTAATATTTGAAAAAAGAATTTAATACTGTGATTAACTGATATATACGAATTAAAAGTCTTTTAATAAATCATATTTTCTAATGGTCTTCTCTGATTTAAAAAATGATATATAATAAAAAATCAATGAACGATTATTGAGAATATATAAAATGTTATGGTGTTATAAAACAATTAATTTGTGTAAAAAAACACATGTTTCTTTTTAATAAAACACAAATCTAGGCGTCACATTTGGATGATCCTATACTTGTTTATCAAAAATTAATATAACCTAATAAATGAATTTTATATAAAAATATTAATTTTAAAATATATACAAAGTTTACTTTTACAAGTAAATTGATAAATGTGTAAAATGACATTTTACAACATTCATAAAATTAATTTAATATAAAAATCAGACATGAAATATGTTTTCCATGTAATATGAGATAAAAGTTAACTCATTTTTTTAAAAATAGCTTTTTACGTTGTTTCTACGAAATCTAAAAAAAAATTGGTTTTTCCAAAATAAACAAAACCGCAAATACTCTGTTAAAATAAGAAAAAACCCATACATTAATTCGTTACATTAAATTCTTATCTGCAATACTAAAATTTCAAATACGAAGAGCGCTCCAATAACGAGTACATAAAACAGCTTTTGTCAGATTGTGAGTAGGACTTTTTTTCTGTAGTAGAGACCGTAACTTCATTAAACAATAAAAGTCAGTTCGCAAGTGCGATAAATCAAGACATGTGGGAATTCATAACGCTGCGAGTTTAAAATTATATTTGCGTTCAATTTACACTAATTGATCGTTTGTAGGAAATGCTTACACAAATATTAAATGCAAATAAACGACAGCGAGTTTTAACATATTGTACGATCGTAAATGTAATCGCAAGTTCGGTTAATTCTACACGATTTTATATATATATATATATATATATATATATTAAGTTATAAAACATGAAATACCCAAATTCCTTATAACCTATAAACTGAATAATTAGATTTGACAAGTTTATTGTAATATCAATCTCCGTTTGATTGTTAAAGTTCGTTTTCTCTAAATATTATAAAATCATTCTATATTGGAAAATAAGATTTTAATCATTGACTCGTTCTATATTATAATTATTTTTTGATTTTAAATAATGATCATTAAATTTTTAAGATGTCAATTTTTCATAAAATTTTCCATACTACATTAACAATTTTAAAATTTATTTGAAATCAATATTATTTATAATAAGTCGATTATTTTATTAGAAAATAATTATTTTGTAGTAAAATTTACATTCATTTTTAGAAAATGGAATTTTTATAAACAATAGTTAATTTTTAATAATTTTTAATTTTTGCTAGATAATAAAAAAATCCAAAAAAAAATAATTTATATCAATCTAAATGAGACAATTTAATTCATAATACATAATTCTGTCACGTAAATATTTTTAGTCAAATAAGTAATAGTTTTTTACAGGAGAACTAATTTGAAAATGAAAATAGTGATTTATTGAATTTACTAAATCATTGACTGATTGGATAAATCAGGGTTTTTATAAAATAAAATTCATTTTACGATCTAAAATATGATTTTAATCATTGATTTGTATTATAACGTAGCCAATCAATGACTTTAGATGAGAAAAGTCAATTTTCTAAAATGATTTCTTATTAAATTTTCTATAAGATCGTCGTTTTTTGAGGTTAAAATTTGAAAATTGATTAAAGTTCAATATTTTTTATTATAAATCGATTATTTTAATAGAAAATAATTATTATCTAGTAAAATTAAGAATTATTATAATAGACAAACTTTTTTTTGACATGAATTTTTTTATATATCAAAAATGATTAAAAATTGAAAATTGACTCCAATTCATTTCTTTTACTAAAAATTGATTATTTGAATAAAAAATGTTTTTAACAGTAATAAAATTCATTAAAAAAATATGACTTTGGCGACTAAAAATCCAATTTTAATAATTTCTCTTTTTCCAAAAAAAACTTTTATTTTTTTGAGAATGTAATTTTAATTAAAAATGTATCTTGTCATTTTTGCAAATATTTTCAATAAAAAAATAGAAATTGATTTTAATTACATTTGATCTTGAATAAAGAAATAAAATTTTTAATTGAAGAATTACCTCATTATTTTTTTAAAAAATTGTCATGAGATAATCTTTTTACTAAAAATCAATTAATTTTACAACAATGGTAATTATTCATTAAAAATAATAATAGTTATTAGAAAAATAACTTCAGAAAGATAATTCTGATCATTTTTTCGAAATTAAAAAAAATCTAAACCATATTTAGAATATAAAAATTTTCTTGAAAATGTAATATATCATTTAGTACAAATATTCTTAGTAAAAAATCAATTTTCAGTGAAACATGAAAATAATAATTTTTTAAATTAACCAATGAATTTCGTGTTAAATAAAATTAAAGTTCAGATATAAATGTAAAAGTTAAATTAATATTTCACAAAAAAAATACTAGCATGTTTGCGTGATATGAAATTAAATGAAAATTGTATTTTATAAATTAATATATTATAATAATTTCACTTAATTCGCTACAATATTTAACTTTGAAAAAATAAAACAGTTTCTGAACTCATGCCAAAAAATATTTATACAACGAATTGGAACAAATGTAATGCTGTTATTTTCTAACTTTGATTTATATTTACTTTCTCTTTAACAATAATACTGAATTGAGAAAAAAGATGAAAAATTGAAAAGTTCAATTTTAGTTTTCAAATATACAGAGAAACTATGACGAAAAAAAATTGTAATTTATTTTTACAAGCAGTACAAACGGATATTCTAACTTAATAAGTACAAGCCAATATACAATAATTGCAAACGAATGTAACGAAGTGAAATTGCTCACAAACTTATTGATATAAAAAAGTTTTACTATTTCAACAAATCAGTCTAATTTAATCTTGAATAACTTTGAAATGACAATATTTTCAAATACAAATATATCTTAAAACTTGAAGTATCTTATTAAAGATCTTATGACAATTTTCAATACACGTTTTTGTACCAAGAGTCTATTATTATAATTTCACTTAACTGAATTTCACTCTGATAATCCGTACAATAATTCAATGAATAAATTTCCAAAGTCTAGTAGTACTAGATATTGAACGTTAATAAATCTCTTGAGAGTTTTTTGCCTCTCTATTGATATTCCGTTGTTAGAGCCATCTTTCTAGAACCATCGCGTACAACCACACAGATTTGAATTATTAGTTGTAACTTACTTTACGCGAACATAAATTATATGTAGTAGCAGACTGAAATGGTTATGTTTTGAAAGCAATTTATGAACGCATTATGAATCACATTTTACTGAAATACACGAAGATAAGACCGGAGATACACGTTCATGAAATTTATGTTTACATCTGCGTTGTTTATTTTTTTCGGCGTGAGGGGGAGAGAGTAAAAAAACAGACATAAATTCAACGAAAAGCTTATTATTTCTTGTTTATATTATCATTTTTTTTCGGTGTAATTACACGCACAAATTTATGCAGCTTTGTATAATAGCGGTAGAAGAACTTTAAGCTTGAATGATTTGTTGATCGTTTATTAGATTTTATATGGTCAAGAAAGATGTGTAAATTTGCGATTTGAATTATTAATCATTAATATATTTTTTATATACGCTTAGTAAAGAGAAAACTTGTTTATTAATTGTCTGTCTGTCTATCATTAAATTTAATAAATATGTTTTAATAATTTAGACAGATATTAGAATAATGTATACTGTAAAATACAAAAATATTTTTTAATTTTATATTTAGTATATCAACTATCAACTTTTACACTCATTTAAGATAGTTTATTTTAAATAGTTGATTAGAGAAAACATTATTTTTTTCACTAAACTTAAAGGTATATTCCACTTGGATGAATTGAAAAAAAAATTCTTTAAATTATTTCAAAATTTATAATTTAAAAAATATAATTGTAATTTTTACCTTTAAAATAAAAAAATGAGATATAGTTATATACATATATAAAGATTAAAACTACAAAATCACTTTTTACAGAATTATATTTTTCTAATTAGTGATTATAACATCCCTAAAAACTAATTATCTTATAATTTATTTTTTTGTGGACATTCAATAAAATATTCTATACAACTGGTAGTATAATTATATCGAAATAATTATTATTTCCTTCAATTCATTAAAAACATAAACAGTAGTACTTTAAATAGATATAAATTTTTAAAACACCATTACAGTAATTATCATATTTAATTATTAAATCTGGTACTGATGATAACCACACACGTACTAACTAAAAAAACATTTTTTTAATCAGATAAATATAATAGCTGGATTCATATTCACTGATTACACTAAAATTTTTACTAAACTAAATAAAATTTTAGGTTAGGTTTTTAATTAAAAAAATTACATTTTAAAATATCAACAAATGTGTATGCAAAATTTTGAAATAATATCTATAATTTTTTTTAAAAAAAAAACGAAAATATATATTTATTTACTGTAAATAAATTTATTATAATTTGTATTTAAATCCAAATGACAACGGTTTTTTTGTAAAAATTAAAGCATTGAAACTGAAAATTTTAAAAAATATTTTTATCAAATCCTGCATTATTCAAATTATTGATTTTCTTGTATAAAAATGGAGAAATTATGACATTTTCTTTAAAAAATTGTAAAAAGTAAACATTAATATTTTTTATTAAAAGATCTACAAATATCATATAAAAAAATTAAATCAAATCAAAAACTATAAATGTCGATTAAAAAAATAATTCTCACATTTTTCGAATAAAATTAAAAAAATCAATATTTTGATAAAAATGTTTAAAATATTAAAATAACAAAAATTGTTAAAAAGCACTCAAATAATTAAATCGGATTCAAAATTAATATTTAAAATGAAATAAAATTTTATCAAACAACAAACAAACTAAATAAACATCTACTGAGTAAACTATTTTTTTAATTGCAATAAAAGTGTACAACATTACAAAAATAAATATTCGTACACCTACAACACGTTTTAACCCTTATGTGCGCACCCAACTTTACCTACGTTGTTGCGCACTGGGTAAAGCACTTACCCACCAAAGTTTTAATTAGTTTTTAAGCGCAGGTGTAACGGATACGTGTGCAATCAATTTTGTTTATTGAATAAACATAAATAAAAGTATTTAAGCCATTTCCGAGGCTTCTACTTTATATACCACAAAGAGCAGTCGAACTTGACTATCGAATAAATCTGTATCGCGGACATACTAAATTTACTCAATACATTCCGTCAAAGCCGGCTAAATTTATCAAGATTTGGTGGATTTGTGATGCAGAAAATGCTTACCCGTTATTTGGAATTCTTTACACTGAATATACGCGAGAAAAATCAAGGAGAAAGAGTAGTAAAAGAACTCGCAGCGCCGTTTCGAAAAAATATTACTATGGACGATTTCACCTCTCTACCTCTTGCTAAACATTTATTATCGGAAGGTTTAACGATGACTGGCACTTTGAGAAAAATAAACCTTACATTCCAAAAGAAATGGCAGCTGATAAATCTAGGCCAGAGTATTCATCTCTGTTTGCTTTTCATGAAAATAAAATCACAATTTGTTCTTACGTGCCAAAGAAAAATAAGGCTGTAATTATGCTTCAGTATGCATAATGATGACGCCGTAAATGACGATGAGAAAAAAAAACCTCATATGATTTGCGAATACAATAAATATAAAACTGGTGTCGATACAATGGATCAAATGGTGAACACTACACACAGGCGAACTCAAAGGTGGCCTTGGCCATGTTTTTCAATATGTTAGACGTTGCTGCTCTTGCAGCTTAAATCTATTATGAAAATAATAATATGATCCAAAAGAAAACTAATCAAAGACGTATATTTTTGAGGCAATTGAGTGAAGAGTTAACAAATAGAAGAGCGATTTTCAAATGACCAAGTGATGCGAAATCACTCTGCAAAGACCGCATTTCGAAGCTGTGCTCACGCCGCAGCGTTTTGATCCTGCTGCGAAAGATGATGGGCCTCGAGATAGCTTTTATCAAAAAGTAACTGGCTCTTGTCATGTATGTAGCAGACTTGTCATTAAAAGACGCAGAAAAACCAAAGTCTTGTGTAAAATGCGAGCAACCTGTATGCGATGAACACTCTGTCACAAATGTAACATACAGCGAATGTAACAAGTAAACAGCGCCATTTTGTTCAATATAACTTCAAAAACAATATAATTTGTTTATTCAAATCCTTCTTTATGCCATTGTATCATTTATTAACAATAAAAGAACATTCATCAACAATAAAACTTGGTTTTAGTGAATTGAATTATATCTCATGTAGTGGGTACCCGGGTACCCTATTTGAGCGAGCAACAACATTTCATATTTTTTATAATAAAAAAAATTTTTTTATACATCTAAATTTGAAATACATTTGTAAAGAGTTAAATCGCGAGGATCTGAAAGTCCAAGAACCCGGATAAGTAAATAAGAATGTATGGATCCCTAGACTACATCGTCCCCTCACTGAATAAAGCACTTGTCGAGAAAATCTGTTTTGTTGTTCCTCGCTGTTAGCAGAAAAAACACGAAGCTCATGTTTAAATAAATTTGTGTGGGTGTACTTGGGGCACTAATTACACACATCAAATAAATCTAATTCACGTCTTAATTAATAGAACAAGCAACGTTTTATTTTCAGTTGGTAAGTATCTGGCTTTCATTTTAAATAACCTATTTATTTATTTTTATTCTATTTAGTATATTTTTTTTTAAAAAAAATTGGACGGAAATAGAATGGTAATGAGGCAGAATAAAATATGGTTGGACGAGATGAAAAACATAAGAACGGGAAGATAATGGTAAAGATGAAGAAGATGGTAATGGACAGGAATAAATAGTAAAAATGAATAAAAGCTTATCCGAGAAAAATGATTATTTTTATAAACAGTTCTTTTATAGACAATTATTTCATAAATGAAAAAGATATCGGGTGTTAATAAAACTGTAATCAAGATAATGGTTCCATAAACAGAACATAATACTGTTTATCTGGAACAAATCGTACGAATAATAATTTAACACGTGAATAAACGTACGAAAATATCGCTCGTTTTCTATCCATTCGACGCAACTGATACGAATCTACATTCGAACACACAAACATCCTAATATTTCGATCCGTTTCACGTCATCCGTACTTATTTATACCGACATTACACGGTGTTTTATCACAAGTGACCTTTCTAGTTAATCTTGGACGAAATGGCGAAAAATCATGCCGTTCGTTACATCGCCACTATATATTTTTCTATCCTGATAAATGTGTCGTATTTGTCATTGATTCACCCTCATGACACACACACACTTTCTGATATAATATATATATATATATATATATATATATATATATATATAAAGTGTCCTAAAAAATATATACCTACTTTACGATCCAATAACTAATTTATTAACCCTATTTGAGTGGACATATTAACGTTTAATATATATCGTGACTAAAATATAACACAGCCTAAATTGAAGTACCGATGTGTTCATATTCCTTATTGACAATTTACGAGTACTTTTCTATTTAAACAATTTCAATAGAATAGATAGTAACAGCATATAAATGTTATAATTTATGATACTATAAAAACACTTATAACAAATAATTTTTATTTCAAAAAAGATAAAACGATTTTCATCGACTAGTAGATGTTTAAATAAAATTTTAATGATTTTCCAAAAAAAGTAATAAATGGTGTTTGTTATCGTTAATCAATATAAATAGTTCATTTGAGTTTAATTATCTAGACAGACGTTGAAAAAAAATTCTTAATCGATATTCAATTCAAATGAATTTATTATTGAAAATAGTTAATGAACTTTACCAACATGCATGGTGATTCAAATGAACTTTTTATAGAGAAAAATTCTTACAATTATATAGAATGTTTTTTTAATCGTGATAGAACTTTAAGGGGTTATACGCACTTGCGAGGCGCAAAAACGACGTTTTTTTAGGAATTTTTTTTAGAAACAGTATTTATTTTGCAATTACAAATTATGGTTATTTGAATAGATCCTACTTTCAAAAATAAAATAGCATGTCGATCATAAAAAAATATTGAAGTGCACCGCTCCTGCAGACGATGTCCCGAATGACCTCCAAAAAAAGGCGCTTGGCGGTGATCTCCATATCGGCGGTTTGGATTATTTGAAATCAAAAAATATGGTCAATTCTTTTAAAGGATAGATTAATACAGGTATTGAACGAAGGAATAATAAAAGTTTTCATTTTTGACAAAATGGAGTCTACTTGAAAAAATTTTTTCGTTTTTTACTAAAATTTTCGCTCTAAATTGTTTAAAAAAAATAGTAATAATTTTTGTAAACCTTATTCCTTCGTTCAATACCTGAGGAATATATTTGAGAAGATTGTGTGAAAATTTGAGACCGATCGGTTCAGCCATTTCTGAGATATCGAGATCACCGACTATGAAAACACCGTTTTGAGATAAACGCGTTTGAAGTTTCGGAAGTAGTTTACACATAGTTAAAAAATTTTTACAAATTCAAGTGTATGTCCGAAAATATTTATCGGATTTACTTCAAATTTTCAGAGAATATACTCAAATATATGTGCATTCCGAAAATGTAAAAAATCGATTTTTTGAAATTTCTAAGTGCGTATAACCCCTTAAATTGAATCCCTATCGAAAGTTCTATCTAATCTAAAAAAAATATTATTTATATATACATACACATTCATACACACACACATGTATACATATATAAAAGGTGTTTTTTTAGTTAAGATACAACTTTTGATAGAGATTCAATTTAAAGTCCTATCACGCTTAAAAAACCCTTATAATAAAAAAGAATATGTTTTTTATATTACATTAATATTGTGAAATCTTAGCGAGCAGCACTATTTTCTATCAAGGACAGGAATATGGTGTTTCCTAATGTGGTGGGTTAAGAAACCGTGTGTTTTATGTGTAGCTTATTGAGAGAGGCGTTGTTACATTTTTTAAATAGAAATAAATTTGGGACAAACATTGTATAAAGTCATATAAATGCGACGTCTAGATTTGTGGTTTATTAAAAAAAAACAACAACAAAAATTATACACATGTTTTTCTATATACCACCCTATACATATGTTTCTTTTTAATAAAACACAAATCTAGGCGTCACATTTGGATGATCTTAATAATTTATTTGTTTAACAAAAATTAACATCTAATAAATGAATTTTATAAAAAGTCGGAGAGGCCGCAGATTAGACGGGCCTATTATATAGAGAAACTAAAAAAACAAATACTTGAGCTTCAAATGCTCTTCACACTAATATTTTATGAATATTAAGTTATATTTATTCTGTTTTATTTAATTATTTTTTATATATTTTTCATTTTTTCCATAAGTATATGCAGATAAATTTAGTAATTTTTTTAAAAAAAATATATCAAAAATAAAGGGTCATATAAATGTGAAGCCTAAATTTGTGTTTTATTAAAAAGAAACTATACACATGTTTCCTTATACACATTTTTCTTTTTAATAAAACACAAATCTAGGCGTGACATTTGGATGACTCTATATATAAATTTTTCTTTTTAATAAAACATAAATCTAGGCGTGACATTTGGATGACTCTATATATAATTTTTGTAGGACATAATAAAAACTGCATATTCACAAAAGATCCACTGAAATCGATAAAAAAAATTTTAATTCAATAAAAATAAACCATATATTAGATCGTATAAAAGAAAATATAGCAGTTAAAATTTAAAAATTGATTTATATTTATTCGTTATTTATTTTATTTGTTTTAAATTTGATTTATGTCACTTTAAACATTTTTTTAAAAATAAACAAATACAACAAAAAAAATATAACAACTTCTTGAGTATTTATGTTCAATAAACACACCGATAAAATTCTTGTATGACAAAAGAGATACCAATCTATTAAAAAAATATATACATGTATTAAACTAAAAATAATTTCAATCGAAATACGTGTCACCAAGTTCAAGGCCAGTTTTAACCGATGTAAGTGTATTTACTTATACATGAACCTTCGTCGAAAATCCTTTTTATTCCACGAATTGGTGCCATTGGCGTAATTTAAATACTAACACTTTATATTTACGAGAATTAAACGACGCAACTACGACCATTAAGATCGTTTTATAATAACGCCCATAGCTGAAAATATGCAAATCTACCTATAATCTTATATCACACTGTTACATCGTCACAGGAGTTTGTCTACTTAGAAAGTTCTATGGAAACCGTGATAACACCCACACATATCACGCTGAATTATATTATAAAACTCAACTGGATGACCTCATGACATGTATATATATATATATATATATATATATATATATATATATATATATATATATATATATATATATATATATAAAATATCTTGTATACAGGAAAATGAATTAATTATAGAATATTTTATAGTTAAATAAATTATGAGGTTTTAACAATTTAACAATCAAAAAATAGCATTGTCAAATTTAAAACATTTTCTTGTTTTACTCTACCATTTTGTCCTATTCTTATCTTGATAAAATGATACAAATCTAGACTTAATTTTTTTCATAATTTTCTCTTATCTCTATCTAATCTATCATTGAGTATATTTCAAGTGATTGTAATATTTTTGGATTTTCAATCAATAAATTTTATTATCTATCGGTAATCTTCTCTTCTTGCTATATAACAAGTTTATTCTCATTTTAAATTTTTTATTCTTTTTAACTTTGGTTTTCTTTCAAGTGCCCTCTTTCTTTTTATTATCTCTATATGATTTTCTAACATGCGTCTTTCCACTCTTAACTGTGTTGTCTATAACATATATATATATATATATATATATATATATATATATATATATATATATATATATATATATATATACTGTAATATATATATTTGTTCGAATGATGATATGATGAAGTAGAATTTAATTTTTAAGATATTTTTTGTTTCCTTTTTTCTAGAGGAGTAATAAATATATTTTTTATTTGAGTATAAATCAATAAATTAATAATTATATATATATATATATATATATAAAATATTTTTTTAGAGGTGATAGAATTTTAAATTGAATCCCTACAGAAAGTTTTATCTAACCTAAAAAACCTTTTTTTAATATATCTTTAAATATACATACACACAAGTATATATAAAGAGTGTTCCTAAGTTGGATAGAATTTTCTATAAAATTTAAAGTTTTATCAGGCTTAAAAAACACTATATATATATATATATATATATATATATATATATATATATATATATATCCACTCATATATTGATTTACAATCAAATAAAAATTATATTTATTCTTCTTCTAGGAAAAATATCTTGAAAATTAAATTCCATATCATCATTCCAACAAATTTTATTTACTGTATGACAATAATGCAACTTGCATATTTTAAAATAATATGAACGTAACTCGCACGTTTTCTAAAACAATACTGCATACCAATTCTCAATTCACCTTAACATTTATTTGCATATCATTACTTGGCTTTTATTTAATTTCAAGCTTATTCCATACGTTCAACTTATTTCACTTCCATCCGTTCACATAACTTTTAACCTATATTCATAACATTTTATTTTTGTAATAAAAATATATAAACATTCTATACAAGTATTATTTTTTTATATTTTATTTATTAGACTTTTATTTTCTCATAAGTACTTTATTTCACATTATTTGAAATAAAAAAAATATATTATTAAATTTATATACTATATTTCAAATCCCTTCACTCACACACACACACAAATATATATATATATATATGCTATTTGATATGATACTTGTTTATAAATAATTCAATGTAACTTAAAAAATAATGAAATTTAAACAAAAGTGTAATAGTTATCATAACCTATTAAATGAATTGTATATAAAAAGTATTGATTTTTAAATATAGATGTTTTTTTAAGCGCGATAAAACTTTAAATTGAATTCCTATTGAAAAGTTCTACCTAACCTAAAAAACATCTTTATCATACTTTTCTATATATATATATATATATATATATATATATATATATATATATATATATATATATACAAACACACACATATTTATATATATATATATATATATATATATATATATAAATTTAATAGATTGAAAATTAATAAAAATATATACTATAAATCTTGCTGTTCCCTGTGTTATTCAAGATTCCAAAATAAAAACATTTCAAAAAATATTTTTATTAAATAATTGTAATGTGTATAAATATAGATTTTTATTTGTACAAATTTCAAATAAATTCATTAAAAGTATACTTAAACAAAAAATACTCTGTGAATTGTTTTCAGTAATTGAAATTTATTATAATTATACACAAACTTGTATTAAATATCCCCCTCCCATATAAATAAATATATATATAAAATAGTGAATAACATGTAATAGAATTTTTTTTTAAAAAAAAATAAACTCTTTTATAAGCTACAAAATATTTCAATTACATAGTTGTGAAGTAATATCTAAAAACATATTTTTTTTAAGCGTGATAGAACTTCAAATTGAATCCCTATCGAAAATTCTATCTAACCTGAAAAACACTCTATCATATTTTTATATATACATACACACACATGTATATGTATAAGTTGTCTTTTTATGATAAATATAACTTTTGATATGTATTTAATTTAAAGTTTTATCTTGCTTAAAAAACACAACTATATACAAAATTATATTTTTACAAGTAAATTGATAAATGTAAAAAATGACATTTTATAACATTTTTAAAATAAATTTCATATAAAAATCAGAATTATGCTTTTTAATATTAAATTGTGTATCTATTTATCATAACTGAAAATAAAAAAAAAATTGCAATTATTATACATGTTCCTATTTCTTGCTCAAATAATTTTAATATCAGTTTAAATATTTCTATGTGAATAATAATCTATCTATAGTTTTTAAAAATATCAAATACAGCCCACAGAAAATTCGATAATGCTCAACTTCAAGTAAATAAACGTTAAAAGAAAAAAGTTTTTCAATATGCATATTTATTGATAATTATTATTATTTTATCAAACCTTATTATTATATTATTATATGACCATATATACTCTTATTATTAAATTATTATATGACCATATATTTTTATCATAAAAATATATGGTTATCCAAATGTGACGCCTAGATTTGTGTTCTATTAAAAAGGAACAGCAGAAACTATACACACGTTTCTTTTTAATAAAACACAAATTTAGGCGTCATATTTGGATGACCCTATATATAAAGATAACATCCCTTTTATTACACATTTTATCTCTATACACACACATATTATATATATATATATATATATATATATATATATATATATATATAATCTTAAATATTAAATAAAATGAATTATCACTCAATAAATCCATCCTATTCCTTCCAAAAACCCATTACAGAAATAATATTTTTTGTTAGTGCTTTAAAAGTATAATATTTCTTTTATTCATGGCATAACTTTTTATTACTCCAAAAAAAATCCGATCACTATTTTTTATATAGAACATTCGTATCAACGTCCTAACGATTGAATTTTAAGTTGTTTATCATGAAAATGGTCTTGTATGTAAAGTTTACATTATCTTGACATAAAATTAAATATGTGTAGAAGTTATGTAAATATATATATTTAATTATTGTAGTTTTTGTTACTATATATATATATATATATATATATATATATATATACATATATATATATACAGGTAACACCCGTATAACACGACATTCATACAACATGGTTTCGCTTAGCACGGTTGAAGAATTGAGAGAAATCCCTGTATAACTCGGTTTAAGAATTTTGATGATATAAATCCTGAAGATATTCAAGAATTACTGGTGGAACAAGAAGCAGAATAAACAAATTTAGTGGAAATGATATTTGAAATAAACCAAATTAATTCAGAGGACGTTAGTTAGTTAGTTATTCAAACGTAGAAGTTCAGCATGTTATCCTAAAAAGCATAAAGAAAGGCTTAAACTTAGTCGAACAATTGAAGTTATATTTTCAAAATGCAGATCTTACCACTGAAAGAAGCCACAAAATTTAAGAGAGAACTTTTTAAATGTTTTATAATTTATAAATATCTCTAAGATAAAAGCAAACAAACGAAAATAACAGATTTTTTCAAAAAATAGAGCATAGAAATTAAGATGCTGCAGAAGAAAGATCATAAGATGAGGTTATTTTGCCATAAGGAAAATGGCCTCGTTTAATGGTGCTTAACAGTGATGAAGAAGAAAACATTATATAATATGCAATAGTTTATATCAATTGTTTTAATAAACATATATCTCTTAGATATAATTAAAAAATAAAATATTTTTTTAATTTTTGGAACCTAACCTTGTTTTTTTACTAGTTCTTTGTTTTGTATAACACAACATTTTTTAAAAACCTAACAACCGTGTTATACGAGGGTTATTTGTTTATATATATATATATAGGTGATGCAAATGTGACACCTAGATTTGTGTTTTATTAACCCTTTAACTGTTTATGTCGAGTATACTCGTCAGAGCGAAACGAAAATTTTTCGAATAATGTCGAGTATACTCGTCGTGAAGATAAAAAAAATCGCATTCGTATTATTTTTAAACGAATCAACTGTAATTTTTTTTCCTTGAAAAAGGGCAAATAAAGATCTTTTAAAAAATGTACATTTTAGAATATTCGTTAGTCTGGCAACCTTATTTATTTTAATACACAATAGCTTGTATATTTTCTAAAAAATATATATTTATAAAATATATATTTATAAATAAAAAATATATATTTTCTAAAAAACCAACACGCAACTTTTGATTTTTAATCATAATTGCCTACTTTTATAGGCAGAAACATTTTACTCTGTTTATGTCGAGTATACTCGTCTTCGCTGGAAAATAATTAAGCAGGCAGAAAAAGTTTTTCGAAACAAAATTAAACAGTTAAAGGGTTAAAAAGAAACAAAAGAAACTATACACATGTTTCTTTTCAATAAAACACAAATCTAGGCGTCACATTTGGATGACCCCATATATATATATATATATATATATATATATATACATGTTTGTTCGCTGTTCAGTAATTTTACAAGACAACAAAACAACACTAAACAGTGTCTTAAACAATCGTCGAAATTTGATTAACGGCTGCTGCATTTCCTTATGCTAACTGTATCAGTAACCGTAGCAACCAGTTTCTATAGTAATTCAATTTATAAAACGGAAAATTTACAATGTGGAACATGTCATGCGATTCATTAATGTATTCGAAATTTAAATAAGGCATCATTCCGACGACGACGACGACAGAAAAAAATATATGAAACCCGTATCATACACTAAAGACATTAAAGCGTCACGAACGTTTAAGTCGATCCTGTCAGACGGAAATTGTCATACGCGTATGGCATATATGAAATTCAATAATGTAAATTTTTTTCTATATTAATATAACAAGATGGAGAACTGTATATATGTTTTTTTAGGTAGAGGTATGCTTAGCTTACAATTTCTACGAATTACAAATTTTGATTTGAAAAATTTAAATGTTTAGTGAAAAATTTTAAAAAAAACGTAATATATATGAAATTGAATTCATATAAGGGATAAACATGAAATTATTTTTCTTACGTAGTTTTATATAAGTATAAATAAATATTGGTATAGAGATAATATTTATTAAAACATTTTATTCCGTTATTAACAAAAAAAAGTATTTTATAAACAAGAGACTTGTTTATAATAAATTGAAATATTTTCTGTAAACAACTTGTATACAGTTACTGTTTCAGTAGTCGAGAAACGAGTTTGAATTAATTTTTTTTCCAAGACATTTTTCAAGGAATAGATGTGAAAACTGATTAATGGTACTTAGGCAATCTCGATGAAATAAATAACAGTGAAAGGTTTACATTAACCTCTAGATAGAATAATGATTATGAGATAAAGAAATACGAAGGAGAGGAAAATACGTGACATATTTCACTAATGAATGATGAATATATTTCAACTTACTGTTATAGAACAGATGTTCTAAAATCAATAAAAAAATATATTTTAAATAAAATATTTAAAAAACAATTATTAACTAAAATCTAATATATATATATATATATATATATATATATATATATATAAAATTTAAACATTATAAATATTTTTTAAATTCTTAACAGCATTCTAATGATATGATAGAATTTTACCTGAAACAAAAATAAAAATTATTTACAACCAATTTCATTAAAATTACAAATAAAATAAATGTGCATACACAAAATAATGTGTTTACACAGATATACAGAAGTATGTATGTATTTATTTATTTATATATATATATATATATATATACATAACCTCAATTACTCGTATGCAGTTTATTCGAATTGTGGTTACATTTGCATTAAAACTATGTACAATAAAATTCTTATGTATATGTTTTGAACATAAATTTGCATGAAAAATTTTCAAAAATGTTGATTTAGCACTAGTACTTTTGGAATTTTATAAAAACAATTCTCAAAAACAAATATTAAATATTTGTGTACTATAAACTGAAAATTTATTACATTATACAATGAAAATTTAAATTATATTTTTTACAACTTATTAAATCAATTATTTAATCTGACATCCTATTTAAACCTTTTAGTGCCAACCAATTTATGAGGAACTATGCTAAAATTGCCAAGGTATTTTTGCTGATTTTGCAGTAGTTTAGGGAAAAAATTATGAATCGCAATTAAATAAAGTTACATACTCAAGAAAACCTTTATTATATTTGTTTTCATCTTTTAAATATATTCTTTGCTGATTGTATTATAAAATAATATTAGAAAAAAATATTGAACAAAATATATAATGTTAAAAAAAATTAATGTTAACTTTGAATACATAAATGAAGATAATTTTTAACTTTTAAGAAACTTTTGATAATAAATCTAAAATATTTGGTATGTTCTCTGATTGCACAGAAAAAAACATCCTTCTAGGTTCAGAAATCATTGCAAAACAAAAATTTAAACTTTTTACAAAAAAATGCTTTCAGTAGTGACACTGTTTCTGGAATCACTAACAGCTGTACTTTCCTACACACAGTCCATGGAGTCCTTTCCCACACTTAGCACACACTGTATTGGATCGTTTTATAGGTCCTCCATCCTTGTTGCTGCATACAACACACCTTCTCAAATTTCTGCCTGGCAATTTGTGCAATAATGCATCATCCGCTTTCATTACCATTCTCTGACTCTAGAATTAGGGGATATTTGCTGCTGTGAACCTAAACACTGATTAGCATACCTATTCGTTTCAGCCACCATTAGATTCCACAATATCAAAGTGAAAAACATGTCAAAATATTCCACAGGTTTAGATTCGTGGGGAGGAGCATGCTTCGGGCCAGCTGATTCAAGAAAAGAAGGTCCAGACTGCACATATAAATCTTGATCAGGTTGTGTTTCGATAAACACAAGAAAACTAGAATTGTTCAAATCTTACGTGACATCTGTCAGTAAACTGTGAATTACTAGGATCTAATCGTGACACTACATGAGGAGCGCGATCGCGCTCCCCTGTACTCTAAGGGTTAATACAGTATTTACTATAAAAAAATATTCTAAAATGTGTATACATACATATACTTTTTTAAACATAAAAAATTGTATTTGTAGTTTGTGATTATTTGTTTTTATGGATTTTTATGAATAATCAAAATTTTAATAAATGTATGGAATTTATATATATATATATATATATATATATATATATATATATATATATATAATTAAAATTAGTTGAAGTTATACAATATATCCTTCATTTTCAATTAAAGTATTCTAAAACCATTGAACAATTTAAATCTTTCACGTTATTAAAAATGATTTTCTGGTTAAAAACAACTAAGAGGACAATAATGAAAAATCAATTAAACGTGTATCGAATTCGAAAATAGGTGACAATTTCATAGCTGTATCGAATTGTTTTTAATCAACGAAACCATCACCGACCAAAATACATACATACAACATGTTTATTAAAAAAAATCTCTGGACAGCATTATCACATACTGAATAGTGACAATAGATTTTTGAAACAATTCGTAACGTAAAACACGCTCTCGACTCAATATATAAAAAAATGTATCTACACGTTTCACATAATTATTGTCATCGCGGTAATTATTGTTAACGAATTTAAGCAGATTTATTATTTCGATTTGTTGAATATGTCAATGTAACGTGATTCAATGTTTATTTTTTCATCACCGACTGTGACATGTCATATGGAACATTTTCCTCGGGTACTGACCAACATTGAAACATGTGTTCAATGAAACCACGGACGAGAAAAAAAACAATGACAATTAATTAATCGAAAAGCTCTAGCGACGACAACATGTTTGGTGGAATAACGAAACAGAGACGACGAGTCAATACGTGTAGGAAATATTTACAAATAACGAATAAATTATTTAATATTTATAGTCTCGACTGGAAGTAAATACACGATTTTTGTTTGTATTTTGATAAATTTATATGCTAGGAAGTCTATATGAATTGAAGAATTATTGATAATGAAATTTGAATTTTAGAAATAAATTGATGTTTTCGTAATATCTGTTTTAATTTAAATTATAAATTTGAATATTTTTATACACAAATATATATATATATATATATATATATATATATACACTATATAAAATATGACAACTAATTCATGGAATTACCTTTTATGGAAAGTAAAGCAAATTCAAAGGACTACATGTATATAAAAATTGTATTACAGCAACCTAGAGAATATGTATTTTTTGTGGTTAATTTTTCACATGTTAGCTTGTTTTAATAAAAAATATATGAATTTTTTTAAAAAAAATGATAAAATTAGTTTGGTAAAAAATGAATCACAACTGAATTGAAAATCTAAATATATTAACATAAGTTTGTGATATTAAATCCATAAATACTCTTTTATGTATTTGAATGAATTAAAATGTTTAAACCGTACCGAAAAATCTAACAACTCACAATTTAATAATTCAGTTAATATAAATTATATATTTACTTATAACTTATATACTTTTTTTAGTAGTAAGCAATTATTAACCAAGAAATTATTTAATCAAGAAACACAGACTACACTTGAGTAGTGCAATTCACATTTAAAAAAAATATATAGGCTCATCTAAATGTGATGCCTAAATTTGTGTTTTATTTAAAAAAACATGTTTATAGGGAAATATGTGTATAGTTTATTTTGTTTCTTTTTAATAAAACACATATCTAGGCATCACATTTGTATGACCATATATATATAAGCAATACTGTTAAAGGGGTATTCTAGTCTAGAATTTCGAAAAAATCGATTTTTTGCATATTTTTAAAGTTCAGACCTTTAACAATATGTCCTTAAGAGGATTTTTCGAAATTCGAATTATTTTCGGAATTATAGCTATTTTTGTGACGCGCTAACCAATCCGGTCTGGCAGGAACGAATCAACTTTAAACGCGTTTTTCTCGAAACTACTTTTTTCAACACGGTTGACGTGATATCTCATGTTTTAATGGACCGATTTACTTGAAATTTGGTACAGAGCTTCTCAATATAACAGTTACTGCCCCCACCTAGGATTTTTTGAAAATTTTGTTTTTTACTATTTTTAAAAAATTCCGAAAGTTGAAAAAAATTTGGCAAAAAATTGACTGTTTTTTCACACTACCGCCATTTTGCGAAAAAAAATTTTTTTTTAATTTCCCTAGGCGAGGATACTACTAAAACCTTCTTTTTTAACAATTTCAAAAAAAATTGTTTTAAATGACCGGAAGGATTGGTTAACCACGTTAACCAGGAGACACCTTTTTTTTCGAGCCCCCACTTTGCCAACTTGTACCATTTTCAATTTTAATTTTTTTGTTTTTAATAACACCTTTTTATACTCTTAAAATGTCAATAAATAACTGATATAAATGGATAGTAAAAATATTTGTTGTTTTTTTATAGCGCCCGAAAAAACTTAAAATTCATGCGTCTAGACTAGAATACCCCCTTAAGTAAAATATTAAAAATTAACAAATAAATACCTTAAAATTATAGTAAACAAAAAATATTTTAATTATAATTTTTTATTATAAATACCTTTAATTCAAAAAAATCTACATTTAAATTTTTATCAACCATCTTAATACTTATTTTTTATCTCAATCAAATACTAAATCATTACAAAAATGATCAAACGGGTAAAATATAACATTACCAAACAATATTATTGATTAATTATCAATCGACGGTTATAGAAATGTTATCAACCAATTATATTCTATTAGCTATTATCAAACAATATTATTGACTGTTATAGATTGAAATTCAGTTGATTTATATATATATATATATATATATATATATATATATATATATATATATATATAAATGTATGTGTAATAATAATATAAACATTTAAAACCTGTCAAATAGAAAATGTATTTCAGAAGTTTAGAAAAATATAAAAATATAAGTAATTGAATTATATTTTCATACATATCATTGTTTATTATCGAATGTCATAAACACACGATGGAATACAAGGACAATTTAAAAGTTTCCAAGATAGAAAGTTTTATATCCTGTCTATCGAATTACAATAATAGGACGTCTGCCAACCTTCGTTCTAAATTCGCACGGACTTTCAAAACGTCATCTCGTACTTGAACATATCGAATAGTTTAAATGAGTCGAAGGATAGGCCATGATAAATAAAACACACAATCGAACTTTTAACTGGGACAAACAAAATATATCGAAAATCTGAAATATGTCACGGTAAAAGCGTACGGATGAAAATAATATTGTCGGTAGACCAAACCTGCACACTCTGTGCCATATTGATAGAAGTACTAAACGTAAATAAAAGATATAAATAGAGCATTGAATTCCCTGTTGATTTTTCGTTTCAAAGAAGACATATATATATATATATATATATATATATATATATACATACATACCACACACACAGATATTTGTTGGAAAAAATACTTAATGGAAAATGTTCGTGTTTTCAAAATCTTCCACAATGATAGCTAAGCATATATATTTAAGTATATATACGAGTGTATATATATATATATATGACTTATTTAAAAAATGACGTAATTTTTAAACATATTATTTTTTTAAGAAATGGTTTTTGAACGAATTTGTTTATAATTAAAATTTTCTGTTCTCAATTTTCTAAAATTTTCTGCTCTTAACATTTCCTAAAATTATTATTTTTCATACTTGCAATTGTAATATTTCTCTTATTTCCATTCTTTTCCTTGTCTTTTTTATAGCAGAAAAATTACTAAACACTCAAGATAATTTTAAATTGAAATTAAATTATTTGTAGCATGAGATTTTAACTTCAACAATGTGCATTATATTTATTTTATTTTTTTAATTAATTATATCAATCTGATTATTATTCAGAATTTTACAAATTCTATAAATAATTTCATCACTTCTCATCTTTAATTTGACATAGATGTCGATATAGTTTAATAAAAAATGTATTTCTATTTTAAAAATTAATTTATGTTGAAAGAGACTGTCTTCAATTCATATATACGAGTATATATATATATATATATATATATATATATATATATATATATATAATATATATTATATATATATATATATATATATATATATACAGGCTTCTTATAAAATTATTATCTAGTTAAAAGTATTAATCTCATACTGTATAGAATATAATATTTATCAATAAAATGTTTCGATACGCTGAATTAATTTAATATTTTTTCCTCTGAACAAAAAAATGTACTTATTTTATTTTTGTTATTCAATCATGTGTATATTTATAACAGTTCCCAAATTGTTATAATTTTACATCTATTTACTCAACATATATGTTTTTCTTTTTTAATACATTATAATTACAAGCATGATAAATACTTTTGAGATGACTCTCTCTCTCTCTCTCTCTCTCTCTATATATATATATATATATATATATATATATATATATATATGATCATCCAAATATGACCCCTAGATATGTACTTTATTGAAAAGAAACATATGTATAGGATGGCGTATAATCAAACCTGTGTATAGTTTATTTTTAGTAAAACTCAAATCTAGGCGTCACATTTGGATGGCCCTATAGGTAAAGAATAGAGAAATGTGTGAATTGCTGACAAAATTTATCTCTACATTTGCAATTCATTTACTCAATTACTATAAGGTTTCATAAAAGTGCTCAATATTCATTTACTGTCCCTTTTAATTGCTAATTAACATTTTAATGGCCATACCGTTATCATCAAAACGTTTGATTATAAAATATTGTAATATTAGTATGAATGATTCATACCGATTTTTATTTATAGAGTTTTATATTTTCTATTACAATGCCAAAATCGACTGTGTAAAGATATATTTCTCAAAAGTATTTATCATGCTTGTAACCATATTGTATTAACACTAAGTTTACGGACGTTTCATGTATACCTATCTTTACGGACACGGGTCAATTTGACGCATGAACAAAATCATACATTTTCTTTAAAAAACAACAATTATACTGTATTAACTTATAAATGAAACTATAAGATATACATTTATATAAAATTTATAATATTTAACATTGTATAACATTACATTTATTCCGCGTATCTTTTACACATATATACTGGTAAAAAAATATCAGTTGTTATATTCCTGCCTTGATGTAAATATGATTCGGCTAACTTTAAAACTAACATATTTATTGCAAACATATTTACTGCACATACAAATAAAACATTATGTAAGTTAGTTACGTTAACAATTTATCATTTCTTAAAATGTATCGACAAATCAACATAAAGGTCATCATTTTATGTAGTGATTTCAAAGCAAGTGCACAATAAATGTGAATTACTTTTCGTGGTATATTTTCTTTTATTTATTTATTTCATATATGCATATATATATATATATATATTTATTCTATATTTGTGTGTGTATGTATGCATGTGAACATATATAGATGTATATTAAATGTGTTTGTATATGAAATAAAACACTTTTAAAATATTAGTATACTAACATATATTTATATATGTAATTTTATAATTAAAGTTTTTAATTCGTATTAATTGTAATTTAAAATTATTTGGTTATTGCACTATTTTGAAACATCTTGAAAATTCGTCGGTGTTCACAGTATGTTTCATTAATGTTCGTGTTTTATTGTTTTAGTAATCCAGAGTTTTAATTATAATACCTTTATTTAAAATATGATTTTAAAAAAAACATTCCTATAAATTGATTAAAATTCATTTATTGTAAACTGTCAAGTCTTGGAAATAATATAGATATGACAATATTAATAATTTGATGTCTTAATTCAAATAGAACTATTGTACTCTAGATTAAAATGTTGTTTTTTTTAAAAGATTTTATTTATAACAAACTGATCGATGTTAATAGGTTATATCTAAGGATTTTTCTCTACACACTCACACACACACATTCAACAAACATACATATGCATATAAATTATATGCACACGTATACTGTAATTATTAATATCAATTTCATATAATAACATTTAAATTAATTCGAAGACAAAAACAAGTACACTAACTTTAGCTTAAATTCAAATAATTCATAACCAAAAATTGTATTTTCTAAATTGTAAACTGAATATAGAAATGAATTATGATTGCACATAGCCACATACAATTAGTTGAAAATATAACTACGTATTTTTTTAATACATACGGATTTATCACGAAAACAGCTATAAATTGAACTGATAATTATTTTCATTTGTGTATATTATCTACTTGTTTTACTTGAATATGTTACAATGAAATAAAAAATTAAAAATATATTTGAAATTATTGAATATACAGATGAAAACTTCCTGTCTTTTGCAAGTTAAAATATGGATTTTGTAAATTAATTTTATATTATATAAAAGAAGCAATAAAATAAATTCGAATATACATTTTTAGTAACAAGTTTTTTCCATTTTACTACCAGTTTTCGAAAATGAAATGTGAGGTTATACTAATTGTCAATTTTAAGAACCCCACTAAGTATTTTTGTCACTTAAATATGAAAGTTTTCTTTTATGTTTAGAAATAAATACGTAATATAAAACAACAAAACTATCAAAAAAATTTACAAATTTAAAAATTACATACCGAAGCTCCAATCCTCCTTATTATCCCACCATAATTACTAAATTGGACAGTTTTGAAGAAAATTAATTTCTCTATTCTATTTGTCTCGTTAAATGAATAAAAGTCAGTACAAGTGGTAGAAGAAAAATGTAAACGGTTTCTGTAAATTCCCTCATGAAATTTGAAATGTGTCAAAATGACGCGTCCCGTAAACCTAGTGTTAATAACGAAAAAGATTGTAAAATTATAACAATTCGAGTGATGTTAGTCATACACATGATTAAATAACAAAAATTAAATAATAATACATTTTTTTATTCAGAGGACATTCAATATATTCTAACATTTTATTGAAAATATAGAGTCATCCAAATGTGACACCTAGATTTGTGTTTTATTAAAAAGAAACTATACACATGTTTCTTGTTAACAAAACACAAATCTAGGCGTCACATTTGGATGGGCTTATATTATATTTTATACAGTATGAGATTAATATTTTTAACTAGATAAACATTTTATAAGAATTCTGTATACAAATATATATATATATATATATATATATATATATATATATATATATATATACGAGGTTCTTTGATAAGTCCATGTAAAAATAAAAACTCGCAAGTTCTTGTCCTCCCAAATATTTAGAATAAGTTTCATTTTTTTGAATAAATCGTTTTTATTTTTCAACATAGTCTCCTTTTAGGCTTATACACTTCATCCAACGCTGCTCTAGTTTGTTGATCCCTTCCGAATAATAGGATTTCTCCAAGTTTGTAAAATAGTCATTCGTTCCTGCAATCACCTCCTCGTTCGAATAAAATCTTTTTCCCGCGAGCCATTTCTTCATATTAGGGAACAAATAATAGTCCGATGGAGCCAAGTCTGGAGAATAGGGGGGATGTGAAACGATTTGGAACCCTATTTCCATTAGTTTTGCGGCCACAACTGCTGAGGTGTGAGCTGGTGCGTTGTCGTGATGAAAGAGGACTTTTTTGTGGGCTAATCGGGGACGTTTTTCTTGCAACTCTGTTTTCAAACGATCCAATAACAATGAATAATATGCACCTGTAATGGTTTTACCCTTTTCCAAATAGTCGATAAAGATTATTCCTTGCGAATCCCAAAAGACAGTCGCCATAACCTTCCCGGCCGAAGGAATTGTCTTCGCCTTTTTCGGAGCAGATTCCCCCTTGATAACCCATTGTTTAGACTGCTCTTTGGTCTCAGGAGTGTAGTGATGTATCCATGTTTCATATACAGTGATGAAACGACGCTTAAAGTCCTGCGGATTTCGCTGAAACAGCTGCAAACCGTTCTTGCAACACTTCACACGACCTCGTTTTTGGTCGATCGTGAGCAATCGCGGCACCCACCTGGCGGATAGCTTTTTCATGTCCAAATGTTGGTCCAAAATATTATGTACCCGTTCACACGAGATGCCTACAGCACTAGTAATCTCACACACTTTCACTCTTCTGTCATCCATCACCATATCATGGATTTTATCAATGATTTCTGGATTGGTGACCTCAACAGGGCGTCCAGAACGTTCAGCGTCTCTTGTGCTCATATGGCCACTCCGAAAATTTTGAAACCACTTATAAACCGCACTAATCGAAGGTGCAGAGTCACCATAATGTTTATCAAGCTTCTGTTTAGTCCCCTGAGGCGTTTTGGCTTTAATGAAGTAGTGTTTAATCAACACGCAAAATTTTTTCCTTCCATTATTTGACAATCACTCGATTTTCTTGATTCCAATGATTGTCAAACACAAAGGAATAGACCGATTTGGCTGAAACTTGATGTGTGTTCTTCCAAGAGGTGCTACTAATTAAAAATAACCTCGATATGCACCACTGGTGCCATCTTTCGGAATTTACACGGACTTATCAAACGACCTCGTGTATATATATATATATATATATATATATGATATACACAAATAATTATAATACTATCTTCATTTAAAATGATTGACAGCTACCACATTAATTAGTTTATGAAATACATTTGCATATTTCTTTCATTTAATAAATGTTATAAATTTAATAACCGAAATGTAAATGAAAAAATAAAGAAAGATTTCGTAAATTTACAAACAGTAAAATTTTATATATTATATCAAACAAAAAATTTATGATATGTAGTTATTTTTTATATTAAATCTCTCTCTCTCTCTCTCTCTCTCTCTATATATATATATATATATATATATATATATATATATATATATTTAACAGAAAAAATAAATACGTATATTTACCGACATCATGAAGATAAGAGCCAATAATAAATATATTTCCGTTCTATCAGCTACGAGTGCTCTTGTGAATATATGGGTAAATATGTAAAATAATATTATTTGTTCAATTACAACGCTGATTGGCAAATTCGACATCATCTTCAAGTAGATGGAACAATCGATGAGCTCTTTTTCATATTAAAACAACATATATATTTTTATTTGATCGTCATCTTCAAAATTATCTTGTTATTTCTGTATTATTTTAATTGGCTTATTGAAATCCAGATGTTTATTTTTCGAAATTCATTCGTTATTTTCTGTTTCATATCCAACATTTCAATGATTATAAATGTTAATATCTTTTTTCATTTTCAATTTACATTATGTGTAATTATATTTGATAATTATTCTTCATTCAAAGCAAAATTTTAAAAATTGTTATAAATCAATATTTTATAATTTCAATCGATTATTTTAAAAAAAAATAACCATTTTCTAGTGAAAGTGAAATTATTTATTGCAAAGTATTTTTTTGTAGCTGAGAATTGTTTCTACAATTATTTTCAATTTTTGATTGATATTCAAAAATCCCAAAAAAAATATTTACAGTTGTTAAAATATAAAAATTTGATTTAATATGTATAGTTATGTTTTAAGTAAATATTTTCACCGAAAGAAATAAAATTTTGATTCGAGAATTCCTTGAAAAAATGAAAATAATAAATTTTCGATTGAAGCAATGACTATTTGAATAAATCAGTGTTTATTGTAAATAAAATTCATTCTAAGTTCAAAAACGCTGTTTAAATCATCAATTCGCTTTATTTTATAACTGATCTTTGATTTTAGGCACCAAAAATTGAATTTGGGAAATGTAAATTTTTTATCAATTTTTCCATACTATAGGTCGTTGTTTTTTTGAGGTAAAAAAATGAAAATTTTAAAATCGACTACAAATCAATATTTTTTATTACCAATCGATTATTTTAATATAAAATAATCGTTTTTCAATAAAAGTAAACATATTTTTCAGAAAATTCAATTTTTATAAGCAAAAGTTATTTTAGAATATTTTCAAATATTACTCGAAAATAAAAATTTTAAAAAAAATAGTGTATATTCATAAAGATATAACTTCTTGATTTAATACATATATTTGTATTCTAAATACTTATTTCTAACCAAAAAATAAACATTTGATTTAAGAAATATTTTCGAAAAATAAGAATAATAAATTTTAGAGTAAAGCAATAAGTATTTGGATAAATCAGTATTTATCGTAAATAAAATTCATGCTAAATTTAAAAAAGCTGTTTAAATCATCAATTCGCTTTATTTTATAACCGATTATTGATTTTAGGCACCAAAAATGTAATTTGGGAAATGTAAATTTTTTATCAAATTTTCCATACTATAGGTCGTTGTTTTTTTGAGGTAAAAAAATGAAAATTTTAAAATCGACTACAAATCAATATTTTTTATTATCAATCGATTATTTTAATATAAAATAATCGTTTTTCAATAAAAGTAAACATATTTTTCAGAAAATATAATTTTTATAAGCAAAAGTTATTTTGAGAATATTTTCAAATATTACTCAAAATTAAAAAAATCAAAAAAATAATTTATATTCATAAAGATATAACTTCTCGATTTAATACATATATTTGTATTCTAAATACATATTTTTAACCAAAAAATAAACATTTGATTTAAGAAATACTTTCGAAAAATAAGAATAATAAATTTTAGAGTAAAGCAATAACTCTTTGAATAAATCAGTGTATATCGTAAGTAAAATTCTTTAGGAGTTTAAAAAGTCTGTTTAAATCACCAATTCGTTTTATTTTATAACCGATATTTAATTTTAGATAACAAAAAAACAATTTTTAAAATGTCTAATTTTCATGAAATTTTTTCATATTATTTTTTGAGGTGAAAAAATGAAAATTTTAAAATCTATTACAAATCATTATTTTTTAATACCAATAAATTATTTTAATAGAAAATAATAATTTTTCGATAAAAATATGTTTAATTATTAGGAAATCCAATTTTTATAGCTAAAAATTGTTTTTTAAATTATTTTCCATCTTTGATCGAAATTTCAAAATTACAAAAAAATATTTATATTAATTGAGACATAAAATTTTTATTAAATATATATAACTATGTTCTAAATATAATATTCCAGCGGAAAATTGAAAAACTTGATTTAAAAAATCCGCTGAAAAAATTAAAATAATCAATTTTCATCTGAAACAATGATTATTTAAATAATGACTATTGGATATTTTCGATAAATCATTTATATTTTAAATCTATTCAAAAGACAGATATGACAATACAATCCCATGAATATTTTAGAAATAACACCAACATCTATATTTCAAGTCACTATTTTCTCAAATTGTCCTTATATATACAAGTTATTTATTTGTCTATAAGTACACAAATATATAACTTAAAATTGTACAACCAGAATGTGAATCCCAAGTGAATTTATATTTATAACCCAGTGTGTATAAAATCTCGACGAAATCGTCGACACATATCTACATTTTCGAAAATATACAGCACATTGTGACACTAGTACTATATTGTACACAAAATCTCTTCGGATAGTACATTGAGAGTCGATTGTTATCTAAAACTCTTTTTAAGCAAACTATTTTTTGTATCGTCGCCGACGACGTATTATAAGAATTCATTTACACCACATCTTATTCGAAATATTCAAACTGTATGTGTATTTGTGTCTTTACCACGAATTGTATATTCAATTTGGGATTACATCCATAAGTATGTCAATATTCGAGTAAACTAAAATCGATACCCTTGCAAAGTCGGGTGCGAATCGACATCAGTATTACTCACACCGTATGGTATCTAAATCTTGTTTTCGATTGGATTTTTTTTCATCCATTACTTAATTATTTTCAGTTTTTTATATGGGGAAAAATTCGAAATTTAAAATCAGAGTTTTAAAATATTTTAACAACAAAAATATAAAACACAGATAAATTATTTAAAAGGTTCATACAACACTCAGATTAATATTTTTATTGCCATAATATATATATATATATAAAATGTTACATAACACAACGTTTGCAATTCGAGATAAAACAAATATGTCGACTATATGTCATATGGTCATGAAATTGTTCCACGTCTGTTTCTGGCATGGAGTGTGTTAGTTCGTATCTGACGAATATAAATTTAAATTAAATATGCTAACAAGGATCGGACAAAAACAGAAATGCAGAGTGAGAAGCGTCGGAAAGGTAGGCAAAAACGCCTATAGCTGTCTTTTCAAATTCACTGCGAAAGCTTGACGCTCGAGTTCATTAATTGAAAAGTGAATTGAAATGTTTTTATATTGTCGTATATAAACAATCAATTTTTTCATAAACAATAATAAATCCGGCTCGTATCAAGTATCTATTTTCGAACAGTAATATATTTTATGTTTATGTTCAATGAGATTGAGTGAAAATGTTAGCTAATTAGGTTATTATGTTGGTTTGTTATGGTTATTTTTTTAAAAAAAATTAAAATTCTCTTTTTTATAATGCTTCAATATTTCCAACACCACAAAATCTTATAAATGTATTTAATAAATATCTTTTGTTCATTTTATTCCTCAATATGCATTTCAATAGCTATAATATTATTACTATAAAGAATAAAACTAAAATTAAATCAATTAAATTTGCGAAATTAAATTTTCTAATTATCTACAAAAATAAGTGATATTTTAAATATATAAATTATTTCTTTTAAAAAAATCATTCTATTAAGGGGGTATTCTAGTCTAGACGCACGAATTTTAGGTGTTTTTTCGGGCGCTATAAAAAAACCAACAAATATTTTTACTATCCATTTTTTATCAGTTATTTATTGACATTTTAAGAGTATAAAAAAGTATTATTAAAAACAAAAAATTCAAAATTGAAAAAGGTACAGGCTGAAAAAGTGGGGGCTCGAAAAAAAAGGTTCTCCTGGTTGACGTGGTTCCAACCCTTCCGGTCATTTGAAACAAATTTTTTTTTGAAATTATTGAAAAAAAAGGTTGTAGTAGTATTCCCGCCTAGGGAAATTTTAAAATTTTTTTTTTCGCAAAATGGCGGCAGTGTGAAAAAACAGTCATTTTTTTGCCTTGTTTCTTTCAACTTTCGGAATTTTTTAAAAATATTAAAAAACAACATTTTCAAAAAATCCTAGGTGGGGGCAGTAACTGTTATATTGAGAAGCTCTGTACCAAATTTCAAGTAAATCGGTCCATTAAAACATGAGATATCACGTCAACCGTGTCGAAAAAAGTAGTTTCGAGAAAAACGTGTTTAAAGTTGATTTGTTCCGGCCAGACCGGATTGGTTAGCGCGTCACAAAAATAGCTATAACTTCGAAAATAATTCGAATTTTGAAAAATTCTCTTAAGGACATATTTTTAAAGGTCTAAACTTTGAAAATATCAAAAAAAAAATCGATTTATTCGAAATTTTAAACTAGAATACCCCTTAAAAATATAGCAGACCGGATTGGTTAGCGCGTTACAAAAATAGCTATAACTCTGAAAATAATTCGAATTTCGAAAAATTCTCTTAAGGACATATTCTTAAAGGTCTAAACTTTGAAAATATGCAAAAAAATAATCGATTTTTTTGAAATTCTAGACTAGAATACCCCCTTAAATAAACTATTGATTGATTGATTTTTTTAAAAAAAAGCTAGAACAAATATTAATATTTTTATGAAAAGATATTTTTAGAAAATAATCTCGGTCACCTCGTACAGTTTTATATTGTATAAATCTCCATTATTTTATAATAGCTTTGTTTAATATATTCGTATTTAACATTTTTATTATTATTTAGTTCTTGATTCTATTTTTAGAACAGAAAATTTATTTTATGCTGTAAATAACCTTTATAAAGACATTTACTGTTAAAAGAGTATAACACTTACTTTAATCTAAAATAATAAGAATTTAAAGTGTGTATTAAAAAATTTACGAGTTTTAATTCTATGTAAAACAAGATTTATTTGTCTATAGAATGACATTTAATTAAATACAGTGCTCTAAGTGCTATAAAAAATTCGAAATTAATTTTTTTCCTGAAATACATTTCGATAGCTTTTAAATTAACTTTAAGGGATAAAATAAACTATAAATAATTATCATATTTTTTTATAAAAAAAAATGTGATTTGAGGTAAATAATGAGATTGGAATAAATATGTGCAATTCACACTCAGTCATGAAAATATAATAAATGGAAAATTTTAAATTTCGTTTTAAATTGAACAGACTAAATAAAATAATAGAAATTGTAAAAAATTCCTATTCTTGAATTTCTATCGAATGGCTTTTATTTCAATAATTTCCTATATATAAACATCACTTTCGTTCATCATAAATAATGAACACCCATCGAATGTACTTTTCTTGTAACTGATCGTCATCCTTTAGTCATTATCGCATCCGAAGCATCTTTATACGTTCGTCGCGTTCCTTCAGGGAGCGCTCGATTCAGCGTTTTTCACGACGACGCCTGTCTGACGTCACTCGTCAAGTTGACAGCCAAAGTGCACGTTTTCGCGCCGCTCATCTCAATATTTTCGTCGAGCATCTCCTTTTTTTCGCCACGTTCTTAATTCACGCACTTAACGAAATACGCGTTTCGTCTATCCCGCATCAATACTGAACGAATTTAATATTTCCGCTTCGACGTTCCACTAAAGCGGTTACTTGTTTATAGCAGGGAATTTACGGTCATGTTTGCTGAAAATCCTGAAATATATATATATATATATATAATAAAAATAGCAAATGATTATTCTTCTCACTTATATTACACAAAATAGTTCTATATGCCAATTTAGCTATAAGAGTGAATCAGACAAAAAGTTTTCATTTTAGTTCCAATTTTGTTCTTAATTGTTTAAGTAAAATTTTAAATGAATTCTGTATATATATATATATATATATATATATATATATATATGTATATATAATATTCAAAGTTTTCTCTTAACAAAACATCCAAATGGACTAAAATGAAGTATGAAAAAGACACTGAAATATCTCGGTATAACTAATAACTTCATTATAAAATAAATGATCTGTTGTGTAGAATCGAATAACAACGATGATCATGTAAAAATATGTCAGAGATAAATAACCACGAATGAAGATAAAATATTGTATATGTCTTTGGAGAAAATCAAGCAAAAAAAACTATCTGAACAAAGGCTAAATGTAACTCTCAATACGATCAGAAAACAACTTTATAAAAATATTTTAATAAAACTATAATTGTTAGAATAGTATGTAAAAAACATTTATAATATCGATTGTAATTAAAGTATAAAAATATGCAAAAGAACTTTAAATTGAATCTCTATCGTAAGTTCTCTCTAACCTAAAAAACACAGTTTTATATATATACATATACTTTGTATATACATATGAAGATCTTTTGATAAGTATGGTAAATTTATTTATTGTTTAATTTAATTAATTAATTAATTTAATTTAATTTTTCAATTTTTTTCTTACTTTTTTACTATACTTATCAAATGACTCTCGCATATATATATATATATATATATATATATATATATATATATATATATAGGTGTTTTAGGTTAGATAGAACTTTTGACAATAATTCAATTTAAAGTTCTATCACACTTAAAAAATACCTTTTACTAAGAAGTTAAATTTGTGTTTATTAAATGCAAAAAATATTTTTGGTCTAAACAATAACAAAAAAAATCAGCTAACTATAAAATATTCATCAAAAATCCATTTTTCTTGATGCTTGTCAGCCTAAGAATTTTGTAAATTGATCTGCTTTATAAAAAAATTGAAATAAAAAAATTTGAGATTATATAAACTAGACCTACTGAAGTTTGCTGAAAAGCTCTATTGTTAAATTCTTGAAAAATACAACGATCTCAAATATCGAAGTCGAGTCTGTATGTACTATAGAAAAATAAAAATGGTATCAATATAATAAAATGGCCATCACAATTATCGAATTCCAATCTGATAAGAAATATGTAAACTCTCATGAAGCTTAAAATATTAAGTAAAAAAAAAATTAAAAATATTGTACAATTCAAAATTATATTTTTTTATGAATTTTTCAAAAAGATAACCAAAAAGGTATTAGTTTAAATGACAAAAAATAATTGATAATAATAAAAATTGGATTAAATATAAAAATGATAATAATTATATTAGATCAATAAATAAGTTGTTTTTGTAATAAAATAATTTTAGATTTTTTCAAAAATGTTACCATTTACAATCTTTTTTTACAGAACGACTGTATATATATATATATATATATATATATATATATATATATATATATATATATATATAATTATAAATATCCATTTATAACAAAAATCAATACACATATCCGTTGATAAAAGAACGCATACAACAAAGTTTTCCGAATTCCAATCCTTAGTTTACATCATTTCATCCTAAAATGAGATTTATAGCGATTTTCGATTAACGCGCCGAATTTCTAAACAACACTAACCCTCATCAATTCGGTCGACTGGTTTACATTACGAATGATATATTACTATTACAGAGAAAAGTTCTCGAACATGCAATTAACACATTATAAGAATATATTAGATATTTTTTTCAGATAATACAATTTCAATTCAAAGAATTTTATAGACAAACACTGATTTATAAATCCAATGAACTGAACGAATGTCAAAATAAATTCTGTCACAAAATGAAAATCTACTGAGAATAATTTTACAAGATATTTCATGATAAATATCTATTCTTAAATTTCGTGTTATAAAATGATAGTCATTTGACAAATTTTTTCTTTGAAAAAAATATAAATAACTATTTATACTACAGTAATTAATTTTATTAAATTTACATTAATTTGTCTAAGGAATAAATAATAATAATTTTAATAGACTCATAACTACCATAAATATCACAAATTTTAATTAAAATATTTTATTATTACTTATTGCTTTTTTCTGAAAATTCCACAATACCTAAATATGTTAATGTCATAAAACACTCCTTACCAATTTCAATTTTTATATACTTGAAAAATAAAGTCTAGAAGCGTTTTCTTTCACTCAGTATTATTTTCAATGAATAATTGATGATCTTACAAAACACACACACTATCAGATCACACACATGCGTAATAAAAAAAGAAAATAGGCCATCGAAAAATATGAAGCCGGAAATTAAATGAATAAATAAATACAATATTAAATCTATTATCTTGGAAAGCAATCTATCTGCTTCAATTTCCTCTATACTCGATTGTTCTGCAGATAGTCAACACAATGTGTCTAATGGTTATCACTGAACAGATAACAGACCTATCGGAATTAATTAAGTAATTGAAATTTTATAGTACGACAAGAACTGTTTTCCAACTACTCGTTTAGTTTAAGTGCGTTTTTCTATTTGTTTGTCTAGTTGTATATTAGATTCGTATGGAACGTCTTTTCGATTTTTATCTAAGAAATAAAAACATTTTTTCTTTAATTATTTTTATTCAATCGATTATGTACTTACTCTACTTTCTTATTACTTTATTCTATTTTTTTGGGGAATTTTATTTATTCCATTTTCTTAAATAAACATTGGTTTAAATACAAAATAACCCACGGTTTATAATTTCATTTCTTCATATGAATTTAATTTTTACCTCTAATATATTTTTTAAAAAAACAGAATAAATAGAATATTATATTTTTATATCAACCAAGATGATTTTTTTTCAGAAATAATCTTTCCTGTAATTTCTATATTCAAAATATACAATTTTACAAGTTTTATAAAAATTCTGTGATTATGATATAATATTGAAACATGAAAATAGCCAACAGTTGTTTACACATAGATGTTATTAAGAAAAGAAAAAAAGAATCAATGTTTCATAAAAAGATACATTTAATATAGCAATATAATACTAACAAAAATACATATATAGAAATATTTATATTTGTATACGATATGAAAATTTCTAATATCAAAGAACAAACAAAGTAGACAAGTCAATAATCTGTAGGTATATGCACGCACGATACGAACCTATGTTTGTGTGAACGAATATATATAACTTCCGTTACATTCGCTTCCGTAATATGAAACGTGATCTATGATATATTTTTATTAAACTTATTCACGTGTAAAAAAATATAATGATATAACACATGTATCATTCGACTTGCTTTAACCAGAAATCAGGACAAGCAGAATTTTAAATCATGTTTCACACAAATGATTCCAATTATGTAAAAAAATTAATCAACAATAATATATTTATATATAATTAATTTGAATATCTAAAAAAATCGAAGAATTTTAGAATCGTGCTTTAATATTCACGATTCTTGAATTTTTCGATATTTATTTTTTTTTAGATGTGCAAATTAAATTTATATACACATATATAATTATCTCAAATATGGTAGATATATAATACAAAAAGAATATTTTAAATTTATTCAGATGTAAGAAAAATATAATTATATTACAGATGTATCATTCGATTTGCTTTAAATAGAAATCTTGAAAAAGTAGAATTTTAAATCTTTTTTTACACAAATAATTCTAATTATGTAAAAAATTAGAAAAATTAATCGTCGATAATATATGTATAAATATTTAATTTTTACATCTAAAAAAATAAAAATGGAAGAATTTATAAGTCGTGAATATTTAGGATAAAGAATACAAAATTATACTTTAAATTTATTCATGTATAAGAAAAATGTAATGATTAAACGATGTATTATTCCTGAAATCAAGACAAACAGAATTTTATATCCTGTTTTACACAATTGATTCTAATTATGTAAAAAATTAAAAAAAATAATCAAAAATAATATATGTATATAAAGTGCATTTATGGAACTAAAAAATAAATTAAAAAGAATAAAAATCGAAAAAATTAAGAACTGTGAATATTTATCTCAGTTTACAAACAAATATAAATAAAACGAATAGGAAAATAAAAACGAAATTTAATTAATTTGAAATGAAATTGAATTTTAAATGATTATTAATAAAATATAATAATTTCAAAATTATTTTCATGGGAAAATATAAAACAGTTAAAATAAATGACAAATATGGGTTTTATTCATACTTTTCATCCATTTTCAGACAGTGAAATAGAATGAATTCTGTTTAATAAAGAAATCCATTTCCGAAGAAAAAACAAATATGTAATTTCTGTAATTTCTTCAAACAAAACAATTTTATTTGAAAATTTAATTTTTATGTTTTAAAAAATAAATCGTAATTAACTAATATTGCATTGAAATAATAATCCATTTCCGAAGAGAAAACAAATATGTAAGGAAAAAAAACTTATATTTTAATAAAAAAATATATATTTAAAAAAAATTATATTTTAAACTTGAGATTTTAATTCGTCTTTTATATTTTTGAAAAGACTAAATTTTTATTTGATTATTTTTTTAGCTAAAAAATGACTAATTATTTTTTTATTCCGATGATTAATCGGATGAAAATTTATTCATTAGATTTTTAATCATAAAATCAAATATTCTTTTATATTTGAAAAAAAACGTTTTTGAATATTGCATCTGATCTGTCGTCATTAATGGTAGTGAAACTTGGATATTGAATATCAAAACAATTCAATGATATCAGTAATACAAAGAAGCATAAGAAAATATTTGTTAGAAATATAGAAAGGCAAACGAATGAATTTGAAAGGAAATTCAAATTATAAACATTATGATTTAAATAAAAAAAATTAAATTGGAAAAAGGCTGGATATATACAAGAAGAGATGATTACTGATGGACAACAGGGAATATAAAAAGGCTTAAGAAAATACTACAGATAAATGTGATAGAAATTGAAAGAAAATATATTGTGACTATAACATTTTATAACAAAAATATAAGTAGAATCCGATATGATTGTATCCACATATCAAATCGAAGCACAAACATAAAACAACCCCTATATTTAAAACCAACAAATGTTCAAAGTTAGTTATATTTACTAAACTAGATTTCTTGCAATCGATGAAAACTCTATAGATATTTTTCTGCATTCAGAGATTTTCGAAGACTGCGTTTATGGTTCTATGGAGATGAATGCGCAAAAAATCGACATCGATTGGTACCAGCGCAGATATCTTGAATCGAATGAAAATTGTTCACAGCCCATCATCCTTATTTGAATAAAATATTTGCATACGTGCGATTCAATGACGAACGATAAGAAGAAAACGGTCGCAGTAAACATAAAATTGATTTCGTGTCGTTTCGCAGCGACGAACATTATGTACAATAAATCGACAACATGCCGACGTTGTTAAAACTTACAAGTAGTTTTACCTGCTATTGATGTTATAACTTCTTCTTTTGAACAAATCAGAGACAGGAATATGCAGTATAAGTGAAAATACATATTTTTAACATTTTATTTGTACTTTGTAAAGAGAAATTCGTGAATGAAATATTCAGATTTAAAATTATTTTAATACTATTTTTTTTTTGAATAGATAAAATCACACATTATATTCAATCAACTATTTTATTATTCATTGACAAAAATATCATTGAACACTTTTATGAAATCTAGTAATGTTGAAATAAATTATTTATCTATATATTATTATCAACTTTTTTGTCTTCACATGAATACCATTTATTAAGACTGATAATTTTAAATTAAATTCAATATTTGACATTTATACAAATACAAAGATTTATTTCCATACTAACTTTTATAAAAAAAATTGACTCACAATTTTGATCACAAATTACATGTTTCATTCTTTACATGTCTGTCTTATTAGACTATTTTTTATCAAAGAAAGAAATGATTAGCCAATTACTTTAACAAGCCAGACATGTAAACTAATCAAATATGTATTGTGTGTTTACTTGATGTAATATGAGGAGTAAAATTATATTTTCTCTCTCTTAAATTTCATATAAATATCATATATCAAATTAAATTCAAGATTTATCAGATTTTCTCAAAAAAACGAAAAAATTAATAATAAATCATTATCGAAAATTTACAGTTTTCTTCGCAAAAAAAAGTTCATAAATTTACTACATGTGGAAAATTTTCATACAATGAATCATATTTTATTTACATATTACGCCAAGAAATAACTTCCAAGAACCAGTTCATAATTCATTTCAATATAAATGTCGTGAGTTAATCCCGAAGTATGAGATTTTATGGAAATCTGTTAAACACGACGTCATACTGAATATAATTTCGTTTAGTTGACTACACAAACCATCACGTTTCACGAAAGACGACGTTATTTAGGTTACATGTAAATGAGGAGTAATCTGATACCCTTGAAGCATTTAACACCTTTGATTTGTTCAAACGCACGAGGATAATGATTACGATACTTGAACTGTACATCTGTATTGTCAAATAAATTTAAAAGTCTTGGGAATCGTTAAAATGTATTCAATTAGTTTTATAAATCGAGTACAGGAAGATTACTGTCATTTGACTTAAAAGAAGAGAATTTTAATCAACGAATTCTACTTGTTCTCATTTATAACAGTGAAATATGAGTCTTAAATGCTATAATAATTCTACAACCTCAGACAAAAGAGAAAAGCATGGGAAAATGTCAAATTAAAATATAGAGAAAAAAAGAGAGAATTTTTTTTTTAAATAATTATCACTGTTATAACAAGAATAAAAAAATTAAATGAAAATGAGTAAATCATAAAAGAAGAAGGAAAACTACAGATGGAAAATATAAATTATTAATTAAAAATTCGGAGATCTAGAAAAATCCAAAAAAAAAACACTGAATAGATAAAAAAAATCTTAAGGGGGTATTCTAGACTAGAATTTCGAAAATATCGATTTTTTTTTTGCATATTTTCAAAGTTTAAACCTTTAAGAATATGTTCTTAAGAGGATTTTTCGAAATTCGAATTATTTTCGGAGTTATAGCTATTTTTGTGACGCGCCAACCAATCCAGTCTGGCCGGAACGAATCAACTTTAAACGCGTTTTTCTCGAAACTACTTTTTTCGACACGGTTGACGTGATATCTCAAGTTCTAATGAACCGATTTACTTGAAATTTGGTACAGAGTTTTTCAATATAACAGTGAAGGCTTCTGCCTAGGATTTTTTGAAAATTTTGTTTTTTATTATTTTTAAAAAATTCCGAAAGTTGAAAAAATAGGGCAAAAAAATGACTGTTTTTTCACACTGCTGCCATTTTGTGAAATTTTTTTTTTAATTTCCCTAGGCGAGGATACTACTACGACCTTCTTTTTTAATAATTTCAAAAAAAATTGTTTCATATGACCGGAAGGGTTGGAACCACGTCAACCAGGAGACACCTTTTTTTTCGAGCCCCCACTTTGCCAGCCTGTACCTTTTTCAATTTTGATTTTTTTGTTTTTAATAACATCTTTTTATACTCTTATAATGTCAATAAATAACTGATAAAAATGGATAGTAAAAATATTTGTTGATTTTTTTTTATAGCGCCTGAAAAGCACCTAAAATTCGTGCGTCTAGACTAGAATACCCCCTTAATAAAATTCATCAGTATGGAATGAACGAGAAAGACATAGAATTTTTGGAAAATACTTTTATTTACTAATAGATTACTAGAATTTGAAAATAGCAATGAAAATATATATGAACTAGGAGATCAATGAACAAGTAAATAATCAAATTAAAAAATCCAAAAATCTAATAAAAAAACGTATAAATATACAGATTTTTAAAAAATCAATATTTTCAAAAATTTCATTATGAAAAAATCATATAATTTAATTTTTATTTTTATATCTCATAACTTATTTCATTTCTTCCAAAAAAAAAACAATATATAAATGCAATACAACAAAATTTGATTAATAAAATATATAAATATTTATTTTTTTACATTTTTGGTTTTATTAGTCAATTAATTTAACTAGGATTCTTGTGTATAATTTAATATTTCATTTGCATACAAGACTATATTATTCATAAAAATAAATTTATATATGAATAATAAACGTCGTTTTGTTACAAATTCATAGTTTATAATACAAAATCGTAAAAACACATATTTGTATTCTTTATAGTAACTATATTTACAATGACTGCTGTATAAGAAAAGAAATATAGGAAATGATCCTTTAGGGAATGAGAATGTGCCATGAATAACATGATGTATAAGAATATATCAAATAAATCAAATACAGCATGTTATAATGTGCATACATATATATATATATATATATATATATATATATATATATATATATATATATATATATATATATATATATATATATATATAATAAAACACTACATATTGAGGTTAAGAAGAAAACCTTTTTATATTTCCAAATAAATCTCTCAGACTGGCACTATACACAATATAGTTATTTATTAAAATAACAGTAAAATATTAAAAAGTTAACTGAATAAAACTTGAAATATTATTTTTTTTGATATTCCTGTTTCTGATTTTCCATCATATTATTATTATTATGAAAAATTGACAGTCTATATAACATATAGCATCATCCAAATGTGACGCCTAATTCTGTATTTTATTAAAAAGAAAAATGTATAAGATGGTGTATACAAAAGCATGTGTATAGTTTCTTTTATTTCTTTTTAATAAAACACAAATCTTCGCGTCAAATTTGGATGACCCTATATAATAAAGTTACGTTATATATTTTTCAATACATTGATGTTATATTGATATTGACAACATTGTTATTACAGGCCATAAGTTGAAGTATCGAATAACGTTACATGAATAATTTATCAATGATTAAAATATGTATGTATGTTGATAAAATGAAACCTATATCGATAGCCGTATATCAGTCAAAGAAAAACATACCGCTGGAATAATTCAACTACGATAATACGAAATTCGTGGCTAGCGTAAACATCATTAAATGTTTAGGTTATGGACGATTGTGTGAGACACACAATGGGTTTTTGTTACAGTGTAGAATATTTGTTCGAAGAAACAATTATTGTACGAAAGGACGTGTTATTGTCATTCGATGAACATTTGTAAGAAATAGGTTAGGTTTTTTTGACACGGAAATCTGAAAGCGTTTTGTGTTTTATTAGAGATTTACGAGTGGAATAAACGATTATACTTGGCTTTAACAAATACAATATGAGTATTTGTGAGATTATACAGTTTTTTAAACAGATACGTCGGATAAGTGACAGAATTTTATTCTAACTAGAGTAAGACATTAATCGACTAAATTTTTATCTGATTAAAAATATAATTAAAAAATTAGTCATAATTTTTACTTGTAAAATTTTCATCGAATTAATCATACAATTAAAAAAATAATTATGTCATTTTAATCTTTTTTAAATAAAAAAATAATCGAATAAAAAATTTAAAAAATCGACTAAAATGTTAAGTAACTTTTTCTTCCATTACATATTTACTTCTTTTTCAGAAATGATTTTTTTTTTGTTAAGGAGGTATTCTAGTCTAGACGCACGAATTTTAGTTTTTTTCGGGCGCTATAAAAAAAAACAACAAATATTTTTACTATCCATTTTTTATCAGTTATTTATTGACATTTTAAGAGTATAAAAAGTATTATTAAAAACAAAAAATTCAAAATTGAAAAAGGTACAGGCTGGCAAAGTGGGGGCTCGAAAAAAAGGTGTCTCCTGGTTGACGTGGTTCCAACCCTTCCGGTCATGTGAAACAAAATTTTTTTTGAAATTATTGAAAAAGAAGGTTGTAGTAGTATCCTCGCCTAGGGAAATTTAAAGAAAAAAAATTTCGCAAAATGGCGGCAGTGTGAAAAAACAGTCATTTTTTTGCCTTATTTTTTTCAACTTTCGAAATTTTTTAAAAATAGTAAAAAACAAAGTTTTCAAAAAATCCTAGGCAGGGGCAATTATTGTTATATTGAGAAGCTCTGTACCAAATTTCAAGTAAATCGGTCCATTAGAACTTGAGATATCACGTCAACCGTGTCGAAAAAAGTAGTTTCCAGAAAAACGCGTTTAAATTCGTTCCGGCCAGACCGGATTGGTTGGTGCGTCACAAAAATAGCTATAACTCCGAAAATAATTCGAATTTCGAAAAATCCTCTTAAAAATATATTCTTAAAGGTCTAAACTTTGAAAATATGCAAAAAATAAATCGATTTTTTTGAAATTCTAGACTAAAATACCTCCTTAAAAATATAATTAAAAAAATAGTCCAAATTTTTTAGTTGTAAAATTTTCATCGAATTAATCATGCGATTAAAAAATAATCATGTCATTTTAATATTTTTTTTAAATAAAAAAAATTAAAAAATCGACTAAAATGTCAAGTAACTTCTTTTTCAGTAATGAATTTCTTTGTTAAACAGAATTCATCCCATTTCTCTACATAAAAAATTGGATGAAAAGTGTGAACAAAATCCTTATTTGTCTTTTTTAACTGTTTTACATACTCCTGTAAGAGAATTTAGAAACTATTATATTTTATTAATAATCATTTAAAATTCAACTCCATTAAAATTACAAATTTCATTTCATTAAAAATTATTTGTAATTTCTTCAAAAAAAATAATTTTATTTGAAAATTTGATTTCTATGTTTTAAAAAATAAGTCGTATTTAACTAATATTGCATTGAAATATATTTTACAATTTTGAATATTAAAATCAATCGGTTTATTAATCAATTCAAACGATTGATGACTAAAAAATTAATCACGAAAATTGATTAATTTATTAGTCGTTAGTCATCGATTGATTTAAAAATGACTAATTTCAAATTAATCGTTTTTTCAACCGTTTGAAACAACTAACGATTAATTTTACTAAAATTTTAGTCATTAGTCGTCAATCGGATAATTTTTGCCCTACTCTGATTCGAACCATATAATTACATATTAAATAATAATTAGTGGCATATATATATATTAAAAAAAATATTTTTTCATATTAATTAATAACTGTTTATTTAAAATCTAAGAATAATTCTTCATTTGTACTATCTTTCTACAATTAGTTTCGACAACGTTTGTCATCATCTGTAGTTCAATAGAGATAATACAGGGTGGACCAAATGAGACTCAAGGATAATAAATAATAGTAAGGAAGTAAATGTATTTTTAACCTTTCAGTCTTATTTGATCCACCTATATAAATTCAACCACCTAACGATGCCACTAATTAACCAAATCCATTTTTTAAAAAATATTAAATGAATTTAATTGCAACTATTTTTTTAAAAATAGTTGCAATGAATAGTAAGTCTAAAAAAATCATAACAAATAAAAAAATATCCACCAAATAACAAAATTATTCACTTTAGACTTGTATATAATTTAAATCTATTAAAAAAACTTATAAATATCAAAATACAATGGATTAAAACTTGTAGTACCTCCACCCAAACTAACAATCAATCTGAAAAATCGTTTTTTTGTTTCGTTGTAGTCATTTGAATTCTATTTAGGAAACGTGACTGAATTATATACCAAATACACATTTCTAGATATCGAGTAAACTCAATCTGTGTTCATTTTTAATCATACAATCCCATATGATTGCAGATAAAATAACGTTATTATTACGCTATGACCGCCGACGAAAATAAAATAAGACCTTTATTGTCTGATTATACGATTCTCAAGTTTTCACTATGTCAGCGAATGTTTGATAAAGCATGAAATATATATATATATATATATATATATATATATATATATATATATATATATATATATATATATCGACATTGAATCTCGAATAATCCTTGAACGATTCGACAAACCGTTTCTTTTTTTTTTGGTCGCGCGATTTTTCTATCGACCGATGAAATTGCGTCGCCAGTCGACAATGAAGGGAACAATATCGGGCACCCGACGAAAAAAAATGACATATAATACATAGCGTACGCCGGATTCAACTGCGGTCGAAATTTCTCTCGGATAGATGAAACAAATAAATAATCGACGAAAAGAAAAACAGACGATGGGAATAACACACAGTTTTGTACAGTTCGATGTGATGTATTTGTACGAAAGCGTTTCGTTGGATTGATACAAGTTTCAGAATTCTTTTATACTGCTTTGAGCCGTGTTATCGGTTGTAAATTCTGAGAATATTTTTAATTAAATTTATAACAATGTTTTGTATCTAAATAAATGACGCAAAATGTTGTATTAAATGAAGCGAAATTATATATCTATATTTTTTCAATTATTCAAATTTTGTTTTCTTGTAATTAACGAATCATTCAGCCTAACAAATTCTCAACAAAAAAAATCGCGAAAGAATTTAATGAAACTTACAAATATTTTAATAGATACCAAATAGAAATTAGTATTTTTATTTCAAGTACATACAAGTCACACAAACAAAATTATTGCAAATTTGGTTGAAAATTCTGATCAATTTATTTTTCCATAAATAAATCACTCTTCAATTACATGACATTTTAAATCTATGTTTAATAATCACTTATAATTATTTATTGACTAATATCTGTTTTGATTACCAAAATGACATCATCCAAAAGATTCATTATAAAATAATAAAATATAGAATAAAAATTTAATAGATAAAAAAATTCGTCTATGTAATTTGAAATTTCTAGATAATCATATATATAATTAAAAAATTAATCAATTTTATATGATTTTAAAAAATATTCTTATATCCAGTTTCGTTCATATTTTTGTGAAAAAAGCTACTTGAAACTTTTATTTTTCTTAGAACGCTCTTACCAAAATTTGATATTTATGAAAATTAGCATAAAAAGTAGTGAACTTTACTATCGTACCTGAGAATGTCATTATATGTATATATATATGAATTTCCATCCTGCTATATTTCATAACAATGTCAAGAATAAAATATAAGTTTATTAAAATATAAGAGAAATGCCACGTACAATATATAATATCTGTAATTCTTTTAAAAGAAAAACTTGTTCTTGGAACTGCAATTTCAAGTAAAATAATTATTTCAACCTACAAACATTTTTCGCTCTATATTTTCTTTATACATATTTTTTAAATAAAAATACAGTCGCCCTTTGTAAAATGTATGTTGAAGTTTGTTCGTAATTTTTTATTTAATTTAAAAAAAATTCATGAAAATTGAAATATTATACATTTTTTCAATAAATTACGTACCCATATACATATATGTGTGTGTATGTAAGAAAATATACATAATTATTAAAAAAAATCTACTCATGTTTTATACAAATTTTTATTATATTATTTACATCCTATAAAATTGTTTAATATATTTAATATGAAATTCGTTTTAGGATATGAAATATAAAAATTTATAATATTATTTTTTTAAAAAATACATGAATATATTAATAAATAGATTTCTACAATCAATCTATAATTTTAATTTCTTTTATACAACATATATTTTAATAGATGAAATATGGTTGTTTACTAATCACTCTAATTTATATTTTTTATGATGTTCTATATTAGTTTATATTATTTAAAAGTTTATATAATCATTTAATTACAATTGATAATTTTTATTTTAATTAATATAATGTATTATACCACTTTTTAATTTTTTATAATTGCACTAATTTTATTTTTTATTTAAAATTGTATTATAGTTAATTAACAGATTTTTTTTTATACTTGGCTTTCATCACAAGGATAAAATTTAAATATATATTTAATTAAATTCTATCCTTTCTTTTATTCTGAAATATTTTTTTTATAATCTCCTTAACTTTATCAATCACATTTAGAAGTAAATTGTTTACATGTCCAGGAAGAATATTTTTTATGGAATTTTCTTTACTCTATGTTAATTTTGGAAAAAAATATAATTAATTCTTATGAAAATTAAACAGTTACTAAAGAGAAATAATTATAGATCAAACTCTATGACACAAGATTTAATCATTTTGAAAAAATCTTTTTTTTTAATTCAGTTGATCTGAAATAAAACCAAAACACATATAAATAATAATTAAAATAAATTACAGAAAAAATACTGTTTGTATGAATAAACTATACACAAATGAATTTTCACCCCAACACCACAATAATTTAAACTATTAATAATTTACATTATTTAAATACTTTAATACTAATAATACTTTAATAATTTAAATTATTGTGGTGTTGGGGTGAAAATTCTTTTGTGTAAAGTGAATCAGCCACAGTTCCAAAACAACTAAGGAATAAACTATTTAAATACAAAAGTTTTATAGACAAACTTAAACCAGACTTGCAGATACAATGAACTTTAAATAATTGAAAAAATTAAATGTAAAAAAATCATAAATCATTTCCACAGCAGTAAAAATAAAAAGTTCAATATTTTTTACACAATCAAACACTAATTAACACTACAATATTCTATAAAAGTAATCACTAATTACTCATTGTTCTTGTTTCCATTAATACATATTTCGATGTTCATTCCATTATCTTCACAGTGAAGTATTGTAAAATTTAATTTTTAAACTATTCTTAAATTAAATACAATTTGAAATTTACCATAACCATAACGTGTGTAGTAGAGGAAATATTTCAAACTACTGAAATAAATTTTATTAAAATAAAATAAAAACTTAGTACAATGTTATCAAGTTTTGACCACACGTTGGAAAATCAAGAAGGGTAAGATACAAATTCTTGTACTAATTATTGTTAACTCATTAGTATGCAATGGATTTTATAATTAAATGGAAGTTAGTATCTCTCAAAATAATAAGAACACGCACACAATAGTAAAATAATTACGACGCACCTTAATAAACCACCGAGTATTTCAGCATATTTTACAACCTGCGAAATATATACACGTGTCTATTTTGGGAATAACACTCTGATATAATTAGTTTCTTTGAAATAATAGCTGTCTCGGTATTTTTCGAACAATACACAAACACACACACATATATATATATATATATTCATGTGTGTGTATGTAATTATGATTTTCTAAAATTTTCAAATAAATTATTATTGGCCAGAAAACATCGTCGACTTTTACGACATGCGAAAAGTATAAACTTTATTAAACACACCTCGAGATGTGTATCGTAAAAAAAAATATTTTATAGCACGTAACTCGACCGAACACCTTTCAATATCATCGCGTGATGTTTGAAAACCAATAAGTTAGATATTTTATAGTTCCGGTACATTTTCAGCGGTTCCATTCGCGTCAGGTATACTTTCTTGTTACTACTGAACGCGATTGACGTTTCAGTCGAGAATGAAAACAATCTTTTGTATACATTTTTTCTTACGAATAGTCTATTTTCTTTTCGATCGAGATAAGCGGGATAGTCTCGTCAAGGGCTAAACACAAATATACGCACAAAGAAACGTTTATTTCGCTTGAAACAGAAAATATATCCGGTCAATGTGATAACATCATTATTTTAGCATTGGAGTTAGATACCATTTGACTACACCCATTTTAATCGACTTGTTTTAACTTAATCAAAATGGAGTTTTTTTTCAAAAACAATTCCAATGATTAGAACTGAAATTTCAGCAATAAAATACAAATCTAATTGTCGATTCAGGACAGTTTTTTACAATGATTAAAATTTAAAAGTAATCTTAATTTTTTTTAATAATTTGAGAATTTTTCACTGAGGAAATTTCTTTAATTTATTTTCTATATACACACATATATATATATAGAGAGAGAGAGAGAGAGAGAGAGAGAAATAGCATACTTTTGTGTATATTTGACCATAAAATATAATTTAAAATAAAGTAAGTAATTATTGAGTATTTACAATAATAACAAGACTTCCAAATTACTTTTCTGTTTAGATGAAATCCCTTTCAAGTCGAACATTGCTGATAAAAGGAAACAGCTGTTCACAGACCTTTTCTTAATCCACGTGTGAAAAGTACCATGCCAAGAAAATTTCACAAGTTCGAAACTTAGTATTCATACAAACATTATTTTTAGAAACTTTGTCGATTTCCACGAATCAAACCTAGATGTAATACAACAAAATTACAATTGTAAACTGCCGGAAAATTCGATTTCTTCATAAAAAAACTAGACTGAAATTCTATAAATAGCTTCGAATATTTCAACATAGATTTATTGTTGGAAGTTTGTCGTCTGTTGTGTTACGAAAAACGTCATGTCTCGATTATAGTTTAACTGCCATATATTTTATGTTTCTTGTGAAACCATAAATTTTATAATATATTATTGTAAATACGGTTTAAGTTGAAAATGTGACGTCGATATAAATATGAAAGTGTTTCAAGAAATAAATTTATATAAATAGATTGTTCTTGAGAACATTTTAAAATTATAAATATTATATATAATTTTTAAAAAAAAATTGTTGAAATATCAAAGTAACAAAAACACATTCAATCATCCAAGAGTTTTATTACTTTCATCAGTGATAAAAATGAATTAAAAGAAAAATGCATAAATATAAATTGTTCTAAATGCTTGGAAATAATTTTTGACATGAAAGATATTTCAATTTGACTTAAAATCGTGCGGAATCTTTTTCCATAAACCCTCAATATCATAAATCAACAATATTCAACGATAAATGTATTTCAGTTATTTCCAAACGTTCTAAATGTAAAAGGTTATTAAACATTCGAGACAATCGTTTGGAATTAAACGTACCACTTAATAAATTGAAATAAAATGTATGTCGTCGTTCGAAAAAGGAAATTCAGAAATCAGTGCTTGAAAAACAGAATCAACGTGAATGGTTTAAACTGTAGTTGGAAACAATTATAAATGTGGTTTTGCATTCAGTGTTTGTATTGATTAAATTTCTTTGGAATTGAAACAGATTTTCTAATATAAAACAGACTGTGTTTAATTTTCTCCGCATGTATTTCAATTTATGAAATATATTTTGCATTGAAATAATATCCAATCTGCTTATCAGAACATAGATTTAAAAATATGTATTTAATATCTTTTTCAATTAATTAAAAAAATATCCATAATATTACATTAATTCAATATGAATTCTATTCAAAGACAAAAAAAACAAACGTTACTTAAATAAATTAGTAATAAAATAAAATTCTTCTTCGAGAGATTTCATAAAAAAATAAAGTAATAATTTACTTTTTTATACTTTTATAGGTGGTTTGTTCAAGTATATTAGATGAAAACTTTAAACTTTATTAAAAAAGAGCACCGTACTGGATTCAAAAAAAAAATAAACTCGACCGTACAAGATTCGTAGAAGTTCTTTTGAGATATAATTTAGAGCTGTTGCTCTATGTTGTCGCAGGGCTTATCTGGCAATAGTCCAGATTAAACTCTTGAACTTGTATAATCGGATACAAATAAAATAAATTGTTTTCAGCAAGATTTAAACAATTCGATATAAAAAATAAATCCCTTATAAAAATTGTAAAGATAATAATCTCATTTTTTTTTCTTTCTCTTATACTTTCATTCTGATGCAAATTCATTTTATGTGGTACTCTAAATATATATATAATTGGTAAAAGTCTGTTTCTATCCACTGCTGAATGAAAATCTCTTCCAAAACTTTCCATTTCAATCAATCTAATGCTTTTCTTATTTCTCTCTCACATCTATATATAATAAGTTTCTTTATAAAATAAGTTTCTCTCGACTTTTTTATATCTAGATTCTCAATCAATAATTTATCTTGACCATAGGTAGTCTTCTCTTTTGCTATATAACCGACCCATCCCCATTTTAAAAATTTCAATTTTGTTCTAACGTCCTTAACTTTTATTTTTTCTAATCCACTCAGTTATTTTTCTATCTTTGTTTTATTCCCAGCATTATATATATTAGGTAAAGCGGAAAGAAATGTCGTTTTTTTACAATGTGAAAAAAATTATTTACAAAAAAAAATACAGAATATTTATTCCGATAGATAATTTCCATGGTTATTTATAATATCTTTCCATAATTTAGGCAACTATTTGATGCCTTTTTTATAAAATTCTGGCTGCTTTGACTTGAAAAAGACATCCAAGTGTTTTCGAACATCATTATCCGAATTATTTTTTTTATCTCGAAGCGAATGCTCCATACTTCAGAATAAGTGATAATCAGAAGACGCAATATCGAGAGAATAAGGTGGATGAGGTAGCAGTTCTAAATCCAGTTCCTTAATTTTTTCCTGGGTAATTCTCGCTGCATCCGGCCTCAACAAGATGTGTCGTTGATTATTCACCAGAACGAATCGTTTTTTTTTTAGTAATTCCGCCTTTAATCTTTCTAATTGCGAACAGTAGACCTCGTCTGTGATAGATTGACCAGGTTTTAATAATTCATAATGAATCACACCCGAAATATCCCACCAGATACATAAAATAACCTTTTTTAAAGTCAAAGATGATTGAGGTGTTGAAACCGGTGTTTAACCTGGAGAAAACCATTGTTTTTTTAATGTGGATTGCTATAAAGGATCCATTTTTCGTCTCCAGTAACAGTTCTTTTCAGAAACGGATCGGTTTCATACCTGATCAACAGTAAAGAACAAATGGTTACTCGCTAATCTAAAGCCGATGGCGATAGATCGTGCGTAACCTAAATCCCTGTCTGTGTTTTTTCCGAGCCTTTTTAAATTACTTTTTATAGTCGACCAGGGACAGGCGATGTCCTGCAACAATTCCTTAATGGTTTTGCGCGGATTTGACCAGCGTTGGCATTCATGGATATTCAAGATTTCAACGTAAGTTTCATTAACATTCTCTGTAGGTTCTTTGGGCTTTAATCCTTTATCAAACAAAAATAACAAAATACACCGCAACTGCATCTCTGAGATCTCTGGCCCTGACATTTTTACTATCAGTAAAAATAAAAAAAAAATGAAATGAAAACAGTATGAACAGAACTTCAAAATAATACCAATATTGACATATTTACTCGACGGCAGCCACACGATAAATTGGTTTCAAAACGACACAAAAAAAACGACATTTCTTTCCGCTTTACCTAATATTATAAGATATCTTCATGGCTTGAACAAATTTTCAATATCTATTGTCAATTCTCCCAATCACTTTTTCAAATCTTTCTTTCTCGTTTCTAGAATCCACTCATTCTTTATTACATGTTTTAATATATTATTTCTGATATTTTTATAATTACTTTTCATATTTTTTTTCTATATATGACCAAACTATTTCAATATTCTATTTTAGTTTTTATATATAATATTCTCATTTGTCTTCATTTTCTCTATTATTCTTTCACAAGATAATAATTCAGAAGTAATACCATATTAAATATATTTATAACATGTTATTCCATCCGGATTTATCCCATGATTTTGAATTTTATCCTCCATCAAAGTGTTTATGTACATTTACGATATTCGTTACTCCAACAGCATAAAAACCAATTAAACTAGCAATGTCGAGAGTACATTGACACCGTTTGAATATATCACCGAACATATTGGCATTGAGCGAAGCGTCCCATCGACACAAATCGAATTTTTGTAAACTACTGTGAGACGTCGAGAAAATGAGAAATAACGTTTCGTAATTTGAAAATCTCTTCTGATTGCATAAGCGACGAAAAGAGATTATAAATAATTCAAACGTTGCGATTTTTTTTTCAAAACTGACATCTTTGTCTAATTGCAACTATCTCGTTCCGAATGATTTATTCGTCATATTAATCTTGAGAACGATCTGTCCGGAGATAAAAATCTTCAGTTGTTCGTACTTATCGAAATTGGATATCGATGTAATTAAGTTTTTGAAATTAGCTTCGATTTCTTGTGAATTTTTTATGTGTTTCTGTGCTATAATTCATCTTACAAACACACATACATACATACATATATATATATATATATATATATATATATATATGTGTGTGTGTGTGTGTGTGTGTGTATATGATATATAACAAACATAAAATATTTTTAATTTAAATTGCATCGTATTTTTCTAAACAAAATCTTGATAAATTATCAAAAATAATATATTTTTTGTATCTTTCAGTGAACATTATAAAATATATGTTCGAATGAATAACATAAATAATATAATAAATTTAATCCTGAATCTGATATATATTTGAATGATAAACTAGATAGTTAGTTACATAGTTAAATTGATTTATTGACTATTGTTGTTGACGTTAATTTCACATACATTTGATTTATTCAATTCATGACAAGCATTGCTGTCCATATCATCTAAATCTAATTATTTGTCCGTTGTAAATTAATTACAAAATACTCTATATTTAAATATTATTCAGTCTAATTTAATATTTTATTATCTATTTTAACAAAGTTATAGATTCATCTTTATTTTTCAAATATATTTTTATATGAATCAAAATTATATGATCACAGACAGTAATAGTTATATACCATATATTTCATGTCTTTGTTCTTGAAAGAACCATTCAATATTTCCTGAAAATAAAGCAGATAACAGAAAACTAAGACAATCACCATGTAATACTTCTTCAGCAGTTTAATTCTGTTTATACATGTCATTAACTTTTATTTTGATTGAACAAACTTTGGAAAAAGTTGCTTGTTTCTAAACTAATTCAGATTTTCATGAACTGTCATTTCTATTATCAGTTATGATACCATATACCATAAAGATATTTCACTAAAAAAATCTAGCTCGAATAACACTTAATTGTAATTTTATTTTTGATTAAATTGGTATTAATATTTAGACATAAATAATTTTTCTCAATTTATATATTTTTCAAAATTGTATACTTTTTACGAGAGTAATCCCATAAGTACCCGGCCTGACCTAGAGATGGCGGTAGTTGTTTGAAAAACATCACTGTATTAGAAAGTACACAATCTATAAAGCATATGTTTCAAGTTTGAGGACGCCACGTTGTTTAGTATTTGTTTGGCAGCCATCAATAGTGAACGTTTTCAGTGAATTTGTGAAAATGGAGAAAATTGGTCATCGTTACGTGAAACAATACTTTTATTTGAAAGGCCTCAGCCCAACCAATATAAAAGCTGAACTGGATTCTACTCTGGGTGAGTCTGCTCCTTCGTTTACAACAGTGAAATATTGGGTAGCAGAGTTTAAACGAGGCCGTACAAGCTGCCAAGACGAGCATCGTAGTGGTCGACCAAATGAGGTGACGACTCCAGAAATGGTGAAGAAAATCCACAAAGCGGTACTGGATGATCATCGACTGAAAGTGCGCGAGCTATCAGACATAGTAGGCATTTCAAAAAGTGCGGTACATCGCATATTATCTGAAAATTTGGACATGAGAAAGCTGTGTGCAAGATGGGTGCCGCGTTTGCTCACACTCGAGCAAAAACAGTGTCGTGAAGATGTTTCAATTGAGTGTTTAGCGAAGTTTTACAGCAACAAAGCAGAATTTTTGCGCCGTTTCATAACCATGGATGAAACATGGGTCCATCACTTCACACCCGAGACAAAAGAACAATCAAAACAATGGACTGAAAAGGGAGAACCGGCTCCAAAGAAGGCGAAGACCGTTTCATCTGCAGGCAAGGTTATGGCGTCGGTTTTTTGGGATGCGCGTGGGATAATTTTCATTGACTATCTTTAAAAAGGAAAAACTATCAACGGCGAGTATTATGCGAACTTATTGCAACGTTTGAGCGAAGAAATCAAGCAAAAACGACCGCATTTGGCTAAGAAGAAAGTGTTGTTTCATCAAGACAATGCACCAGCTCACAAATCCGTTATTGCAATGGCCAAAATTAATGAACTAAAGTTTGAATTGCTACCTCATGCACCCTATTCGCCAGATTTAGCCCCCTCGGATTATTTTCTGTTCCCAAACTTGAAAAAATGGCTCAGTGGTCAAAGATTTTTCAACGATGAAGAAGTGATGTCGGCAGTTAATGGGTATTTTGAGGAGCAAGACAGTTCTTATTATAAAAAGGGTATCGAACTTAATGAACATCGCTGGGAAAAGTGTATAGAGCTGAAAGGAGATTTTGTTGAAAAATAAATATATTTTTTTCCAAAATTTTTGTGTTTTTTTTGTTGGGTCGGGTACTTCTGGGACCACCCTCGTATATATGATTTTTTACAGTACTGTACTGTAATTTCTCATCTTTTCATCATTGTTCTCTGAAGAAAAAAAGTATAACTCACCAACAAAAACCCGAAGAAAACATTTTATATTTGCAGTGCAATAAAAATCCCTAGAAAACATTTTATTGAAAATATAGTTTATTTATAAACGAGTCTATATACATATATTTATATAATTCTATTTTATATATATATAAATAAAACTAAAAAATAAATTTCAATTCCGTCTTTATATTTTAACAAAACATATTGAACATCGCCATTCAACAGAAGAATGTTGTATTGGATTCATTTGATTTGCACATCGTGCCATTCAATACGTGTAAATGTCTAAACTGCGAAAATCGATATTCGATATGAAACCGTTACTTTTTCCATTTTCCATACAACGACGAAAAATAACAACATGCCATATGCCTCGTGATACCAGAAGATGTCTTGTTGTGTTGTACTCGTAAATCGAAAAAGTATTTTTTAGACGTATGTCATTCTAAGTGACATAAATTTAATATATATACACATATATGTGTATATATATATATATATATATATATATATATATGTAATTTTTACATAAACTCATAACACTTTTCCGACAAGACGAATAAAAGTACGGATTGGTACGAGACCGGATGAAAACAAGAAAGCCACGTGTAAATATGAAATGTAATAATAAAATTGTATCGCCTATTTCGTAATACCGAGATGTTGTAAAGTGGAATAAGTAAAATCTGATCAGAAAAATTGTTCGGAGTTCTGTACGGTTTTATGGTAATTGTTATTCTTGTTCGGTGAATATTTTCGGCGATCGAAATATTTTCTTAAGACGTTGATTGATATTTAAATACTATTTTATTTTATTTATACAGTATATTTTATCTGAATAGAAAGTAATTTCGTTCTTTATATCATTTTATGTACAAAAGTTAAAATATATACAAATCTTTTATCTAATCTTTAAAATATAAATATTTGTATATATAGAACTCATTTCAGTTTTTTCGTCTGTGTAAATTATTTTCTTTGATAGACATAGAGTTGCTCTTTCACAAATGAATCATTCAACATCACACCACAGGATTTTATAAAAGTATTCAATAATTATTTAGAATTTACTTTATTTGCTAATACATATTTTAATGACTACCATTATTAAAACTCCATATTATTAAAAAATAATCTATGAAAATTATCTACAGTTTTTTTAAGAGGGTATTCTAGTCTAAACGCACGAATTTTAGGTGTTTTTTCGGGCGCTATAGAAAAAAAACAACAAATATTTTTACTATCCATTTTTATCAGTTATTTATTGACATTTTAAGAGTATAAAAAAGTATTATTAAAAACAAAAAATTCAAAATTGAAAAAGGTACAGGCTGGCAAAGTGGGGGCTCGAAAAAAAAGGTGTCTCCTGGTTGACGTGTTCCAACCCTTCCGGTCATTTGAAACAAACATTTTTTTGAAATTATTGAAAAAGAAGGTTGTAGTAATATCCCCGCCTAGAGAAATTAAAAAAAATGTTTTTCGCAAAATGGCAGCAATGTGAAGAAACAGTCCTTTTTTATCCTATTTTTTCAACTTTCGGAACTTTTTAAAAACAGTAAAAAATAAAATTTTCATAAAATCCTAGGCGGAGGCAATTACTGTTATATTGAGAAGCTCTGTACCAAATTTCAAATAAATCGGTCTATTAGAACTTGAGATATCACGTCAACCGTGTCGAAAAAAAGTAGTTTCGAAAAAAACGCGTTTAAAGTTTGTAATCGAGTTTAGACCGAATTGGTTGGCGCGTCACAAAAATAGCTATAACTCCGAAAATAATTCGAATTTCGAAAAATTATCTTAAATACATATTTTTAAAGGTCTAAACTTTGAAAATATGCAAAAAAAATAATCGATTTTTTCGAAATTCTAGACTAGAATACCCCCTTAAAGCATGATAGAACTTAAAATTGAATCCCTATTAAAAGTTCTATCTAATCTAAAAAAAACAATTTATACATATACATGTGTGTGTATGTATATAAATATATGATAAAGAGTGTTTTTCAGATTAGATAGAATTTTCGATAGGGATTCAATTTGAAGTTCTATCACGCCTAAAAAAACTATATTTTTAGATATTACTTCAAAACTATGTAATTGAAATATTTTGTCGCTTATAAAAGAGTTTATTTTTTTTAAATATTTCTATTACATGTTATTCACTCTTTTTAAATCTATATTTATATAGTGGGGGGGATATTTAATACAAGTATGTGTAATTACAATCAATTTCGGTTACTAAAACATTTCACAGAGTATTTTTGTTTAAGCATACTTTTAATGAATTTATTTGAAATTTGTACAAATAAAAATCTATATTTATACACATTACAATTATTTAATAAAAATATTTTTTGAAATGTTTTTATTTTGGAATCTTGAATATACACAGGGAACATCAAGATATATAGTATATTAATTTTCAATCTATTAAATTTATTACAAATGAATGTTGAAAAACCGAGTTTAAAAAAGTATAACAATTTTCTTGGACCAAAATATTTTTTACCTACGAAAACATATGCATATTTAAAAAGATTTAAGAAAACATATATTAGCATAAGTTAAAACAAATCTGCCCGGTTTCTTTATTGTTCATATCTTAACATTCCAGCACCATACTTCAACGCTATAACATTATCATAGCATTACTGCGTAATACTCTTTAATCAAGTCGAAAAGATTGTAACAGTCAGAACAGAGGAAAACTTTAACTCGCCGAGAGTATTCTCAAAGTTTCCACAAAAAAATTTTTTTGTTAGAGAACATCAGTGTGTGCGTGCGTGATTTCGAGGACGGTGGATAATTTTCCGTCGACTCTTCATCGCGTTACCACGAACGAGCCGAGGGAGTCGGCCGCACAGAAAGCCCACACATCACCTAAGCTCGGTTGCCGTGCAACAACTTTTGTCCGCACAACGCTTTTTTCGCCAACATTGAGCTACGTGTTACTATATTCGGTGTCAATTTTTCGAACGTAGTCATTTGGAAACTTTTAAATGAAACCGTAGCTGCAATATCATAAATTTACATTTATGTTACATTTGAATTTATCCCGGCTTCATATCTATGTAACAATCGCTATACATTTTTCTGACGAAATATTGAACTGATATTTTATTCGAAATTCACAATACAGCTCGAAATATATTCATAAAAAATCGACAAGTCGTCCAGTAGATTACCAGCTACCATTTGATATTTATTAATTTGTATCAGGTATTTTCAACCAACCAAAATCGATTCAGTTGGATGTAAATTAAGAGAATTCCATTATGTTTTCATTATACATTCTATACAATTCTACGTATGTTAACTTTTAATCAAATTCATACATCTTTTTTAAAAATTGTAATTTAACATATATTAATATTTGAAATTATTTTTAAAAATAAAAATCATCCCCGCACAAATAATTAATATCTCTATAATCAAAAAAAAAAAATCTTCACAACAAAATAGTTCAAATAATAAATCACTCTAATTAATTTAACTATATAAATTTTAACTTAGATAAAAGCTAACTTGAACAAATCGAAAATAATTCTGTTATACGTATAACATTTGATACTACTTATTCATCGTCAGAAAACGCAAACGTCGTTCCAAGACAAAGAAACTTGATTTTCGTCGCCCTATGCCATTTTATTCACCTCATCGACAACTATCTGCGGTAGGTATTTTCCGTCGATCTATTGTCGATGTAATGAAATGTAAATTTGCTTATCGGCTAGAAACATGCAAACGAGAATTTAATTTTTGTTACTAAAATAGCTTCCATATGCTTTTGTCTAGCTAGTGACGTCCTTTCTTCGAAATGTCCTCTACGTTCCACTCAAATATTTATCAAAATAAAACTTTAATTAAAAACAAAGACATTTTATATAAAAATAGCTAAAGCAATAATTTATTCATCTGTGTGTGGGTGTACGTATGGATGTACAAATGTAATTTTTCAAATAATAACAGTGGGATGAAATAACATATTTCATTCGAAATGAATAATTTATAATTTTATTCTGTGCCAAAAATAGATGAAATATAAATTCATATTGAATAAATTATACAAAAAAATCAGTTTCAATAAAACAGAATACTTTAATTTATAAAAATGTATGTTGGCAGTGCAGATATTTATTAAGTATCACATATAGATTAATACATTTAATTAAATATTTTTCATTTTTTATATAATTATATAATTAGAACTTTCACTCGATTATATATATATTCATTATTTCAATTCTATATCAATCCACTGACACGATAATCAATTAAATTATTATCCATATAAACATAAGACATGTTATATTTTATCCTTCTTGTTACTAAAAATCATTTTTCTAAAAATGAAAAAATCATGTATATTATTTTTTATGAAAATTTTTAATGATATTATAAAATCGATTTTGGATGAAATCAATATTAAAAAAATATAATGCTTTGAATTCAATTCCACTGGAAAGAAAATTAAATTTTATTTCATCGCGTGTACAAACATAATAACATATAACTGAGAAAATACGCGTTTCCACTCCTACTAAAAGTAATTGAGTGTATTTAATGTTTTCATTAAAGAAAAGTCTAGGATATAATGTATTGCTATTATTGATTATTATCTGTCGTTAAATATAATTTCACATTATTTCAATTATTGTATTAACCTTTAGTCGGTCTGTACATACTGTCTTCACAATAAAAATATTATATTTTACTATATAAACATTTCCTAATATAATACTATTACATAAATGAATCATTCATCTTAATACCATACAATTTTCTAGAAGTATTTAATAATTTTTCTTGTCAAACAGCTGTCTGATGATGATTACATCGCCATTGAAATTTGCATTAGTCAATAAAATAAATAATTACTAGTTATTTTTATAAAATATTATAGTGGTAAGCTAATTGATTTATTTATATAAAAATAATTAGTTAAAAACCAAATCAATAATTCTTGTTCAAAACTCAAATCAATTTACTATCTTACTTCTTAACTCCCATCATTTATTCTCTAAAATAAACTTTCTTAACTACTTCATTATTTTGAAAATATAAAGTCTTATAAGAAATTTTCTTTGGGATTTATTTAGAAATCATTGATATAACAAACGATTTTTTTCTATATTATATAAATAATTTCTGCTACAAAAAAATGTTATAATATTTTTTATTGTATCATCCTTGAATTAAATATAATTATACATACATAACAGCCTTATCAATTTTTTTTGATAAAATATAGGGTCATCCAAATGTAGCGCCTATATGTCAGCACTGTATAATTTTTACATATCATATTTTTTCAAATGAAATAATAAGTATTTTTGTTTTAGTAGAAGGTTACAATTTTAACCGTGGATAGGTAATTTCGTTAGTTGGATTATTAAACAACGAACAACAGATCCATTGTCTTCAAGCAAAATTTTGTTTATTGATAAAACTCATTTCACAATAGATGAATTCGTTAATTAGCAAAATTGTCATATCTGGAGTGATGAAAATCCTCCTGTTATTCATGAACAATCTCTACACTCATAAAAAGTCACTGTTTGGTGTACATTTTGGACAAATGGAATCATTGGACAATTTTTTTTCGAAGATAATGCTGAGCAATACCAATCAATTTTAAATAACTTTTTATAGCCATAATTGAATAACAGTGATATGTCTGATATTTATTTCCAGTAAAAGGGGGTATTCACACTAGTCAACATTCATACAGTATTCACGCCCATTACCGCTCGTCTCACACCCTCTTATCGCTAAATTCCCCCACCTAAAAAAATTAGTTTTCGTGTAAGAGCGTGTGAGACGAGTGGTAATAGCCCATGAATACTGTATGAATGTTGACTAGTGTGAATACCCCCAAACAGTGCTACATGTCACACAACTTGAGAAAACATTCAGTTTTTGGAATCGAAATTTCGTCAACATGTAATTTCACGAAATGCAGATTTCAATTGACCTCCAAGATCATACAATTTAACACTATTAGATTTTTTATGGGAGTTTTTGAAAAGTCGAGTTGATATTAACAAACCACAAACAATTAATGATCTGAAGAACAACATTCGAATTGCAACTTATGAAATAAATCCAGCAACATGTCGAAAAGTCATTGACAATTTCGATATTCGAATTGATGTCTGCAAACGAAGTTGTGGTGGGCATTTGAATGAAATTCTGTTCCACGTATAAATACAGCTAAAAAAATCCAACTTTAAAAAAAAACATCTAGGAGTTTTTAGATGACCATTTATAACAGTAGAAAAGATCAACAACTATTATAAATATTTTTTAATCTCAACAATACATATTTTTCTGCACTTTTCTCATTTCCCTCCAAAGCTATTTATAATTCCCTGCAGCTTAAACTTTAATTCTGGATGTATATTACAATTACGGTTTTTTCTAAATGCAAATATTTACGGTAATAAATTTTATTGCTTAACCACTATGGATTACAATTATTGTGACAACTTTATATATATATATATATATATATATATATATATGCAAGTAGAATTGCAGTTATATATTAAACCCTAAAGACATGCTTGCTAGTGAGCATTAGGTCCGAGTGACAATTGGAGCTGTGCTGTTACAATTCTGCAAATGGGCTTAATACCTACTGGTGGTAAAAACGATTCTAGCGTTGCTGTGTGCGACAAGCGTACTATTTAAATTGGATATGTGGAAATAATTGGACACGTCGACAAATCAACCAACCGTATTCAGGAATATGCATATCTATATCTATATACATATATATATATATATATATATATATATATATATATATATATGTAATTTATATTTCAGTGTTGATGTACAAAAACATACACACCCACTCTACTATATTTATGAGTGTGTATGGGTTCGAGTGTACTCAACAACGCTTTAATGTACGGATATTGAAGAGGGAATAGTATAATACCTGGGACAAATCACAATAGCTTTAATCGCACACTGTGTGAACACGTCGATTGTAATGCGATTGTTGTATACCGATTGAAATATATATATATATATATATATATATATATATATATATATATATATATATATATATATATATATATAAACGAAAAACCATACCTGGATAATTGAAGACTATTAAATTTAACTGGTTGAGTATTTTATTAGGATTAGTGTCATTTTTGTGTATATAAAAATGTTACCACAATTGCAGGTTTATAAATATTTTATAGTTTGAATAGAGTTTGAATGGAGTTTGAATTCTAGTTTAAATTTGACAATATTAAGCACAAAAAGCAGGAAAACGTTACAGAGTTTCAGGAATGAAATTAATAAAAAGTTTTATTTATATTTTAAATCATTTTCTCTTTGTTGTTTAGATTTATCATTAAAAAATGAATAAATAAATGATCGTTAAATATTGTATTACTTTTCAAACTATTCGTATTAACTTTTTTGTTGATAATCAAACGAATTTTGTACAAATAGTAAATGTACATCTGAGGAGTAAAATTACATAATAGTTACTAATTGATTTTTGAAATGAAACGATTTAAAAATTATTGAACACTTTATAATATCTTGTGATGTTAGAGGTGACAATTCATTTGTGTGAAAGTGAATTTGCTAGAATAATTTTTATTGTGAATAAAAATTAATTAACCTCCTATAAATGACAATATTGAGATTTTTTATTATATTTTTCTTTGTTATTATGAAAAATAAATACATCTTAAGTTATTCTAGGTATCAACTAGAGTTACTTCAATACAAATAAATCACTATTCTCAACATCATAAAATTTTACAAATATGTTTAATAATTATTTATTCATTCCTTTATTCATTGATAAAAATTTGAATAACAATTCTATAAACGTGAAAATTCAAATTCAATATTATGAAATATTCTGGTGTTAAAATTAATGATTAAGTTGTGTAAAAGTAAATTAGATTCCAAACAAATAAAATAGTTTTTTGGTTACTATTTTATTTAAATACTAATATAAATTTTTGATCAAATAAAAACACTAAGCACATGAAGTTCTATATATATAGTGACCTGTTACAAAAAATAACATATATCAAAAATTAATCTAGTACTACCAACGTATATCTGGAATTCAATTAGCCATTGAAGTTGACAAGTTGTCAGTTTTGTAGATGATGGTTTTCTGAAAACGAGTAACTGCTTAATTACACTTTTCAAATAAAATTATGTCAATCATTTGGTCTTTTAATTTTATTTTAAAAAATAAATTCAATTAAATCTTACAAGACCAACATTCAAATAAAAACATTTTTATAAATGATTATCAGAAAAATCTAAAGAAATATTAATTTAATTTTACAGTTTTGAAAAGTAAGCAATATATATTATGAGTGCTCTTTTAATATTTTTCATTTAATCTACGTTTGATGTCAAATTGAAAAATGTATAAAAAAATATATAATAAAAGTTGTCAAAAATTCAAGACAATTTCAGTTTTTTAATTTATTTCTTGTTTATATTTGGAATAAAACCAGTATTAAATAATTAATTATCAATATTAAATAAGAAAAAAATCTAAAATGAATCTATTAAAAGATGAGTAACTAACAAAATCAATTTTAGGTAATTAATATAAAATCTACCTTAAGAAAAATATTTTTAACAACAAAAAAATATATTTAAAAAATGACATGTAAAAAAGTGTAAAAATATGACTTAAAAATTATACATAAATTTAAATAATTCGACATATGTTTCAAACGAAAATTATTCCATCCAAAAAATTACAAGTCTTATAGATTGAGTAATTTGATAATATTTATGAGAAGTGAACGAAATAAAATTTTATATGACATTTATTATTTACTACATCGTTTTCGTCGCTATCAATTTATAATATTAATTACGAATTCATTACAGCTGTCATGATTCGACAAAACTGAACAATCGTACGATCGTTAAGAACAAGAAAATATAAATTTCGTTTACGATGTTCATATCGTGTGACTGGAAAAACTATGAATATTAATCGTTAATAATTATATCAGACTAAAGTGTAATATACTTCAAAAATACAGATTATATTTCAACGTCAATACACGTTGTAAAATAACAATATGTTTTATATGCTTTTTTAGTGGAGAAAATGGATAGAGTTCGTCGTACAAAAACATTCATATAAAAAATCCAGTACTGAATTCAAGTTCAGAGAGAATCATTACTCTTGTTCGGACAAATATACAGTTCTTGTGCGTGCATGTTGGACGTAGAACGAAACGCAAACGAAACTATACACATAAATTGTAAATATAATTCTCCATAGTACTAACGAAAATACGTTCGTTGTTTTTTTTTTGCATGTGTGATTAAAAACTTGTAATTAACGGATTGTGGCCGTGTCTGGAAAAACGGTTCGGTTATGAACTTCGAACGTGTGTTACAATTTTACTTCTTGGTATTTGAGTTTTTACAAACTTACGAGTAAATGTTCATTATATATGCATGTAGAAAATACTGTTTTCGGTTTTCAATACAATCTCGATTATATCTATTACAATGACTTGGGATTTCGTGTCGATTTTTTAAATGAAATTCAAACGTAACATGTTTATATGTAAATATTTTTTTCATAAATTATATACACATAAACAGTATTTTAATAAATTTTCTTTGCGATAAAAATCTCTTACTACCTGAAATTTTTCAATATTTGATTAATAAAAAAATAGATAACTTTTTATATGAACAAAGATAAGAATAAGTAATAATCTAAAGATTAAATCTTGATAAATATAATAAATTGAGTAGCGCATACCAACTAAGCTTTAACAATTTATCAAAAGTCATAAAATATAGCATTTGTCGACTAAATATAATATCCTTCATATTGATTAATTTCTGTTCTGTATTACTACATTAATTCGTTGAATTTCAAATGATATTTGTTTAAATTTATCAATTGATATAATTTATATCCTACATTTTATATACACTACCGAGACAAGTCTGCGCACACCCATTCCATCTATAATAATATCGCCTATAACATAAAAACACTATTGTTGATAACAAAGTAACTATTTTTTATTTTTTCTACAAGGTCTTAAAAATTAAAAAACATCAACAAAACACTTTTTAAATATCAATAAAGTAAAGAAAAACAACAAAACGAACGAAATTTAAAAAAAAATACGTCAGAAAAAGTCTGCACACAGTTGCGTTTATCGTTTATTATCTTTAGAATTTTTAATTTCAGCATTACAATTGGCTATGTGATTGTTGAAAATGCAATGTAGATTGTTATTCTTAATTTTAGTTTTTGTCAAACAGGTAATACAAGTGAATATCATGGAAAATAAAATGTGTAATTTTTAAAAAAATAAAATAAGTATATCAGAGCGAAAAATAATTATAAAATTATGGGAAGAAGAAAATAGCTACCAAAATATTAAAACAATTTTAGGAAGACAGCATTCATTAATTTATAGAGTGAAAAAAATTATTAAAACAACCGATATCATAACATCAAAGCCCCGTTGTGGCCGCCGTTCAAGAAAGGGAAAAACATTATATTATAAATACAGTTAAGACTAATCCACGATTATCCACTTTCGTAATTTCTGAAAATGTCCATGTACAATTTGATAAAAAAAATTTGATGATACGATAAGGAAAACTCTAATAATTGCTGGGTACCGTAGTCGAATTGCAAGTCAGAAATCGTTCATTTCAAGAATGATCAGAATTAATCAAAATGAGCATGTAATTATGTCTGAGGACTTTTGGAAAAATATAATCGAGAGTAAATTTTATATATTTGCTATAAAAGGATGAAAGTTTATTTGGCGAAAACCTAATATAGCCTTAGATAAGAAAAATCTGTTTCTCACCATGAAACATGGTGGTGGTCGGGTGATGTTATGGGTGTGTATGTTAATTAGCGAGGTTGGTAATATCGAATTTATAATCAATAATAAATAAATTTTACTATCTCGATATTTTAAAACGAAATTTAAAAGAAAATGTGGGAAAAATCGGATTAGGCCGTAAATTTTATTTCCGACAAGACAATTATCACAAACATACGACCAAAATTGTCAAGTTTTGGATACTCTATAATATTCCAAAACACTTGAATATGCTTCCAAAAATCTTCTGACCTCAATTTCATTGAACATTTATGGAATTTGCTTTAGCACAAAATTCGAAAATTTCGAAGAAATGTCGAAAATTACCATCATCGAAAAATAGGCCAAAATTAGTTCTGAATAAACTGAAAGATTAATGCTATTTATGAAAAAAAGATTGGAAGAAGTTTTAAAATGGAAAGGTTACCCAATATCATACTGAAAATAACATTTTAAATATTTTTTTAAATTTTTAATTAAATGTAATTTTTAATTATGCTTTTTCTCACGTAATTTTTAAAAAATTAGTTTGTTTTTTTATTTTCCTTTACTTAGACTTTTAAGACTTTGTAAAAAAATAAAAAATAGTTACTTTGTTATCAACAAGAGTTTTTTTTATGTTATAGGCGATATTAATAAAGATAGAATGGGTGTGCACAGACTTTGTCTCGGTAATATATATCTAAAATAAATAGTATTTAATATTGATATTTTTTAAATAATATAATTTTATATTAATTATTAGAGATTAAATTGTTAAAAAATAGAATTACTATTAAAGAACAAATTGAAATCGTAAAAGAATAAATACTGTACATGAAAAATATTTCAAACTCGCATGTATTCATATCTAAACTGTGAATATTACACATAAATCATATTTCAAAAGAATAGAAATAGTCTGACTGACATTTACCATCCACATCAGAAGATGCCGTCTCGACGATATTATATCAGGTAAATATAATCCCCGTGCAATTTTCTTTCTACGAAATATTTTTCTTTTCCACAAACCGCACCGACAATACCAGTTATGATTTATAATACGTTTCGCTTGTAGGAAAAAAATTGTACATCCGTCAGACGTCTCTCGCTAGATAGTATAATACTTAAGGTCGTATGTCTTGTAATTGATTTTCAGCTCAAGAGTTCATCGGCGGACGACCGTTGAGTTGCAACGATACGTCTGCGTTCAATAAGATTTATCTATCGCATTTAGCGATTCGGTAGACGTCATACGATCGTTGAGGTTTTCAAACCTTTTTTTCTGATAAACTGTCGATTGGGATGTACGCATTGAGAGTTTAATTTGCCACCCGTAAGTGCTCTTATGGACAACTGAAAAGAAACGGGCCGACGTTTGCGTAATTTAAAACCGCGTTTCATTCGGTTGGTTCTCTACCATTCTTTTCGATGTTCGACACTTGAACTCAATCATTCATACGTTTAAAAATAGTCTTAAATGACTTTTGTTCTTTTATTATATTAATGTATACAACGTTCAATAAATGAATTATTCTCTCCAATATCACAATATTTTATAAAAATATTTAATAATCATAGAGTTTTTATTTGATTCACTGATGAGTATTTCAATGACTATGCCATCATTGTCATAATGCTACTTTATAAAATGTTATAAGTAAATATTAGCGGATTTTATAATAAAATGTCCATAGAAAAACGCATCAATAAATAAAATAAACAATAAATAATTATTGAACATTTTCATAAAATATTATGGTGTTAGGGGGTGAGTGATTTATTTACATTAAAGTGAATTGACTACAATCACAAAACAAAGAATGTTAAAAATATTCTCAATTTTACTTTTAGATTTGGTAATATTTTTTCAAAATACAAAAAAATCAACATTTTAAGATATTTGTTCATATATTTACTGTTTTGGAACTGTGGCTGATTCACTTTACACAAATGAATTTTAACCCCAACAACACAATAATTTAAAGTGTTCAATAATCACTTATTGTTCACTTATTATTTATAATTATATAATCTATAATTATATCGGCTGATGCATTTCGATGGCGACGCTATATCATCGTCAGAGCCTTTTTTTAGTGAACACTTTAAATTATTGTGATGTTGGGGTTAAAATTCATTTGTGTAAATATTTTTTCATGTTACAAAAATTATTTTGTCAATATAGTTTAATAATAATAATACCAAGAATACACTTGATTAAAACAAATTAGCTATAAGACAAATTTTTAAAATAAACTAATGACAAAATCCCTATTTCAATTTTTTACTTAAAGTATAGGGTCATCCAAATGCGACCCCTAGATTTGTGTTTCATTAAAAAAAAAACATATACATGTTTCTTTTTATTAAAACACAAATCTAGGCGTCACATTTGGATGACCTTATATTATATAAAAGAACAAAGAAAATTATTTCAAAAAGATAGAAATTCATTACAAGTTTTCTTTCATCTATTAAAAATGATTGATCATTTACAAATATTGGGTCAATCAATGTGTCTATTAAGAATATTGAAAATTCAAAATTATTATATTGAAAAAAATAGTAATTCTATGTCCATTTGGAACATTTTAAAATATATTTTATACATTTATCGATTATAAATAATTTTTTTTTATAGTTTACTATTTCTTTTATATATATATTTATATATAGGATTTTTTTTTTAAAACGTGGTAGAACTTCAAAATAAACTCCTATGGTGTTATTTTAGCTAAGAGATTTTTTTTAGATAAGATAGAACTTTCGATAGAAATTTAATTTAAAGTCCTATCACTTTTTAAAAAAAATATCGTATGCATACATATACACACACATATGTATATATATATATATATATATATATATATACACACTGTTGCACATAAGTCATGGCACACATGGGTAACATAAGCAATTTATTGATATAATTCAGTGAAGTCGTTGAATTAAAAAAAATATTTAATTAAAAATAAATATAATATTCATAAAATTTATTCAGTATATTTATTTTCAATTTAATATTTTTTTAATTCAACGACTTCACTGAATTATATCAATAAATTGCTTATGTTACCCATGTGTGCCATTACTTATGTGCGACAGTCTGTATATATATATATATATATATATATATATATATATATATATATATATATATTGTATAAATCGACCTATATATATATATATATATATATATATATATATATATATATATATATATATATATATATATATATATATATATATATATATATATATATATATATATATATATATATAAATCGACTTACATTATTAAAACCATTACATAAAAAGGCAATCACAGTTCGTCAGAACATTTCAAATACAAAAAAAATAAAAAAAAAAACATAGTGGAAAACATGCATTTCCTCGACACTCATCTGCACAGTTGTAAATAAATCCCAACCTTTTAACTTACTAGCTCCAAAGTACTAAAACCGTATAGAAGTAATGTAAGAGCTAAGAGAAAGAACTCGAAATCTGTTCGCGAATGTGGATCCGCCATTCTGTACGCTAAATACGCCCTCCCAGTCGACGGATAAACAGTGCAATAAAATTCGCATCTGAAACATTCGTCTGTGCGCAATGCGAATAGAGAAAATCCTTGCGCGCGTTTCTCTCGAATACAACGAGCGTGAATCGTTGTACAGTAGCACGAAGAGTATGTTTTTTCTAAATACGAAGTCACAAAAACATTATAAATGAATATAAACCGACTTTTTTCTTTTTATCTAAATCATTCGGTTCTTGGTTCTAAATATATCATTAGAGTATCGTACAAGAAATGTCGTTAGGTTTCTTACAAGTATTCACAAATTTAAATGCTGATTTTTTTTTAGAGAAAAGATTTATTTTAGAGAAATCTTGTCATAATTTCAATATACTCGTATGTATATATATATATATATATATATATTATATATATTAGGTTGGCAAGTATCTCCCTTCCGCTTTTTTTTTTTTTTTTTTTTTTTACATAGCTGCGAAATTCAAAAGACCAGAAGGCGGAAGGGAGATATTTGCCAACCTAATATATAAATCATGAAAAGATCTTTTTTCTAAAATAATTTATATTTAATTAAAAATGTGTAAATTTATCCCCAGTAAAAATAACATACAAATATGTATTTAATGTAACTGTGTATTAACTTTTTTATTCACTGATAGAGATAGTTTATTTCTGTATAAAATATTAATTAATTTTCAGTACTTGAAATATTTTTAATTCAAATAAACATTGTTGAAAAAAAATCAAAACGACTATGTTTTAAAGCATGAATTAATCCTCTAATGTATACGAAGCCATATATGGTTTTAAAAGTTTACAATTTTTTAAAAATATTAAATTATATATGACATCCATAAAAGAATATTTTATTTTAAAGGTTATGTTCTCCTGTATGAAATAGGATTTTTTCATGTCTATAGTTTATTTTTTTCCTAAGCACAAGTCATTTTTGTACACATATATCTTTAAAAAATATTAGTCTGAAGATATTTTCCAAGTTTTAAAAGTTTATTTCGTTCAATATAAAAATATATTTTAGTAAGTAAATTTTCTGTTCTTTATTTCTAAAGGTTTCTTTTATTAAAAATATATATTTTAGTTCATTTATATAGTAATACTGTCAGAAACCATATAAGGCTTCGTATATATTAAAGGAAAAAATTCATTTAAATTACAGTTTGATGTTACATGTAATTAAAATACTCTTTGTACTTTGATAAATGGATTTATCTGGTTTTTGTGGAAAATATAAGTATTTAAAATTCATACTTGGTGATGAGTCAATGAGTAACAATGAGTTATTCAAAATAACGCCCTTTTTAAATAAAATTAAAGAACGTTTGTTGTTGGTACCAACGCAAGAATACTTGACTATAAATGAACAGTTAATTCCAACTAAGGTCTCCATGAGCTGAAACCATACAATCCTGCTAAACCTCACAAATGGGACTATAAAAATCTAGTTTTAGGATTTAACTATGACTTTGATATATTTGATGGAGAGCAAAGCAATATTTTCCCAAATGATGCTCGCGGCCTTGGTGTAAGAGGAAATGTTGTATTAGTATCAATAGTTCCACAACATGTGAACCATAAGATTTTTTTTAACTGGTTTAATAGTCTAAATTTGCAAGTTTATCTTTTTAAAAATAGTTTACTATCACTGAGAATAGTACGATTATCTCGAGTACCAAATAATAATATGCCAATAGAAAAAGAATTGAAAAAGCAAGGACGAGAAAGCATGGAAGAAAAACTAGTAGTAATTAATGGAGTCAAATTGAGCCCTATTTCTTAGTATGACAATAAATCAGTTTACATGCTTTCAGCATAGGTTGGCAGTCAACCTATGACAAATAAATACTGGCACTTGAAATTTCTGGTCTACAAGTTGTAAATTTATATAATTTTCACATGGGTAGTGTGGATTTGCTCGATTCATTCAACAATTTTAAATATCGTTCTTATACAGTGTGCACAAAATTCAAAATTTATTTATGTTTTAATGAAAAAAGAAATTATTTCACCTAACCAGTTGAAAAAAATAAAACGTTAATAAAAAAATAAATACCTATATTTTTTGTTTATACCAAAATAATGATCTTTACTAGGTAGAATTTCACCAACGAAGTTGTAAAAAAATTCTATCAATGCATACAATATTTTTTGAAAACTATTAAAAAAAATTTTTTTTTCATTGATTTAAGTTAAATACGACTGTTGGAAGATATTTTAGAAAGTTTTAATGTTTTTAACATATTTCATAATGCAGTAGAAAGTTAAAATTGTATTAATTAAATTTAATTTCAGTTATTAACGTTGATTATTTTCAAATACTACATTATTTTTCTCAACTAAATTTACAGACGATAACTATTTTTATAAATTTTCATATAACGAAAAAAAAATTGTACTTTCGATGTCAACATCTGCTTCTACGAATAAAGTGCTTTATATTAATATATTATCCGATAAATCCCCAATCTCTGTTCGTATTCACCCACGGTAAACGTTCGAAACATTCAACATTAATCAGCTGTAGAATTAATACGGCGAATTATATGAAAACCGCCATTAGTTCGAGAACTGCGCCGTTCGTCGCTGTCAGACAAAATTCATTCTTGACTGAAACAAATTGATAACGATCGACTTACCTTTTCTCTTTGCGTTGCTGTCGTTTTTTCTTAAAAGCCTTTTTAACCCGCAAGAGTAGGAAAGCGGCCCGATCGATGGTCAGAGCGGCTTGAGCTTTCTTATTGCTGCACCCGTCCTCCATGTTCGTTCGTTAGCACTGCAGCTTGCGTTTTATGTCAAGTACTGTTAATATCCACTACACACTGAACACTCATACATTGAAACATAGATATGAACGCGTAACGTTTTATATGAATAATATAAGTCATAAATATTATATACACATTGGCGAGCGACAGTCATACACACACTTTTTTTATTATTGTAAAGCACCGACAATTATTTTTTAAACGTTTCGATAATTTGGATACGGAATGGGCGGAGAATTGGAATCACTCTGAGATTAAAACAGATTCGTTTTCGATTTATTTCCTCGACAGAAAAGTACAGATGAGAAACACACAACACTGTACCATAGATTCAGCTAATTTACACTATTGATTACGTATTTGAACATAAAAATATTTATAAGTAAATATTTTATCCGAAAATTTCAAAATCGATATCAGTTAATCACATTTAAATTTTATCTATATTTTTCGTGTTTCACAAACATTTAACATTTCTGGAGAAATTTATATATGTTTTATAGTAAATTACTGTTTGATTATCATTAAAGTATAGTTTATATTCAAAAAATATATAAAGTAATTACCATTGTCTGGTTGATATTTGCATAAAGTTTTAATGAATTGGTTATTTTAAATGTAACAGTAATAAATAACTAATGTTTGTTTGTATTCATCGATATAGATGATTTATGAAAGCTGAATTATTTAAGTGAGTGTAGAAAAAAATTCTTTAATTGACACTCAATTCAAATTAATTTATTACTGAAAATGAATGATGGACTCACGTTACACGCACGTTGTTTTAAATGAGTTGTTCCTGGAAAATAAACAAAAATTACATATCATTAAAATAATACAAATTATATATTTGAGACTATATATATATATATATATATATATATATATATATATATATATATATATATATATATATAGGGTTTTCCAATAAGAATATTAAAACGTTGATAGTTGTTAGCAGCCATGTTTGAATTTTTTTAAACTCATTTTAATATTTCAACTCAATATAGTTTGACAAATTATCATGGAAAGTTTAATACTTCAACAATAGAAATTGTAAAAACTTCAATAGACTTTTAATGAATCCATTATTTCACAAAATGGACGCATCAAATGGCCACCAAAATCATGTGATCTAACTCTATTGATTATTTTCTGTGGGATTATGTGAAATCATTGATTTATACTGATAAACCACAAACAACAGAAGCATTAAAAATAAACATTGAATGTGTAATTCACGAAATTAGACCACAATTATGTGAAAAAGTGACTAAAAATTAAACTAAACAAATGTACTATGTCAAGGAAAATCTTGGTGGCCATTTAAGTGAAATTGTATTTCATTATTAATGCCATGTAATATGCTTAAAAATAATTAATTAATTAAATACTTTTTGTTGTATTTCCATTTAAACTTCTAAAACGCTTATTGGAAAACCGTATATAAAACTGAATCTGTAATTTCTAATAATTGTCCTCAAACATGACCATAAATACTCAGAAGAGTTGTAAATAATATCCAATAAACAGCTTGTTCAAATAGAATACTGATTCAGGCACAACCATTATTCACAATTAAATAATCGACAAAAAAAATTTAAGTAAGGTAAAAAAAGAAACCCAATTTTATTTCTAAATGAATAACCTATTTTTAACAAACTGGAAATAGACACTATGAAAAAAAGGCACAAATGTAATGCTATATTGCCCTCATCCTATTGTATGGTTTTGATAATTTGCCAGTACAAGATTAACACTCAAGCAGGATCACATTTATGAAAGAAAAATATTATAGGAAGATCATGAAAAAGGCAAAAATGATAAAAAAAGAGAAGAAGTTAAAGAATAAGTTGGATAACAGATCATAAATAAAATTAAAGAGAAGATATGATCAAAAGAGTTTGGGCAGATTCATAGAATGTCAAAAGTAAGTTTGAGCAGATTCATAGAATGTCAAGTATTGGAAGCAAAACTAGAAGAAAATAGAATGAGAGAGAAATAGAGAAAAAAATGATTGGATAGAATTTAGATCTTTACAAGTAAGAGAGAAAAAATAATAGTAAAAATGAACAAGATGGCAATAAAAAGGAAAAATTACAAAAGTGGATAGAGGAACATCCAACGTTTAAAAAAATATAAAGAAAAAATGTTAAAGTCTGATGACTGTACGAATATTTTCAAACCTAATAATTTTGTAAAGTAATGCAACATTTAAGAGTTGTTTTTATAATAGAAAAATAAATAATTATGTATTTACATTAGAAGTTGACAAATAGTTCTTGAATGGTTAAACATTACAGTAGAATATCTTCGTTTTCAACAGTGAACGTATAAACAGATACATTAATAAACCTACACGTCAATTCTTTATAAACAACCCATCACAAGAAGCTAATAAATGATATCGTTTCAACATCAACTGAATCGAGTTACAAAAAAAAATGGAACATGAAAGTAAGAAAATTAATTAGTTTCTAATACAATATTTCGTACATGTCCTTTGGCGAAACGTTGGTAAAACTTCATTCACGCCCGTTTCAACTCGATTCCATGCTCCGCGGACTGCGTAATTAAATTGTAACTTCTTTGTAAAATATTCAGTTTTCTTTTTTATCGAGAGGTTCGTTTCAAAATAGAAATCGTAACGTTATTATCGCCACAATAAGTATTATTGTACCTTAACTGGTTTTCACACTGTTGAATTTTAAACAAGAACATTTCAGATCGACTCGATGCTTTTTGATTTTATCGTACTTGTTTTTTAATTATTATTTTTTCGGTTTTTCTTTAAAAACGTAACAATAGTTGATAACTTTCAATTCTTACAAATGTAATTATTTTTTTACACGCTTTCTATTAAAATTTTAAATATACATATACATTCTGTCCGAAAACTAACGGAACTTCCTCATTTAAACTCCGCGCGCTTGTAGAATATCATAATGTAATTTTTGTTTAAGTTGGGTTATCTGTCAATGATATCTGTGCTAAATTTCATGACCCTACACTCATTAGTAAATAATTTATGGTGGTTTTTGTTAGACGATGATTGTTGTTCACGACGATTTTTACGATGTTGAAATCAGTTGAACAAAGAATTTGCATTAAATTTTGTATTGCAAACAAAAAAAAGTTCACAAAAACGTTAGAAATGTTAACAAAGGTATATCTTGAGGATTGTCTATCGCAAACAAGAGTTTTTGAGTAGTATAAGGCGTTCAAAGATGGAAATGAAGCCGTCGATGATGAACCACAATCTGGACGCCCATTGACATCACGTCGTCCAAGTTAAGGCATTGATGCTCAAAATTCGTCGTATGTCCGTCAAAGAGTTAGAAGCTGAAGTGGGAATCTCAAAAATATAATACCATGTCATTTTAGCTAAAATATTGAGCATAAAACGTGTCGATTTTCGCATGATGTCAGGAATATTGATTTTTTCGTAACTTTTTGACCAAAAACTCAACCAATATCGTTCCATAAATTCTGTATTCGCCTGATATGGCTCCATGAGACTTTTTCCTATTCCCAAAACTCAAGTTGCCGCTCAGAGAGCATCGTTTTTTATCGATTAAGGCTATAAAAGAAAATTCGCTGCATGAACTGAAAGCTATACCACAAAATACCTTCGCGGGGGCGTTCGAGGGCTAGAAGAAATATTGCTTTATGCGTATTGCTTCCAATAGGAAATACTTTGAAGGGGACAAAATAAATATTGATGAATAAATAATTTCTTATATTTTATTTCAAAAATTCCATTAGTTTCCAGACAAAAGGTATATATATATATATATATATATATATATATATATATTCAATAAAAGAGTATTTATTAATTGAAAGTTACAAACGAAATTCTTTATAAATAAAAAATTACAGAAAACGAAACTGGATAACATTTAAAGCTTAGCATGTAACGACAATCGTTTCAATAAAAGTAATTGGATATGTCAATACCGGAAATCATACAAGTCCTATTCAATCAATGTTAAAGGATATTTTATTTTTAATTATCTTTACTTTGATCTTTTTTTAATCATCTATAGGCACACGAAAACATTCATGTGCACACATACACTATATATATATATATATATATATATATATATATATATATATATATGTAAATAAAAATATTCTCGACATGTTCTTTCCAATCCGAATATAATTGTCTAAATTAAACTCGACTCGATCGTCAATGAAAAACATACAGTCCGTACAACGAAACAGCCGTTCCAATTACACAATAATAATATCATTAGTCGTTCTTACTTGATTCCATTTGGCAGTTTTCCAGTAATTTCATTCAAGTGTCGAGGAACAGCGAATCAGGAACATTTGAGACGTGACTTGTATCCTCATACGCGCGACATCGAAACAATAACGAAAGTGAATACGAAACACAATCGATTATTATGATGATTATTTTCGGTCGTCATTGTCGTTCACGTCGACATTGGTTCAAACTACGATATGTTTCAGCGCTCGTTGTCATCGACTCGTAATCATTTTCATCCATGACTGAAAGGTTCGTCTTCGGATGCGTTGACGGATTCTGTTACGTTTTCGATGTACATGTTTAATCGTTCGTTAAATTTTTCAAGACATCATCGGTCTGGGTTCAGTTTTACTATCGATTTGAATAACTGATATAAATACTTTCATCGTTGTTTCATTTAAAATCTGGTTTTTGGTTGTATTCTTTTTTTTTTTTGGTGTCTTCAAGTGAGAGTTTCTCTCGGACTTTTGTTGAAAAATGTCTGCAAAAATCAAAACGGATTTTTGTTAATAAAATTTATAATTAATCATCAAGAAAATTAGTTCAGATATTGTGCTAGAAACACTTGTGTATTTTCTTTATTTGTTGAGAATTAATTATAGTTTCTCAAACCAGCTGTAATTAAATTTCTCATGTAAATGATGTTCAAGTTTATTAATTTCATAATTGAATTATTATTCAACTTGTGCATTTATCAAGTTTATTAACTTGATATATACACAGTGATAAATTATATCATAAGTAACCGTATTTTTAATATACAAGTATTTTTAATTAAAATAAATATGAATTATATAGATTTATATATATATGAAAACAAAAATAAATAATTTTATTATTTATGAATAAAAATAATTATCAAAAATCAATAATAGTTTTTATTTTTCATTGGAAAAATTGAATAGATACAAAAATATGTTTAAATTTAATTTCCTGAATATCAAAAAAATATAATTCCATCAGATATAATTTTCAAACATATAACGAATTTTATTTAGAAAAAAATGCTGTTTTAGTCTACCAATTGCTGTTTCAATCAAAAAAATCATTATTTCCATATTGACCAAGTTTTTCTTCCAACAGATCCAGAATTTTCTAATTAAAAATGTTAATACAATTAAAAACTATATTTTTAAAACCAAAATTTCACATTTAATTGGATAGAACATTTTATTAGGAAATCGCAAAAATATTCCTCAAGTGATGAAAAATACTTTGTATTATTTTTTATGAAACTCAAAAGAAATAATTAAAAGAAATGAAAATGTATTTTAAAAATTATTACAAAAACTAAATACATAACTATGATATAAATGTTTCATTGTAATAAATACATGTGTGTGTAAATTTAGAAAAAAATTCTAATTTAAATAACTCTCCATTAAAAAACTCAAAAGATTAGAAGAAACAAATAACTACTCTATATACCATTCCAAATAAAAATAATAATCCAAATTGATAGCATAATAAACATTTTTCAAAGATTTCCCTCTTCTACATTTTCCCGACACAAATTCCCGAAAATCTCAATATATACACCATTAATCACAAGTTATTTATATTCCCTAGTGAATATTTCCCTCGAATCGAATATAAAAAATGTTCATCATATTTTTCTATTTGATATCATAAAACTCTTATATCGGTTTCGACTGATTATTTTCGAACTCGTATCAATTAGTTTTCATGCACAAACATTGAAATTGAAGTACACGTTCTGGTGAAAAACACGGTATTATTTGTAATACTACGGTTGGCTACGTTGAAAGCGTCGTTATTTATTTACATATATTCATATAAATGAGAAATCTGGCAGGAATCATATGTCATGCAATTAAATAGTTTGTTTGTGTGAGTATATATATATATTTGTCTCTATTACACAGAAATAAATAAAGCAGCAAGTATTATTTTACAAGTTTAATTAAAATACATAAATCCTTAAAATACATTCAATTTTAAAATATTCATATTAAAAAATACAAATACATATTATTTTTTAAAAACCAAAATAGAGTCACAAATTTATTAACCTTTAAGTAGTTAAAATATTAGGTTGGCAAGTATCTCCCTTCCGCTTTTTTTTTTTGTACATAGCTACGAAATTCAAAAGACCAGAAGGCGGAAGGGAGATATTTGCCAACCTAATATTAAAATATCACAAAGCAATATAGATTTAAATATTCATATCAGAGATTTAAAGAAAATATTAATGAATATTTTAAAATAATACCCTTTTTCAAAGTGCAATTTTCTTCAAAAAAGTATCTAAGTTAAATATAATGTATTGTAAAAATATTATATAAAATTCTAAATCACTATTCGTTTTAGTATTGTAGAAAAGTCACTTCAATACAAATAAATCGTTTGCTTTAAACATCACAAGATTTCAAAAAATTGGACTTTAAAGATGATGACTTGCTATCGAAATACATCAGGGAATAAAGTCAAAATAAGTGATTATTTAAACGTTTATAAAATCTTATAATGTAAGGAAGAAATTAATTTCAATATACATAAAAAAAAAAAAAATTTTACTCAATTTTATTTTGGTTTCATATACATTTTTATTTACCTTTTTTAATAACTACTAAAATGTCTTACATGCTTTAATTACTCACACGATTTTACAAAAAAGGTTAATTAGTCACTTACTGTTCTCTTAAATGGAAGCACACGCCACTATCAATATAATGCTACAATATCGAGTAATTAAGATATATAATTTATATAAAAGTGGATTAATAACAATAAAAAAAACTATTGAATTTTATATTTATTGTTAAAAATAGAAACATACACACTTTAAACATATTATTCATTTTATTAATCTAAAAAAGTTCAAAAAAATCTTTAATATTTTTCATAACCAAACTGTATCCATGGTAACGACTTTAATTAATAACATGAATGCATTTGTAAATTGTTAGTTATTTATTTTGATTTTACTTTGATATGATATATTGAGAATTTGTAGAAAGTAATTTAAATTATTAATATTTAAATATAGATAAATCCATTTCCTTGAATTTGTTATTATGCCCACGTATCCCACGTAATTTATGTATCTTTTCTGTTTAAATATCTTGTAATATATATATATATATATATATATATATATATATATATATATATATATATATAGTTTGTAAATATATGTATGAATGTACATATTCTCCCACATATTATTTTAAATTGAGAATGGTAATTTTATATTGGTATATTTTGTTATTGTTTACATTTGTAAATAATTTTTTAAAAAAATAATACATACAAAAATCAAATAAATAAAAAACAGACACACACACAAATATATATGTATATATATATATATATGTATATATATATATATATATATATATATATATATATATGTAAGGTTATTTCAGTATACAATTATAAAGTTACATATTTGTGCTATTATTAAAACAAAATGGACGTCTATCGAACTAAGTTGCAACTGTACGAAAATAAAATAAAAGGTCTACACGTCGGTAAATCAACTCGGAATACGAAGAAATATGAGACGTCTCACATTAAAAAAAAAAATACACCACGAGGGATTTAAAGTATAAAAAAAGGGAGATGCTCCGATCTCGAACCGCGCCGCATCTTCCGTTACATGCGTTCTTTAAACGTCTCTGGGGCCAGTTAGCGTCGGTTATTGTTTCAAACGAAAGAGTTGTTACATAACCGACTCTATGGAGATACTTAGTTGATACGAGATATCAGACGGTGTGAATTTCATCGAGAAAGTTCTGTTTTATTAAGCGGATGCGGAGTTTTTTTTAATGGAGTTTATTTTTCCGTTTGTTCGGACAAGTTATTGATTTTCTTTTCGGCAGTAGTTACGTACTGTATATAGATGTGGGTTTTTTGTCGAATGAAGTTTTCAAGTAATAATAGAACGAGGAACTAATGAAAGTTTTTATAGTTCTAGGTCGAAAACGATTTTAATTATTTTCAATCTTTATTATGGGGTTTTTCTCATTAAACTCGAGGAAGGAAATGTGGTTATATTCAATGAATACTACCTTAAAATGTGTATATGTATGATTTAATATTTTTAAGCAATCACATAAGAAAAGAATTATCAAACAGAGAGACAAAATCAAAATATAATAATAAAAATTTGTCATAATTATTAGATATAAAAGATTTATTGATAAAATTTGCAAATTGTAGCAATAAAAAAAGAAACTTTCTTCTGCTACTCAAATTATTTATATAAAATATTTTTGAAGTATAGTAAAAAATAAATCAATATGATATTAAAAAAGGGACACTAAAAATTATAACAGAATATAAATAAAATAATAAAATTAAATATAAGTAATGTGTGAAGATAAATAATTTAAAAAAATAATAATAAGTTAAAGGTTTTGAACTTTGATATTACTTATATTAAATATTTTTAATTGTCTCAACTATTAATATATATATATATATATATATATATATATATATATATATATATATTAGTTTATTTAAAAATTTAAAATGATTAAAAATGAGATCTAAAGAAGTTAAAATGAATAAATAAAGTCATCAAAGTATATAACTGAAAAAACGATTTTAAAAAAATTAGAAGACATAAATATGAGATGAAAAATAAAATGAATTAATAAATTTCGAATTAAGAATTCCAAGAATATAAAAAGTGTACAGCTTAAGAAAAATTTGTCGTTTGAAATATTTACATAAATTGTTAAATTTTTCTCAGTAAAATCAATAAATCATATATATATATATATATATATATATATATATATATAATACATAAAAAAGAGTGGAAAGAGAAAAAGGATTATAGTGTATAAAAAATATGAAGAAGACTCACTTCGACGATAGCCGAAATAAATATTATTTTTTACAAAGTTTCTTCTCATAAAATATTCAGACCGAGGAGACAGTTTATAAATTTTGTACAACGGAATTAATTTTTTATTAATTAGCACGTGGACTTCTTTCCAAGAATTAGTCGATTCAATTTTTTCAGTGTTCACTAATAAATTACATTTCATTTACTCTTACGTAATTAGTAGCAATTTTTGTAATTAACTTTTTCGCTCTAATTTTTTTTCTTCCCTGTATAGATACACAAGCATATATATTGAGTGAAGGGGTAGAAGGAGATAGAATGTCAGAGAATATTTTTAAATAAGCTACTATATTTTATAATAAAAAAATAATAAATTGAATGTAATATTCGATTTTGTGATCAATATTTCATTTTATAAATGTCTATCATATTTAAAAAAATCTATTTAATCTTTTTAAATATCAAAAACATCTGTTAATACCATATTAAAACTTTTAATAATAATATTTTTTAATATTGAATAATTATTGATTAAATATTTTAATTTCTTTAAAGCTTAATATAAATAAAAAAATAATTATTTAATAAATTTCAAAGTAGTGAAATAATAACTTATAAATAAACCTTGAGAAAACTAAAAAGCTACTCAGTTCTTAAATACAACACATAAAAAATTAATACATTTAAAATGATAAATAATCACATATATTCTCTTTATTAAAAAAAGTTGTAATTCATACTGAAAAATGAACATTGCATATTATATATATATATATATATATATATATATGACTTTTTATGTTATCTTAATTGAATTCAGCGTCCTCATGACATTTTTGAATTTCATTAGAGTCGATAACGCGTCTCCATGTTTATTTACAAGAGAAAAAAATCATCACATCAGAGAATCTGTCAGTTCGTTATCAGAAACGGTTGATTTCTGCACGTCGTTTTCCTAACACATAATAAATTGTCTCTCTTCGTCGGTCGATATGCCAATACGATCGACATTTAACAAACTTTCAGATTTTTAATCTTCCTATCTATACATCGACTTTTATACGTTTTCTTGGAAATTCTTTCTAAAGAACCAATCAGTACTTTGAAAATTATCACAGCAATAATATTATATGACATTGACAGAAAGACGATTCGATTTTTTTAATATCATAAAGAAAAAAGTCTCAATTCATATTATACGATGTTACTTCATAAACTTTATATAGTACATACTTATTTAATATAGAAATATATATAGAAAGAAAATAATAATAAACTTCATTTCATCAATTCCAATTAAATAACGTAATTGATACCGAATGCAGAACGAAATACAGCCAATAATGAATTCAAATTCACACTCAACCACCCACATATATATTTATTATTGAAAACATGCCGTTTTATGCATGTTCAAATATTTATTCAAAGCAAGATTTAAAATGTTCTTTCGCGTTACCAAAACAGAAAAAAGAAGCGTGATAAGAAGACACAAATAAATCGGCTTACACTTTTTCTCATGATTTCCCTAAGCGTTTCGTAACAACAACGTCTGTTTGCGTTAACAAAGGTACTTTTTTATTATTTAGAATTCAAATCATTCGAACAGGACACACGCGTAGAAGAAAAATCTATATAGTCCGTCGAAATAAATACATGCAATGTGTGCCTGTTTTCACGCGTTTCATGTTTAATTGAATAATTTTTCCATTAATCAATTTTTTTTCGTGCACGTGACAGCCACGTCAACGTGGAACAACGATATGTATTGTACATACATGTACATAGCTTTTTTCCTAGTCAGGATTAACGTCTGTTTATAAGTTATATTTGTCAAGTGTCAACATACGAATTGCAATTTTTTAAACGGTTTACGAGTAAATGTAAAAAATGAGTTATGATGTGAAAATTTGTACATGGAGTACAATTTTCGATATTTCTTGATTGGTTGATATATTGTTCGAATATAAATAAAAATTCACTTCATCATTTATTGGGTTATTAGACAAATTCGGTCATTTATGAAATAAAAGTTATGACATTCAACCGACATTTTTGCACAAATGAATCATTCATACCAACACTATGTTATAAAAATCCCGATTTAAAAATAGAGTTCTTATTAATTTATGGCATGTAATTTTTACTAAATGTTATTTTTTACAATTTTTCTTATAGATCCATTTCTTAAAACGAAACTTAAATCCTAAAAAACGAATATAAAAATCAATAATTCAATTTATGGATCTGAAACACTTTCATAGGTATCTATGATATTTTCATAATCAATTAGTATCCATAGCAACGATTTATTTATTATTTATATTTTTACATTTCAGTTACGTTTATTATTTGTACATAAAATATTTTTTATTCTTAACATATTTGAACACTTTTTTATTTAAAGTAACAAATAAATGAAGAAAACTTATTCAATATACATTTATTATTCAATTTTTTAATTTTTTTATGTATGAATAATATATATATATATATATGTATATATATATGAGCTGGTTTTTTTGAAAGTGGTATAAGTCCTCTTTTTAAAAAAACTAAGTTAACGGTAATTTTAATGAGCTATAGACACCTTCTCTTTATAGTTACAATCACAATTTCAATAGAGTTCTATTTTGATATAAAATAAACAAAAAAAATTTTGCTGTACAATGCTATCGCACAAATATTTCTTTTGAAAGTGGAATAAGTCCATTCCTAATAATTATAATGAAAACAACTTTCTTATTGGAATTATTATTGATTATTGCTACTTCAGTGCACGCTGCTCGTTAGCAGATATTACTTATCTAGTAGACTTTGTCTCAACCAAATCTCTAGAAGAGGCAATATCAAACAGAATAAAAAATACGGACGGAGAAATTGTAAACTGGCTTAAAATATGTTGGATGAGGTTCAAAAGGAATGAACCTCACAAAATGTTTTATAAAATTAGTATGTAAGAAAATGCTCCATTTAAAACAATTTTTTTATTTGGAAAAAAGGGAAGACCAAAAAACCTCAGAAAAATTAATATGTTACCGCTTTATAAAACTTCAAGGAGCATAACAAGAGAGAAATATAACGATATGATAAGTTTATTACCTTATATACCACCTATTCACCATAAATATTTCAATATGCTAAGTGTAAAAGAAAACTAAGTTTAAAATATCTTTTTTTTATTTAAAGATCTTAACGAAGTAATTTTCATTTTTATATTTTTAATATAACTGAAATAAACTCTTAATAAACTTAGTTATTCGTGTATTTAAATGTCTTCATTTTAACTATTACTTTTTTACATAAAAATCCATTTCAGTAAAGCTTATGTCTATAAAAATATGGACTTAAATTTGCTCTTGTTTTTACTTCTTGTAATATGTTATTTTTGAAAGTGGTATAAGTCCATGTGGAGATAAAAATCGTTTATTTTGTAAAATAATGTTAGTAATTATTATTTCATAATAAAATTTAAAAGGTGTATAGTGTAAAAAACATCACTCGAATTGATTAAAGTTGGCCAATATTTTTAAATTAACTCAAATGCAAACCCTTAAATATCTCAATATATGAAAAAATGGACTTATACCACTTTCAAAAAAACCAGCTCATATATAAACATAAAATAAAACAAACATTACCTCTCTAGTATTGAATAAATATTCTGTATTATATTTCCAACTATAATTTTTCTTCTATAATGAATTTTCAAATAACTCCTAACACAATTTCTTTACAATCTATGAACTCTTGCAAGTGTTATCAACAATAATGCTTGTTAATACAATATCACGAGAACAAAGATTTCATCGCAAATAACTGTTTACTTAATAAATAATTGGTTCATTGCAGTATTCGCATATTATATATACACTTGTATGTGTGTGTGTATGATCAATATGTTTTCCGATGCATTGACCTACTTAATACTTAATAACATTCACAGTTCAGGGAACAGTAAAGGAAAACTAATCATTCCGTTTGCACTATGTAAACAAACTAGTTTGATTTACAAGATTTCCTTAAGCATAAATATTAATTTGTATTTGACGTAAGTGAATTATATAAATAGCTAAGAGAAATATGAAAATTATTCATCTGCGGATAAATAGTGAAAACATGATACATATGTTACATTATTTTCAATACACTTTATTGATAAAAATCTCGTTTCGAAATTCAAATTCACACATATTTTTTAAAAATTTTTTTTGGATAACTGAATTACAATTAATTCAAAAATAACGGAAATACTTGCAAATGTTTGTTTATATTTACAGTACATACTGTGATAATTATTTACAGTTCATATTATATATTTACAATATTTTTTTAATACATATTTCATTGTACATGAGCATACAAAGTAGTAATTAATAATTTACCAGTTAAATACTAAAAAAATAAACAACATATATATATATAATATTATCTGTAGTGCATATAATATTTACACAAAAACTTATTAATAAAACTTTAATAATTGAAATATGAAAACGACAAAGTTTTCTGTTAATAATTGCTTTCCGCAACGAATATTTTCTAGAATAGTTTAAAACATTATTAAGTACAGCGTCTATGTACCAAGAGATATTAAATATTAATGACTAAACAAGTTGAATATAAATATAAAATTCTATTTGTATTAATTATTAAGAAGAATTATAATATAATGAAAATGTGAAATGAATTCTTTATGACGTTTATTTAATAAAATTTGCCTTTTTTAAAAAATGGATTTAACAACAGTAGAAAATGAATGAATAAATATTTCTGTTCAACCAAAAAAAGGAATTAGTTTTATACTAACGTATATTTGAATGTTTATAACATTTTATAAAATATAGCAGACACATTATTAACAATATAAGAATTAATGATGATTTAAGAAGTAAATTAATGAATATGATATATATATATAATTTTTCTCTAAATAATATTTCAAGTAAGAAAAATACATATACACAACAGTTAATGATAATAACAAGTATCAAGTATATTGTTTAATGACTAGCATGAAACTCTCATTAAGGAAGTCTAAAACTTAATGTTTATTATACTACATTAAAGAAGATAGATATTAAGGGAAGACTGTTAAATTTAATGTACAGTTTGATATCATATCGAATTTACTTTTGTTATGCATCTTTTTACATAATACAAACGAAAAAGTTACACAATGACAACTTTTTTTTCTGTACATCGACCTGCTTACCTACGACTACTTTAAAGCTGGAATAGTCTATTCTTTTTTGTACAAATAAGAAACGAATTCAAGTTCAAAAAGTGCAAAAAAAATATCAATCTCATTTCTTTTCAGAGAATTCGTCGAGACGTGGATAATTTCTAATATTACGAAAGTACATGAAATATATTTTCGTGTAGCTGGTTTGAATTGTAAAGTGCAAATTATAAAGTACACTGCATTGATACCAAGTTTGTAGTTTTCTTTTTGGAAAAATCTCAGACACACAATGGTGAAAAAATTCATACTATTTTATTAATTCGTTGGTTTATTTACACAGACCTATAAAAAAGAGGAAAATTCATGAAAAACATACATTTTTGAAGATTTATTTTTATCTGAAATTAAAGATCAGCTATGAAATGAAACGAATGAATAATTAAAATAACATTTTCGAACATAAAACGATATATTTTACAAAAAGCTTTGATTTGGTCAGTCAATGCATGAAAAATCAAAATTTTCATTTTTTTAGCAAACTTTTCCTACTATAAGCTTTTAATTTTCTAATCTAAAATATGTATTGGGATAAGAACTATACATATTAAATATATTTTTTTAATTTTTATGAGTATTAATTATTTACTAATTTTTTTTTTTCAATTTTAATCAATGATATAAAATGACCAAGAATAAATTTTTGGCTATCAAATTATTTTTTTCTAATAACTAATGATACTTTTACCAGAAATTTATTATTTTCTAGTACAATAATCGAATTCTAATAAAAAATAGCGGTTGGGAATGAATTTTAAAATTTTCAATTTTTGACTCCAAAAAAACAACGACCTATAGTATGGAAAAATTCACGAAAAATCAAAATGTTCAAAAATTTACTTTTATCATCTGAAATCATAAATTGGCTTTTAAAATAAACGAACGCATGATTAAAATCGCGTTTTCAAACATATAACGAATTTTATTTAGAAAAAATGCCATTTTAGTCGATCAATTGCTGTTTCAATCAAAAAAATCATTATTTCCATATTGACCAAGTTTTTCTTCCAACAAATCCAGAATTTTCTAATTAAAAATGTTAATTCGATTAAAAACTATATTTTTAAAACCAAAATTTCACATTTAATTGCATAGAACATTTTATTTCAAATTTTTGAGATTTAGAAAAATATTGAAAATAAATTCAAAATCGAATTTCGACTATAAAACTCTTTTTTCGTTATAAATAACATTATTTTTGCTAGAAAATAATTATTTTCTACTAAAATAATCGGATTATAATAAAAAATAACGACTGAGAATGAATTTTAAAATTTTCAATTTTTGACCTCAAAAAAACAACGACCTATAGTATGGAAAAATTCACAAAAAATCAAAATGTTCAAAAATCAATTTTTATCATCTGAAATCATAGATTGGCTTTAAAAATAAGTGAATCCATAATTAAAATCACATTTTCAAACACATAACTAATTTAATTCAGAGAAAACCTTAATTTAGTCGTCCAATCACTCTTTCTATCAAAAAAATCATTATTTCCCTATTAATCAAGTTTTTCCTGCAATAAATACTAATTTTTTTATTTAAAAATATTTACTAGGTTAAAACGTATATATCACAGAACAAAATTTCATATTTAATTCCATATAACATTTTATTTCAATTTTTTAAAATTTAGAAAAATAAAGTAAATAAATTCAAAATTGAATTTCGACTGTCAAAAATAATTTTCTTAATATCTAACATTACTTTTATTAGAAATTAATTATTTTGTACTAAAATAATTGAATTCTAATGAAAAATATCAACTGATAATGAATTTTAAAATTTTCAATTTTTGACTCCAAAAAAACAACGACCTATAGTATGGAAAAATTCACAAAAAATCAAAATGTTCAAAAATCAACTTTTATGATCTGAAATTATAGATTGGCTTTAAAAATAAGTGAATCCATGATTAAAATCACGTTTTTAAACACATAACGAATTTTATTTAGAAAAAATGCCATTTTAGTCCACAAATTGCTGTTTCAATCAAAAAAATCATTATTTCCATATTGACTAACTTTTTCTTACAATAAATCCAGAATTTTCTAATTAAAAATGTCAGTTCGATTAAAAACTATATTTTTAAAACCAAAGTTTCACATTTAATTGCATAGAACATTTTATTTTACATTTTTGAAATTTAGAAAAATATTGAAAATAAATTCAAAATCGAATTTCGACTATAAAAATTTTTTTTCTTTATAACTAACATTATTTTTGCTAGAAAATAATTATTTTCCACTAAAATAATTGAATTCTAATGAAAAATATCAACTGACAATGAATTTTAAAATTTTCAATTTTTGACCTCAAAAAAACAACGACCTATAGTATGGAAAAATTCACAAAAAATCAAAATGTTCAAAAATCAACTTTTATGATCTGAAATTATAGATTGGCTTTAAAAATAAGTGAATCCATTTAGTTAAATTGCTCAATCAAAAAAATCATTTTTCCATATTGACAAACACATTTTATTTTAACAAAATAATTTTTTGTTAGAAAATAATTATTTTCTACTAAAATAATCGGATTATATTAGTGAGTGAGAATGAATTTTAAAATTTTCAATTTTTGACCTCAAAAAAAACAACGACCTATAGTATGGAAAAATTCACAAAAAATCAAAATGTTAAAAAATCAATTTTATAATCTGAAAATCAATAATTAAAATCACATTTTCAAACACATAACTAATTTAATTCAAAGAAAACCCTAATTTAGTCGACCAATCACTCTTTCAATCAAAAAAATCATTATTTCCCTATTAACCAACTTTTTCCTATAATAAATCTTAAATTTTTTATTTAAAAATATTTACTAGGTTAAAACGTATATATCACAGAACAAAATTTCATATTTAATTCCATATAACATTTTATTAAGATTTTTTAGAATTTAGAAAAATTAAGAAAATAAATTAAAAATTGAATTTCGACTGTAAAAAATAATTTTCTTAATATCTAACATTAGTTTTGGTGGAAAAATATTATTTTGTACTAAAATAATTGAATTCTAATGAAAAATATCAACTGAAAACAAATTTTAAAATTTTCAATTTTTGAGCTCAAAAAAACAACGACCTATAGTATGGAAAAATTCACAAAAAATCAAAATGTTCAAAAATCAATTTTTATCATCTGAAATCATAAATTGGCTTTAAAAATAAGTGAATCCATGATTAAAATTACGATTTTAAACACTAATGAATTTTATTAAGAAAAAACACCAATTTAGTCAACTAATCTGTACTGAAGTCCAAAATTCATTAATGTTATTTTCAGGGTCTTGTCTCTTATAACATTTTTAATTTTTTTCTCTGATAATATTTAATACAAAAATAAAAAATGATAGCCAATAATTAACCTTAATTATGTACAAGACGTAGTGATAATATTTCATTTATGAAAATATAAATGTTTATCTTTTTACATATAATTATATATATATATATATATATATATATATATATATATATATATGATACGAAAGCATTTATTGCGTGACTCCAGATATTTTTATGACATTATTGACGAAACTTGTAATAGAATATTACTTTCAGTAACCAGCTGTCACTATGAATTTCAGTAATGAAGTAATTCATCATAAATTACATATATAAAATGAAATATGCATCTCGTTCATAAGGATATATGTACACACACGCATACAATATATATATATATTATAAAAGCAAATATACGCTCGTCTGTGCATATAAATAAAATTCCCAAGTGTAATATAAATTTAATAAAACTCTACCAACTTTATTCGTAAAGTTTTCTATCAATATTTTAAAGCACCATCGCATATGCTTAGATGTGTTTTCAACTAGAAGTGTAAATACACACACAATATATATATATATATATATATATATATATATATATGTAAATCACAAATATATTCAAAAAAAATCGAAGAAGTCAACAAAACGAGTCGAAAAATGGGTTTTATGATAAACAACAACACAATAAAAATAATATAGAACAAATTTACAAATTCGAACAAAATCTAATTAAAAACAATATAAATAGAAGTAGAAAAATAGAAATCATTCAAATCTCTATAGAGAAGTAAAAAAAATGCATGTTAAAAATAGCAAGTAATTATAGGATGAAGAGAGATGGAATCAAAAAAAAAATGATGGATATTAACATTAAATTCTTTCCTTGAATCCCTTTTTTATATTACATTTTAAATATTTAACAACTCGATTTTATATACAATTTAATCATATAAATAAATGTTACTTAAATGTATAAAAGAATTTATATTTGTCAATATATAAATATGTAAGAAAATAAATCTTTACTCCTTTTTTACATTTCAAGAACTTAAAATTAAAATTATATGTAACGTCCAATTCTAATCGATAAAAGCAGACAATACAAAAAAATAATCAGCATAGAACTATACTCAACACATCAAAAGCAGATGTTCTATGTGTTCACATAACTTTTTTTACTTGTGAAAATATGTACCCGTGTACAAACAAGAACGAAAACAGAAAATACCTCGATGAACTATCCATAAAGTTGCTACCTTCATCTATATGCATAGAAAATCCAACTAGTTTTCAACTTTACCTTTCTGTATGTACACATACTTTAATACATATATATATATATATATATATATATATATATATTTAAGTATGTATGTATGTATAATTCAACACAATTTTAAGTACTACTGTAAATAGTATACACATAGATGGGTCTAATCTGTACCCTGAATAATTTTAAAACAGTCCAAATTTTAATTTCAACTCATACATTAAATGTAAAATGTTCAACCATAAATAACCTTTCTAAATACAAAATCATACACATATAAACACACAGATATATATATATATATATATATATATATATATATATATATATATATATGTATGTATTTTTTGAACAAACTTAAAATAAATAACAAATTTAATTTATATGATGAAGAATGTTCATGCAATTTAGAAATAATTTTCACACGGCAATAATTTGTTATAAAATTATTAAAAATACAAAATGTTTAAATATAATAAAAATTTCTAAAGAAAAAAAAATATATAATAAACATAACATTAATAAACTTAAAATGTTTTTGAAAAAAAATATATCATATTATTATAAAAGAGCATTTAGCAATTATTATAAAGATTCTAATTTACGCGCCAATATTTAAAATAGACAAATGACTTATTGTAAACCAAAAATATTTTTATTACAACAAATAATAAAATTGAAATTGTGTATTTCCATTCTAGTGATCCAGATGTACTTATAGAAAACTTATGTGTTTTATCTCCGTAAAATCACTTCGTGTTATATTTTTATAAAACTAGATTCAATATTAGTCTTCGTTATTGATGGTTGGTGGTACTTATCGATGAAATTGTTTCACCAAACCTTCTCGACAATAACTGTCAATCGAACTACTGTTAGTAATACAGGACAATACGAAGAATTTCCAAGAAAATAAAACTAAACTTATATACAACAAAATTTATATTTTGTTGTTATTATTTTATCAATATAGGAAAATTGAATCCAAACAATTTATATTCTTAAGTATTTGTTTCGTTTTCTATTGTTATAAAATATTATATATATATATATATATATATATATATATATATATATATATATTATTAAAATACATGTGTAAAAATAGGATATAAAATAAGCATTGTAAAATATTTTATAACAATAGAAAACGAAACAAATAATTCTCTTTATTTCAATAAAACTGCAACTTATAGTCAGCGAATACTAAAAACCATGCACTTATATAGTGCTTTTACTACTCAAAGGAAGCTGTCTATGTAATTGTAGGTCGAGGACGTATAGATTGGAATGGAGTATTCTTAAAAGCATCTCAGTGAAATACAAGACATGATGTAAATAAAATTTATTTTGCAATATTTATAATTTTATTTCTTATTCAAAGTGTAGACATCAATTTTGAAGTACGTGGAAAATTAATATATATTTTTTAAAAAATTTCATATAAATAATAAAAAAACTAAAGTAGAACATACAAGACACTTATATAAAATTCTCTCTCTCTCTGGATATATATATATATATATATATATATATATATATATATATATATATGTATATATATAAGGGGAACCGGAAAGTAATGTCGTTTTTCTACATTAAATTCAAACAGATAAATTTTTACCAAATTTTTATTTTTAATCAATAATGTAATCACCCTCGTTATCAACAACCTTTTTCTATCTAGTGTGCAAATTTTCAATCCCGGATCGATAAAAATCAATTGGTTTTTGAGTAAAATATCTGGAGATGGTATTTTGGACATCATCCGAATTTTCAAATTTTTTGCCACTTAAAAAATATAGCGATCGGAATAAATGGAAATCCGATGGCGTAATATCAGGCGAATATGGTGGATGAGGCAATACCTCCCATCCCAATTCATTAATTTTTTCCAGGGTTCGTCTTGCGCAGTGCGGTCTTGCATTATCGTATTGCAGAATAACACCTTTTCTGTTGACAATCGCTGGACACTTTTCAATTAAAGATTGATTTACTCGATCCAATTGTTCACAGTAAAAGTCTGCATTCACAATTTGTCCAGGTTTCAGCACTTCAAAATGAACGACCCCGCGAATACTCCACCAAACACACAAAAGCGCCTTTTTGGGGTGTAAATCTGGTTTAGCTGTATTTCGTAGCGATTCATTCGGAGAGAACTACTACCTTTTGTGTTTTGGATTATCATAGAGGACCCATTTTTCATCTCCAGTAATCGAGCGATCAAAAAACGTTCTGTATTGTGCCGCTGAAGCAATAAGTTGCATGTGGTGGATCGGTTAACTTTGTTTTCTTCGGACAGATTATGCGGGACCCAAACACCTGCTCTGCTTACCTTACCAATCTGCTACAAATGTTCTTGAATGGACGACCAAGGTTGTTTAAGAGTATTTGACAGTTTCTCGATTGTCTGACACGGATTTGCTTCCACTTCCGCCCTTGACATGTCATTGTCTAAAGTTGTTGGTCTTCCTGATCAGTACGAGTCGAAAAGATCGAAATTACCGGATTTGAACTTAAAAAACCACCTTTGGCATTTACGAACGTCTAATGCGTTTGGATAAACATCGCAAATGTTTTTGGTAGCAACCGTTGCGTTACTACCCTTGTGAAACTCAAAAAGCATACAATACCGGATATGTACCTCTTCTGGTATTTGGATGGCCATTTCACCATAAATTGCAAAAAAATTTAAGGTTTTATTATTTACGAGTAAACAAGTCACTCTAACCTTAAAATGTCTTTAGCACGACTTTGAAGTAAACAATGAGCTGATAAATGACTAACAAATATCGACATGCGTAGAAACGACATTACTTTCCGGTCTCCCTAATATAATTTCATCGTTTTCAAGATTTAAATCTACTAACTTATTCGGTTCCCAAATTGATGAAGTCATTATTTTAATCATTATGGTACAAGTTACATTTTATAGTTAAATACTTGACTCAGTAATTTATCAATCAAAAAATATATGGAAAGAAAATAAAAAATTAGAAAAAGACATATATGAATTATATAAATTATTTAATGAAAGTTGAAAATCATGAATCCAGAAAACGATTTATGAATAAATGAAATAAAAATATGAAACAATGAGTGAGAAAAAAAGTAATTATATAAAAACAGATACTAAATTATTCAAATTGCATATATTTAAAACAATTTGTATGTGTGTGTATGTATACAGATGTGTTTGGGTATAAATGTATATGTGAAACAAAATATGATTAAGAATTTAAAATGTTTTAACATTTCCCTGAAAAAATATTTCAGAAATATTGTTTAATAACAGGTTTTCACTCAAATTCTCAAAAACAATACATTTCGCGATATAAATTTATTTAAAAAGGATTTTTTTATGGAGTTTTACAAGTAAAATATATTTTCATTTTTATTTACAAACATTTCATATATTAAAATGTGACAAATGTTTAATATTAACTGAAAATTTCAATTGTCCTCTTCAAACATTTCACATCACTGTTCAGATTCAACCAAACATCTCCATTCATATTTAATTTAATTTCATAAAACTGAATATCTCACATGATATCCACTAGTTAAATATTGAAAGATTGAACAAATTTGTTTCCCGCAAAGCAGCTTAATTATAAAACATCCGCCAATGAACTGTAATAGAGATTACCCATACGAAATAAATATTTTCAAACACAAATTAAACGAAACGAATGTTTTTTTTATAATAGAAAAAAAACCTTTTTTTCCCACTCACAATAAACGTTTCGGCAAACATTGTTGACTTTTCCTCGCATATTTCGATTCGCTCGAAAATATGCGTGTTTACTTAAAAATCATTTCAATATAACTGTGTGCTTTTTTCATTTCGCATTGTTCTAACATGAGTCGGCGTTTTATTCATCACGAAGTCTGTTTTCTATCACTCTAATTCATATATTATTTTTGTAAACGTATGTCAAAATTTCGCTACGGTACTTGAACTTTTGTATTAAAAAAAGGTATTTTTTAATATCCTATGTCAATTTATACACATGTTTTAATAACATTTTACAAGTACTTTGTAACTATAAACATTCAAGTCTTTTTGCTAGATAATTAACCCTAATCACCTATCATCTACTACCACACATGTAACACGAAAAGTGACCTTCGAACAGTTTCTCTAGCAATTTAACAAATGTTTACAAGTTTAACAGAACCGACATGTAGTTTCTAACAAAAACTACTTATAACTTTCATTAGTAATTAATTCATTATCGTAAAGCAATTGAGAAGAAATAAAGTTGACAGAGTAAAAAAGTATTTATACAAGTTTGCCCGAAGTAAATAAAAATACATAGACAATAAATTCCTTGTTTATAGATAAAATGTTTTTTTCAATACCATTATAAGAGATAAAATAGGTCATCTGAAAATGTCATGGATTTTTTTTTAAAAAAAATGTACAGCTAGGTCTGTTCTTGTGCGGATTATTTTAATGCGATTTTGAAGTTATGCAATTTATACTTCTTCTTAGTATCTTTTTATACGATTTTTTTTAAGAATTTCTTTAAGCGGTTATTTAATTCAACGAAAAGCTCTTCAGTTTTATGAACAAATGAAGGAATCTGAGTCATTTCTTTCCGCTTCTCAAACTGATAAGAAATTTTCGGCTAACAAAGGATGGTTAACCGGGTTTTTAAAAAGGAATGCACTGCATAAGGTGAAGATTACAGGAGCGATTGCATCGGCAGATGAAGAAGCTGCCAAATTTTTTATTGACAACGCACCAGGTCATCCATATTTAACCGGTTGCGCTGGAATGACGTGCTATGTACGTCAACTGCTATCTGTATCAAATGTCGATAAGACGTACATAGCACGTCGTGTGATTTTTGCTAAGTTAAAATAACATCGGAGTTCAGTTAGCAAGTGTCACACTTCTGTTTTGAAGGCATACAAGTGCTTTACATATTTTCATTGAATAATCAAATAACTACAAAATACAATATTTTTTTTTATTATTATAAAAAACTATTTTATCAAAGAACTATTTTATTCTGATAATAGCGCATCAGAAAATGTTGTACTGGATTTATGTAGACCTTTAGTTGATTTTGTACACACCCTCTTTTTAGATAACTGGTATTCGTCACCAAAACTGTATCGGAAATTATATTTGCAAAAAATTAATACTATCGGAACAGTCAGATCTAATATAAGAATATGCTAAAAGATCTCGCAGCGACAAAATTAAAAACATTTTAAGTTCTTTTAAGATCTTACAATGGTATCTTAGCTGTAAAATGGAAGGACAAAAAAGATATATATTTACTTTCTTCAAAACATTCCAAAACAGAAATGATTGTAACAAAAAAAAAAAATGTAGAAATTATACAGACCAAAATGGAAACATTACAAAACCTAATATAGTTTTAGATTACAATGATGGTATGGGTGGAGTAGACCTGCAAGATAGCTATTTATCATCTTTTCCTTTAATGAGAAAATTTGCAAAAAGTTACAGAAAAATATTCTTTTATCTAATGGATATGGCATTTTTTAATACCTCTATTCTATTCGGTAAAATAACAAACGTACCAAAACCCAAGAAATACTCCTTTTCAAAAATTATTAATAAATTTGTTAATCAATTTAAGAGTTTTACTATAATGTTAATGTGTGTGTGTGTGTGTGTCTAAAACTTTATAAAAAAATGATTTCAAATACCAACTCGCTGCGAATTGCTTTGGACGGATTTGCCACGCATGTTAATTAATTGCCAGTGCAATTGGTTAAGACATTCAAATTTAAACATGATGTTTTTTCCACCCAATACAACAAACATTATTCAGCTATTAGATCAAGGCATAATTGCAACTTTTAACAATATTACGTTAAACGCACTTTTCAATTTATATTAGATAAACTAGAAAATGAGTCAATAACAGTAACTGACGCTTGGAAAAAATTTTCTATCTTTGACTTTATAAATCATGTTGTTTTTGCTATTACTCAAATAAAACCACACACTTTAAATGCCAGTTGGAAAAAGGCTTGGCCTACATGTCTTAAAAACTGCAACTATTTAGTTTCTTTTTTATTTTATTTTTTTTATTCTAAACAGTGTAGCTATTATTGCGATGATGATTAAAATATGTATGAAAAATTCTCAAATAAATTACACATATGTACATATTGCTTTAAATAAAATTGAATAGTTGATTAAAAAATAAAGTAAAAAAGCTTTGTTTAGTATCAATTTTCTGCAAATATTTGAAATTTTTTTTAAGCATTATTTATTTCCTGATTTTTTTGTACGAATTTTAGAATAATTTCACTTTGTAGCTTTGGTTTTATGCGGTTTTTGAAAATTATAGAACGTATCCCTAATTTTTCAATGTAAGTTAAGTCTTTTTTTGTGCGATTTTTTTTAATGCAGTTTTCTTCGGAACGTATCTATCGCATAAAAACAGACTCAGGTGTATAATATTTAACAATTTTGTAAAATGTTTCATTTGTATAAAAATCAATTAGCCATAGTATTAAATAAAAAATGTCTTATGAATTAATTTCAAAATAAACTCAGTACTATTAACGAATAAGAAATTAAGAAGGGTGTGACTTGAGTAGATATCAAAAACACACTTACATATTTTCCACTTGTCATAAAATCGAGCATCCGCATATAAAAAACGCATATTCATAAAATAAAAATCGACTCGTAGTCATAAAAAAAAATCGCTGATCGGCGTATTCAATAAGTGAACCATGCCATTAAATCATCGACTTTCTTCAAAAAGCCGCGAATGTGTCTATTTTAATAATAATATCTTATACTCAATAGACGACGTTCTGTTTTGTTCGTCATGTTACAGAGAAAATATTAATATTTCCTTACTACGATCTCTCACATTTTCGAGATGATTAATAAATCCCGTAGGGGAAATTCCCCCAAACGTTAATTTGTATCCAGGATGGATATTAAGCGAAATAAGATGTCTCGTAAAAAGATAAGATATTCAGATAACAGCGTGTATGTGGTGCTTGGTTTAATGATTTTTCATATAAATTACATGGATGTTGTTCGAGAAGAGATTGCATACATTTATGTAAAATATGAATCTGAATTTTCTTAATATTGTAGAGCATATTAATATTTTGTTTATATTTTACTACTGTATTTATTCATTAAAAAACAGTAGTATTGACTCAATGTTTCATACAAATGATGAAACATACATTTAACATATAAATAAAATATTGTAGACAATATTTGAAAATCAACCACTATCATAAAAATATTGATTGTAAAGACAATGTCGGTTCATTATGGGAACTTTTATATTTATTTTACCGCTCGACACTCCTTCGAACCGATGACTAATTAACATTTAAAACTATATATATATATATATATATATATATATATATATATATATATATATATATATATATATATAAAATTGTAATATTTGTATGCGTATGAGAATGTATGCATATGAATGTAGTCTTTTTTATTTGTAGTTTTCAGTCAATTAGTAAATACGCCTCCATATTGTTTGTTTTGCTCTCTTTGGTAAAAACATTTCATACGACGTGTACTCAACGACCGTCCAGCACGTGACAGTTCGTTACATTGAAGTCATTTAATTTCATTGCATAACTAAACAAATAATTTTAATTGCAATGTACTGTTTAGTTATGGAACAAAATGTACTCTGCATGCGTAAGTATTCTTTTAATAAAATATTTCATATAAGCAATATGGAAGTTGTAAATCAGTAAAATCTTTATATATCCTCTATGTACATACACACACACATACATACATATATATTAATCAAATTTACATATAAAAATAGCTTTAACCTATAATCAATTTCCTACTACACAACTTTTTCCAAAGGTTGAAAATAACAGATATACAAGAGAGTTAATTTAAAATAATATTAACCCGTTCGCTACCAGGGCATCAGGAGAAAAACCGCCATCACAGCCCAGACGTTTTATTATTTAAGGGGTTATACGCACTTGCGAGGCGCAAAAACGATGTTTTTTTAGGAATTTTTTTTAGAAACAGTATTTATTTTACAATTACAAATTATGGTTATTTGAATAGATCCTACTTTCAAGAATAAAATAACATCTCGATCATAAAAAAATATTGAAGTGCACCGCTCCTGCAGACGATGTCCCGAACGACCTCCAAAAAAAATGCGCTTGGCGGTGATCTCCATATCGGCGGTTTGGATTATTTGAAATCAAAAAATATGGTCAATTCTTTTAAAGAATAGATTAATGCAGGTATTGAACGAAGGAATAATAAAAATTTTCATTTTTGATAAAATGGCATCTACTTGAAAAAAATTTTTCGTTTTTTACTAAAATTTTCGCTCCAAATTGTTTAAAAAAAATAGTAATAATTTTTGTAAACCTTATTCCTTAATTCAATACCTGAGGAATATATTTGAGAAGATTGTGTGAAAATTTGAGACCGATCGGTTCAGCCATTTCTGAGATATCGAGATCACCGACTATGAAAATACCGTTTTGAGATAAACGTGTTTGAAGTTTCGGAAGTAGTTTACACATAGTTAAAAAAATTTTACAAATTCAGGTGTATGTTCAAAAATATTTATCAGATTTACTTCAAATTTTCAGAAAATATACTCAAATATATGTGCATTCCGAAAATCCAAAAAAAAATCGATTTTTTGAAATTTCTAACTGCGTATAACCCCTTAAATATGATACCAAATTGTCATCATTTTTTTACGATGTATTTATAACATTTTAAATGATTAAAAATGAAATTATCGGCAGACCAATATTTGGTACAAACAATTATCATAAACTGATAATGAACACTCGTCACATATTTGTGACGCCGAGCTCAGGTAAGAAAACCGGGTCGTCACATATATGTGACGCTGGTAGCGAACGAATTAAAGAACAATCATGACTTATGACCTTTGTTAACATTTTCTTTTATTGGTTAATTTATTCAAATTTAAATTTCTGTGTATCAAAGATAAACGTACGACCATTAAAATATCTGTTGGTATGTTGATATGCCCAACAATAAAATTTTTTAAAAAAACTCTCGATAAAAGCTCTTTCAGATTAAGATTTTTTCAGGAATTTATTCTTGAATCAATCAGTGAATTAAAATCGAAAAGAAAAAAAAACAGAATTCGAGTCGAAGTTCTGTAAATACTTCAAACAATCGTTTTCTTAATACAAAATGACATTCCGATAACTTGAACCAGTGACATATTGATCAATAGTTAACTTTACCAGGCACCCCTAATACATTATATATATATATATATATATATATATATTAGTATTTAAATAAATCCAATTCGCTAAATTAAAAAAGCTCGTGTATATTTCCAATTTATTGGAAAAGCTTTTTTTTCATTTCAATACCAGTTATTACTTGATATTAATCTTTATTAAATGAATGAAATATTTTCACCCACATGTTTATTGTAAAACCGATATTCGATTATAAATATAAAAAACATGTTACCACCGCATATACATATGTGTATATATATATATATATATATATATATATATATATATATAAATATATATCCGAAATAGATGAGTTATCAGTCACGGATGTTGGGGCGCTTCCCGTGACGTTTTATAGCAGAGCTACTACCCGATTGGCAATATTTCACTCTGCATTAGCGTCCGCTATCATTATTTATTCTCACGCAGACAGCCACCGGGTTCATAGAATTATCCGAGACAAAGAGATCTTCAAGCGTGCGGTTCTTGAAGAGTATCCGCCACCCAACACTATCTGATACATACAATGAACACAACACTTCTCCTACCCCATATGATTGCTCGTGTAATATTGTGCTCTCGACACTGTTATCAGTTTTTTTCTATAACACTAGAAAGTTCGTGGCGCGACAATAATGAAACTTTCATCAGACACACGGTTCTTTTTTTTAATTTTAGCTATTTTCACGTATATATATATATATATATATATATATATATATATATATATATATATATATATATATCCAAATGTGACTCAGATTTGTGTCTTATTAAAAAACAAAAAAACTATACACATGAACCCTAGATTTGTGTTTTATTAAAAAGAAACTATATACATGTTTCTTTTAATAAAACACAAATCTAGGCGTTACTTTTGGATAACCCTATATATATATATATTATATATACATATATATATATATATATATATATATATATATATATATATATATATATATATATATATATATATGATTTAGTTCGCTAGAAGACTTCTAATACTAAAGTTTGTTTCATTAAAATTATTAATTATAATATTTCATTTTTTATATAATCCGTATTATAAAAGATGATGAAAATGTTAAATTCTTTCATAAATACAAGAATTGTTTTTCTGTAAAATCTAAAAACTTACATCCAAAAAACGTAGAATAAAAATTAATTATAATATGTATTCATTTATGATATAAAATAATATTTATTATATATAAATAGAAAAATAAAATATCAGTAATATACCATTTAATAAAATAAATAAATTAGTTTGATAGTATGGCTAGTTCACTTACCAATGAATCACTTACCATAACGTTACCCAATTCTTAAAATGAATCATTTATTTATATAAAAATAATTTAAAAAATCCAATTACATAATGTATATTTTTTTATAAAAAAAAGACAAATAATATGATAGAAAAATAATATCAATATCACAAAACGTTTTATAGTTAACTTTCAGTAATTACTGATAATATAAAAAGTATTTTTTTTTGTAAATTGTATATATATATACATATATATATAGTGGAGCATTGCAATGTGGCTTCTAGCACAAAATATATAATCAACAAATAATTTTAAGTGTATTAATTCATTTATTATTTATAGAAAGAACCCACTGTGAAATAAAATATTCCATATTTATGAATTTCCATATTTTGGCTGTTGTCCGTAAATAAAAGTTTGGTTGGCAATTAGTTCCTGACCCTTCTCTCTCTCTCTCTCTCTCTCTCTATATATATATATATATATATATATATATATATATATGTAATTATCATTAATTACTATAAACATAGAATATGTCAAATATTTACAATGGTATAAAAAACAAATTACGTAAAATACATCTCGTATTATCTATCTTTTATTGTCTACAATAAACAGTAAAACACTGTGAAAAACATACATCATAAAATACAGCTAATTTGATGTGTAGAGTAACGCATGTTAAAGTCGTATCATTTGAACTCCACTAATTTTTCAAACATGCAAAAAACTCGTATTGGTTATTTAAAAATAACATACAAAGTGGGTGAAAAAAAACTAATCCCAAATATACGACAGTAATTAATATCTCAATATGTTTCGTTGTACAGTTACTGCAACATAAGAGCGAAATAACGAACGTGTTTCTCATTTCCATACTCATTAACTAATTGAAGATGTTTGGAAAAGAGCACGTCCGTGATTTGGAATTTCGAAACAGATTAATGTGCTTTTTTTCGTTTCTTTCTGTACAATATTATTTTTCAGCATTTGAATATTAATTATTTAGTAAGGTGAAAGCTATGTTTACAAATTTAATAGATAAATTTAAACAGCACAACAAGAACTATTAACCAATTTGACAGGAGTAAATCTTTCATTAAATAATTGCTCAATGAACTTCGAAACTTTAACAACGTTCTCAATTAACCTCGATAAACTTAAACGGTAAATTGGAATTATTTTAACTATACAATTATATATAAACTATACATCAATTAAGGACCCGAATCATTTATTATAAAATGTACACGTATTTTCACTTCATCTTCTACAATACAGTTATTTGTCAATCGCAGTGTATTTACATTTCAAAATTCTCTCAAAACTCATACACATTAACGAAATAACCTAAAGTATTCATATATATATACCTTACTATATTGAAAATATATAATATTAAGAGAATAGGTGTTATATAATATTTAACAATAAACAAGTAAACGCAGTTCCTTAAAAGAAACTTTTACATATACACCCTCAATTTACGCGGAGTATCCGTTCCACGTGGATTTGTTTTACGCGAATGAAAATCGCGTAAATTGAGTCTGTCAGTACAATAGAAAAAAATATTGAAAATAAAAGCTAGTAAAGTTGTAGAAACACATGTTTATTTCACAAAGCTTAAGAGAAAAATAATGACGTTTTAGAAAACAAAAGTAGATAAATTTTATTCAGTGTTACTGTCGCTACTGTAATTCAGAACAATCAACTTTTTATATATTTATATCGTGTTTTTATTCGTTCAAGTACGAATTGCGTCACTCTTATATATAATAAATTCCATGAAAAATTATATAAAATGAAATCTATCTGACTGCATATAAAAAGTGCCGCGTAAATCAATACCGCGTAAAAAAAATCCCGCGTAAATTGAGGAACGGGTGTATATATATTCATATGGATACATATATTGTGTGTGTTTGTAGAAGTGTACACTTTATGTAATAACAATTTTCTAAATTATGTGGGCAGGTGACAACGGATCTGAGACTACATTACGGTGACCTTTCTTAATGACATATTAAGGTCACAACAGCTAATCTTTTGTTTCAAAAACCACAAGACGAAGGAAATTTAACGCTAAATGTCTAACTAATTACTATACATGTACGTAACTCAAAAATGTTTGTTTTCGAATTTCAAAAGTTAATTCATCCAATAAATATAATAAAATAAACCTATTAACTTGAACTAGTTCTATTATAAAATAAATAGATCAATAAATTCAGTAACAGAAACTAATTATCTTACACAAATCCTGAACTCGGATATGATTTTTTTTTAAATAATATTTTTGAACATATATAAAATTTAAATTGAAACGTAATTTTCAATATTCGCAAACTGTTCAAATACGGAAAATGTAATACAAAAAAATCTCAAATCCAAACGAATTGAATGCAATTTACATAATGTTCGATAATAGCGCACACGACATAATTTTCAATAATAGCTTTCCAGAAATTAATGTACAAAAGAACGACAACGCCCCAAGGAAACATATATATTCGATACTGAAAGGATTGCGTGCAATGTAATGCATTCTAGACAGTAGTAATAATTCAATCAATTCACTGATTAATTGTTTGACGTGGATAAAACGTATAATACTAACAATAAAAAAAATGTATATCTATTACTTTCACTTATGTCCCATATATATATATATATATATATATATATATATATATATATATATATATATATATATATATATATATAAGTAAATAAAGATATAAATATATACGTACTAAAATATTTAACAATTTCTATCCAGAAATATCATTTCCACCAAAACTAATTATTTATTTTCTAAAAAAAAAAATGGTGACTCCATTTTTATTATTTAAATTTTATATAATTGGTATTCTCCCTTTTCTGGTCTTTTGAAAAATGATGACTCCATTTTTATTATTTAAATTTTATTTATATATATATATATATATATATATATATATATATATATATATAATTGTAGTTTTTATAAAAAAAAATTAAAGGAAAAACACAAAGAAAAAACATTGTTTACGAAAACATAAACAAATTTTCTCACAATCATGTTGTTATGCTTTATTCAAAAATTCTTCAATTTAAATTAAAACTGCTCTGAACAATTTACAAGCCTATTGATTTAGTATTTTGGCTATATAATAATATTAAACATAAACATAACAATAACTCATGCCTGAATTTACAACAACATTCAAACATATAATAGACAATTACTATTGTAGATATTTAATGAACATTATTCAGTTATAATAGTTATTCATCAAAACATACATGAGAAAATTTAATTACTAATACATACAAGTAACATTTAAGGCAATAAGTATTTTTGGATTTTGTCAAATTTGGATATTACTCTGTTTTAGACTCTTTCTTCGATTCAAGGTAAAATATAAAATTTATTATTCAAATAAAAATATATCTTTTATACAAATAATATATATATATATATATATATATATATATATATATATATATATATACTATATCATATTTATTTTAATTTATAAAAAATATAAATACTATAAGATCATTTTTAAAAACATGTTTCATTCTCTTAATCATTGTAATAACTTTATTTTTTAGTAAAAAAAAGAAATACATGTATTTATTGTTATTTTTAATGTTGCAAAAATAAACAACAATATATTTTATAATATAAAATATCTTCAAAATTAAAAATGCATTTACAATAATAAAAAAATGAAATTCAAAATAAATATATGAAACCACTGAATTCTTAAATTAATATATGTAATAACATAAAAAAATATATGTAAATTTATATTTTAAAAGAAAATTTCATGAAGAGCAAAATTTACAAAAAGTAAAATTTAGAATTAAATAAAAATTAAAAATGCATTTACAATAATAAAAAAATGAAATAAAAAATAAACATATGAAACTACTGAATTCTTGCATTAATATATTTAATAACATAAAAAAATGTATTGAAAATATATGTAAATTTATATTTTAAAAGAAAATTTCATGAAGAGCAAAATTCACAAAAAGTAAAATTTAGAATTAAATAAAAATTAAAAATGCATTTACAATAATAAAAAAATGAAATAAAAAATAAACATGAAACTACTGAATTCTTGCATTAATATATTTAATAATATAAACAAATGTATTGAAAATATATGTAAATTTATATTTTAAAAGAAAATTTCATGAAGAGCAAAATTTACAAAAAGTAAAATTTAGCATTAAATAAAAATTAAAAATGCATTTACAATAATAAAAAAATGAAATAAAAAATAAACATGAAATTACTGAATTCTTACATTAATATATTTAATAACATAAAAAAATGTATTAAAAATATATGTAAATTTATATTTTAAAAGAAAATTTAATGAAGAGCAAAATTTACAAAAAGTAAAATTTAGCATTAAATAAAAATTAAAAATGCATTTACAATAATAAAAAAATGAAATAAAAAATAAACATATGAAACTACTGAATTCTTGCATTAATATATTTAATAACATAAACAAATGTATTGAAAATATATGTAAATTTATATTTTAAAAGAAAATTTCATGAAGAGCAAAATTTTAGTTAAATACTTACTAAGATGTGTAGTATATTCAATGCTTCGAAATCGATATTACAAAAAAATTCACTTCGCAAAAAGAGTAACACTAAACAACTCTGTTTAAAAAAATCGCACTAATAGTCATTAAAATTTAAATTTCATTACTGTTCATAAAAATTATCAAACAAATTAACATTTAGAAACCATCATTAGTTTTAAAGCATAGATATTGTATTACAAACTGAAAATAAAAATATCAAATATATATATATATATATATATATATATATATATATATATATATATATATATATATATATTATTTTAAACCCAATATAATTTTAATATATTAAAAAATCAATATTCTAAAATACTGAATTTTTATTCATAATAACTGTTTATAAAAAAAATATTATCAATTTTAATCTACCAAGATAGATAACTGAAAAGATAGGAAAGTCAATAAAAAATTGTCTTTAATTTGAATTACTATTTAACAAACTATATAAAATCTATACAATCTATGTGTATATAATGTACATATATATATATATATATATATATATATATATATTTGTATGTGTGTGTGTGTATAACAAAGAGACAAAATCTTTTCCAAACAGAAAAACTCAAACCTCTAACACTTTTCAAAAACAATCCCTGTTTCGATAAATCACGAACATAACGGAGACACTTCATATAACAAAACGTCAAAGGTCAATCTCTATCCTGCAGGCAATCACCCACAACTAACACTTACTCATAAATGCCTAAAAACATTTTTTTTTCTCTTAGACTATTTATATTATAAATGAAATTGATGTTTTTTTTAAAAAATAAATTATGTAAATATAAAATACTTATTTAATTTCAATTTAATGACAACTATTATATCACTACAGATTATTCTAAAATCTTAAATGTACAACTTCTAATGATATCGATTCTTAATTATTCAACTATTCAAAGTAAAATTGATTTCCTATTTATTAATCTCGAACATTTCATAACATTCCATTTGGAATTTCTATTATAAAAATGATATTACAAAATAATTATACATATATATATATATATATATATATATATATATATATATATATATATATATATATATATATATATATATATATATATATATATATAATATATATATATATATATATAAAATAGTTTATATACCAATTATATATACAAAAAACATCATAGCATTTTTACTTCTAAATAATTTAATAATAGAAAGGATACAATAATGATATTCACAATTTTCTTATTTCTTTTAAATCCAATTTTCTATATACAACTGTTGTGGATTTTAAATACAATCTTTTTAAGGCTAACGCAGTACCCAATTTGAATTTAAAATATGTTGCTAAACATTTATATACATCAAATGAAATATCCAATACCAATAAATATTTCATTATTCGAATTGTTTTTGTATAGTTTCAAAGCAGAAATATTTTCATGAGACACTAATATTTATTTTCTTTCTCACAATCAATTATTATAACAATTTAGAATAATCTCTATAAATAAATGTGACTTATAAGTCTTATTTAAACAATAAATAAAACAATCTAAATTAATCTATATATTTTATATCTAAATGGAAAATACAAATTTATTTTTGACAAATTTAATAAATATATATATATGAAATAATACTAGTATAAAAATTGAAATACACCTGCTTAATATTGGAAATTGATTGAGAGGTAATCAAGTAACAAATAAAGATTAATTCGTATTGATTTCCCTTTTATTTATGTTCAAAAAAATATTTATTACTTATGAATAATTTATCGACATAACTTTTTCTACATAATACTTTCAAATCAAAACACATTTGTCAGTTAATCGCTAATCATTTTACTGTCTAGAAACCAATTGTTACGAAAAAAATATTCTCTACTAAATAAATAAAAATATAATAAATTATAGAATATTTTTAATTTTTAGAAATTAATAAAAATATTAATTATTTTTTTCAATTTGCTTAAATGTACAATTTTTACATTTTTAATATATATATATATATATATATATATATATATATATATATATATATATATATATATATATGTATATATGTATATAAATGTGTTCAATATTTTAAATCCAATAAAAAAATCACAAATAAGTTTCATCTCTTCAAAAAACAAAGAAAGACTAAACAATAATAAATAAATGTTCTTTTAATCAAATAAGTTTACTCAAATTGAATTAAATTGAAATTGATGTACATAAATACATTGAATTCTTTTAAAAATCTAAACTAAAGCTTTTATCAACCTATCTTGTATCTTTTTTCGCTTGAATGTTTTCTTTTTCTCTCAGTACATACACATATATACATACTTACATAAATATATATATATAGATAGATAGATAGATAATTGCTTCCTTAAAGATTAATAAAAAAGATACCGACAAACATTTTTATTTCATTAAAGTAAAAAACAAATATCAACAAAATATTATAGAAATAAGAATAGTTATTCGGAAATTATTTTTAAATAAATAAATAAATATATATATATATATATATATATATATATATATATATATATATGCGCGTATGTGTGTTTACGTTTGTGTATATGTGTATTTCTGTTGATAAGCATATAAAAATGACATCCTCCAATTAAAATCTAAAATTCATTTAAAATTTTTAATTGAAACCAAACAACTCTATAAAGCTCTTTTCGATTTTCATGCTAAGTATTTTCTGTTGTTAACGTCAATTATAATAAAAATAAAAAGAATTAAATCATGGTGCCTAATTATATAAAAAATGTATCCACGCCACTTTTAATTTAATTCTAATTTACAGTTCAAAATCAGTCCTCTCTTAAATTATTAACTTCACAAACTCTCAATTTGTCATATATATATATATATATATATATATATATATATATATATATATATATATATATATATATACGATATTATAATTTTTACCTTAAAGAAATTTAACAATATTAAATATACATCAATATAGTTTGGTCATTCAAACATGAATTGTAAGAAATAAAGTTATTGTCGTTTGGATTTAAAAATTACTAATAACTAAAATTGTTCATAATTTCTCTCAATTAAAAATAATTAAGAAATAAAAATCTTCCCAGCGAAGAATCTTTTTAGAAGAAAAAAAGTAACAATAAAAACGGAGTTAAGAAATAAATAGAACGTCGGACACTCCGTCACATCGAACACTACGAAAAGCTCGCGGCGTGAACTGAAACTTACAGTGAGCTTTCGTAATGACGCGAAGACAGACACGGCGCTACTGACTGCATTGTGGGAGTCTGGACGTCGACGACGTCGGGTGGGAAAAGGAAATGGGAATCGTGCGCGCTTGCGCTCGGTCAATATTTTTCGATTCCTGATTATTGAATTAAAAAATAACTACAATTTCAATTTATACACAAACAGATGAGAACTGCTTTTTAATAATTAAAATACAAAAATACCCTTCTTGCAAAACATCTAAATGTTTAAATGTTTTTAAAGATCTTACGAAAGTTACGTTTCTTTTTAATTTCATTTCATATACTGCAAAAAAAATCATAAATTCAATTCACTAGGATTATAACTCAATGTTTTTATACAGTTTAAAAGTTTTCTTAGAAGTTTTCTATATCTGTCTCTATCTATATCAATTTCCAATCATTTCAAACAAATAACTTTAGTGTTTTAAACAAATAAATCATTCCCTAATATCAAAAAGTTTTAAAAAATGTGTTCAATAATTATTTGTTATTCACTTTTTTGGCATTGAGTTGAAAAATATAATAGTGATATTATAGACACTGAAATGCACATTAATGAAGAAAATTAATAATACGTAATTATTAAACACTTTCATAAAATCTTATAATACAGGCAACTAACTCTCTTATTTAAAAATTAATTAGTCACATGAAACTAATTCTAAACTTTATTACTTTTCAAGAAAACCCTCATTTCAACATTTAAAATACCTCAATTAAAATTAAATAAATAACAAAAAAAAAAATTAAAGAAAAATATTATATACGTATGTAATGAAAAAATGATAAATTTTAAATTTCTAATTTATTATTTTTTTAGAAATAATTTTATTATATATATATATATATATATATATATATATATATATATATATATATATATATGAAATATATATAATAAAATATATATAATAAAAATTATATTATTAAAAAAAAATAAATCCCTTCCTATATTTCAATCATTATGAAAAATTTTCAAAGATAATTTCTCCATTAACTTCTCTTCAATCTACCTCTAATTGGATCTTTTCTAAATGCAAGACATTTATACACTGCGTATTTTCATTTTTTGATAACATTTGAACAAAACTCATTCAACAATTTTTCTAAATGTTTTACCACTCAATTTTTTTATTTTATTTTATTTTTTATTAAAATCTTTTACTATGCCAATCAGTGATGTAATTATCTACTAAATTTAATATTCTGCTGAAGTGTTACTATATATTTATTATTTAAAAAAAAAGATCAGAAAAGAAAAATCAAAAAAAATGTGATTAAATAGGTTTAATTCATTATTAAAACATTTTTTTCGTTAATTCCAAAGATATAATAGAATAATTTCTTAATGATCCAAATATATTGGAAATTATGCATATTCTTTGAACCATTTTGCTTTTAAAATCATTTTTATATTGTCATCTGATTTTACATAAACATTTACAATTTTTTTTCTTGAATTAATTCAAATAATATAAACTTTTTAACTTTTTGAACGTGTATATATATATATATATATATATATATATATATATATATATATATATATATATATATATATATATATATTGAAATAAAAATCAAATATTAAAATTAATAGTTTCCTTACCTGTTCCTCAATTGTATTATCTTCGAATGTCCATCGTTATTTACTTCATTTATATTACTCCAATAGCAAATTCTGATAAGGCCAAGTAAGTGCATACTGAACAGATTTTCCTTACTGATCTTACACATGATTTTTAAAGGTTATAACTTCTTTTTAAAAACGTATGAAATAGTACACTCTATTTATATAAATGTGTTTTCTAACATATATAATTTTTGTCCTTTATTTTGCATTTTTTATTATACAAATATCGACAATTTAGTATACACTCATCTATAAATTTAGGGCTACAACCGGTCCTAAATAAATATACACAAATCAAGAATTTACACATTTTTAGGCAATCTCCACCTTACTATAGTTCTGTTTATTAAATAATATATTGTAATAGTAATAAATTAGTACAAGAAATAAAACAAAGGCCTAAATATATTAAGATCCTACGTAAACACGATATCTATCTATGAACACACTTTTAATTTAGATTTTTAAAAATTTTAATAATTTCGTATCGCCATTACACAAAACTATGCGAAGATAGCAAATTTCCTAGTTTCATAACAATTTTTAGTTTCTTTAGCTCTTTATGAATGTAATTATTTGTTCAAAAGAAAAAAATATTATTTTAAAATATTAATTAAAATTTTGGAATTTTTTATAAGAATTTTATGGTTCTTTTTACAAATCCTATCTTTATAGACAAACAAGACTTCATTATTTTATTTGAATAAAATAAGTTATATAAAAAATATTTAAAAAGAAAATTAATATTTTTTAAATAAAATTTGTATAATCGATTTGAGAAATTATTTTAGTATTGTAATAACATTTGCACAGTAAATGTAACAAAATAATGTAAGGCATTTTTTTTATATTCTCACCTAAATTTATTACTACTAAATGCCTTTCTTTAAAATTCTATTTATATTCAAATCAAATTTATATATTTTACTTACCCAGAAATTATTGAACTTTTAATTGCATTTTCACAAGATTTAGTGAAATAGGTAATGAACTAAAAAGTTCAAAATAAATTTAATGAATCAAATATCTAGTAAATTCTTTACTGACTACACTAAATAAAATACTCTATGAAATCAACTATAAAACACTACAGAATGAAATTTCATTTATAAATAATCAATATTTTGTTGAAATAAATATAAGGAATAAAGGTTACCAAATAAGCAAACATGACTTCTTTGATATTTATATATTTTTTTCAAAAATTGAACAATTTCCAAAACATATGGCAGTACGAACACTGATGATTCTATATAAAAAACTGTTCGCTCGTACCACCACAAACCCGCACATAATGTTGTATTAATAAAACATGTCATTTTGATAGAATAATGTACAAAAATAATTATGGTTGCAAATAGTTCTAAAATTATTTTTACATATGGAAAGCACTGCTTCTGTAAAAAACGCATATTGCTCAATTGAAATATATTTAAGTTCTTACACTTAGTCACTATTCCAAAAGATATTGACAAAAAACTAATAAATAACAATACTTTCAAAAATTAGTTTAAATTTAATCAAATATAACTAACAAAATGGCCTAAAAATTATGCAATTATTTGATCTTTTCAAAATAAACTAGTATGTAAAACATACACACATACATACATACATACATACATACATACATATATATATATATATATATATATATATATATTACAACCAAATAAATATAAAAAATAAATGATCACTTTAACAAAATTGAAAGAATTTTATTATATAAACACTAGGTATTTCCAATACTAGATGTAATGTAAAAAATGTACTTTCACAAACAATATCTTCACTAATGACCATAAAAGAACAATGTTGATGGACAGTTCCTCATGTAGCACAAACGTTAGGAATGAAAACAAAATTATACACTGCTCAATCTAAGACCGTAGTTTCTTGTTTAATGAAAAATTCAACAATTTCTTCTTCTACATTATTTGCATCTGTATCTAATCCATCGGTATCAATGTCTGAAAAAAAAATTAAATATAAATGAGACATCATCTTAATTTTTAATCAAATCTAACAAAAACTTACTATTTCTAAGTTCAAGACGACGAGGTTTCTGGCCACCCCAATCCTCAACGCGCTTCTTACGATAAGCTTGAAATTCTCTCATCAATGCTGCTCTTTTATCAACGAGCTCCTTTGAAGCCTTTGACATACGCATTCTATCTTTGCTTTCAAATTGAGGATAATATTTTTTCAAGTTCTTTTTAATTTCCTTTTGCTGTTTAAGTGCCAATAATGCAGGTGGACGAGGTCTCCATAATAATTGTGTGAAAATATTTAAATTAACGCGTTTTAAAATTTTACCCTAAAGAGAATAACATATTTTATTTAATTTATTCAACAGATCTCAAAATAAAAAAAATTACCTGGAAGCTCCAAATCCAATAACCAGTATCTACTTTATGTTTCCATACAGACACACCAGTAACGACATAGCGGCCAGTAGGATCCCATTCAACATCAGATGTTTGATAGTGGTCTGTTGTGTTCATGATTGTAAAATCATTAGTATCAACAAATTCCAATGCTCCTCCAATATTATCAAGACCAGCCAATACAATAAACTGTCCTTGCGGTGACCAGAATAAATGATTGCAAACTTTACGTTCCATGCGTTTCAAAAGAGAAGGAGCCTGGCCGGTTTTTAATCCGTAGAAGCTTACATTTATATTTGAAATTTCACCATGTATTATAGCAAACTTAGTGCCTACAGGTTCCCAAGCAAATGCATGAATTGGTTCCTTAAAATAAAGAAAAATATACATTAATTATAAATTATGAAAAACAAATAAAATAAATAAATAAATCATTTATTAAATAAAAACTTATTTACAATCACAATAAAAAAATACCTTAATTTCCACACTGTCAACAGGAATTTCCTTCTCTCGCATATGGAAAATTTCAAAATTATAATACATGCCAGAATACTTTCGTTCATTCTTTTCAAGACGTGCTTTTGTGTATCGATCTACTTTAACACACAAATAATCACCAGACCGTTGCCAATGAATCTTACAATCAGCAACACTGAACAAATTTTTATTACGAATTTCATTGCGATTCGGAATTTCTAATAGTGTTACTCGAGCAGGAACGTCCTATAAAATTTTCACTGTTAATTTATGATATTAATTCAGTTTAATAAAATTTTAGGAAAGATATTTAAGTGTTGTAACATCCTATTTCAATCAGTATACACATAAAAAGATACCAATTATACTGAAATTACTATTATTTTACCCTGCACGTATAACCATTTCAATATAACATGAAATAGTAAAAAAACAGGGAAAATTATCATATTAAATATATAAAACTACTGCTAACACTAAAAATCTTTCAATGTGAATTTAGGCCCATTATGTATTAAATATATTATACCTTATCTTCAGCAACCCAATAAGCAAGTATATTATCAGTTGGTGACCAACTAAAATCTCGTATGCCTGGAATTTTAATAGACTTCTTTTCCAACAAACCAAATGATGGTGTTTCATACACAGACAAAACATCATGACCAAGTCTGGCAAAATATTTATCATCATGTGACCATCGGAAAATTGGCCACATTGCTGGCCCATCCAATGTAAAAGATCGTTTTTCTAAGCCAGTCCTAAAAATTGACATTATTACTAACTCCAAAATAAAATCAGATTTTTTTAAAAAATGTAGTTAAGACTTTCTTACAGTTAAAATATACAATACGTTAACTGTTTGCATTCTTACATTTATTTACCCTCATTTATAATAAATCCATATTACATATATATATGAATTTATATTAAATAAAAATAAAGGGTACTCAAAACAAAAATTATACCACTTTTTACAAGTTTCATAAAACAATTTTTTTTACCTAATATCCCAAATTATAAGTCCCTTCTGTTCATTATTCTGATCTGCTTGAGCTTGAGGAGAATATGTAACTAAATATTTTTCACATGGTGAAAAATCTATAAAGGCGGCAGAAACATGACTGAATTTCATATAACGTGTAAACTTTGGCCCACCCCAAAGCACAACTCCTTGTCTATGAAATGTGGCAAGGAATGTTCCTAATGGTGACCATTTTACATATGTAAGAGTCCATTTCTAAAAGAAATGAAAAATGACTTGAATTAAAATCATAAATAAATACCAAAAAATAATACATAATACGAAAACATTAAACACTTACTGGTCTTTCTTCTAATTTTGTAGGTTCTGGTTGACTGTTTTGCCATACTTGAACTGACTGTCCAGATTCACATGCTACACAAAATTGGTCATATGCATCTGGTTCTAATAAATAGTAATTTAATTCACCCTGACCCTGATAAGGTTGTGGTTCTGGTGGTTTCCACTCATCAGGAATACCATCATATTTTGCAAAGTCCGTGAATAAATTTACTTGGAAAGTATGTACCTATAATTATTTATGTAATTTACATCCTACTTTTATATTTATTAGTAAAATATAATTTATACTATAAAAATTATCTTTTTTTCATAAAATTATGCAGGTATTGAATCTGTTGTAGGGTTTCTTACTGTATAAGAAATAATTTCTTAATGAAATAAGAGACTGCCTACATAATATTTTTCCCTGAATTATAAACTAAATCAATATACAAATATGATCCAGTCTGCTCAATCCAGGGTTAATATCTAAATAACAGCATACCTTATCTAATTTATAGTTGTTGGTAACTTTTACTGCTTCTAGAGCATTCACTGGACTTGAGTATTCCAAAAAAATAAAGCCTTTTGTTTGACCACTCTCATTTCTGGGATAGTACTCATTAACTATAGAACCAAATTTACTAAATATCTTACTAATGACAGACTGTAATTTTTCTAGACGATCTGGGCCAACTTGTGGGACACCATCGACTACAATTACAGACTCAACTCCATCAGTTTCTTTAGGTTTCTGTTTCAATATATCGCCCAGTAATTCTATAGCAAAAAAATACAGGCATTACCACAAATTTTCATGACACTATTCACCACTTCTAAAATATTTGACAAAAAAAAAACAACATACACTTGATACACAGACGCAAAATTTGAGAGCATATTTGTAAACATATAAAACAACTTTATTAAAATAAATATATAAGTATAAAACCACGCGCAACGTGCTTGCCTGAATAAGAACATATGGCCGGCAATAAGACTTTCACATAAAATGATTGAAATCAAACACAAACCTTCATCGGTTATTGTATCTACATAATCTTCAGGATCACTGAAGTTCGGTTCATCGTCTCGCGTTGTATCATCAATATCATTTTTTGTATTTTCACCATTTTGTTGCGACTTATCATCGCTTTTTTTCTTCGCCATTTTAGTTGGCGTGTGCTACACGACTGGAAGAACAGACATTATATGCAACAAAATAGTTGACTTTGTTTCCGGTTAAAAATTAGCGCTAATTTTAAATGCAAATATACATTATATACATATATATATATATATATATATATATATATATATATATATATATATATATATATATATATATATATATATATATAAAGAATAAAATTCTTTATCAGAAATCAATATTTTTCCTTTTTAATGTCAAATCTTACAAATACGAAAATTAAATAAAAAAAGAATAATCTTATAAGCAAATTCACACATAATTTTAAAAAATACAACAAAAAAACAAAACAAAATAAATATTTTTAAAAGTACTTCTCAATTTGCATCAATATTATAAATTAGAAATGAAACATTCTTAAAATTATTTAAAAATAAAATAATTATAAAATTAATACATCAAAATAATTATTTAAGAATGTTATTAAATTTATTTAACAATTCGTGTTTACATCTGCAAAGTATAAAAAAATAAAATATTTCTACAAACACTCTGTACGCCAAATGTAATGTTCTAAATTGGAAATGAATCATACCTTGACGAACATTCACATTCTAATAAACTATATTTAGTTATGATGTCATGAAAATTGTTTGCATTAAAGGAAACCTTTTCAGATTTAAACGTATTTATTTACATTTTTTTGGACAAAATAGATTCTTAATTTATACATACATATATAATATATACATATTCATGTTTAGTCATATTATTTACATACATTCAAACATACATATACATACGTATATATGTGAAGAAAAATTTTCGATGAACAAGAGGAATAAAAGTTTTATAAAAAATTTATTTTAAAAAAGACATTGAACTAATGAATTAATTAATAGAAAATAATGAATACTGAAAATAATGTTAATTATATATAAATTATAAAAATGTACCAATCACGATTTATTTACATATTAAAAAAAAATTTGAAAATACTGAACCTAAAATAATTTATATAAAATTAATCAAAAAATAAAGAGTACATTCTATATAATAAAAATATTGAACACAATAGATGTATTTTTTACATTTCATTCCGGTTACTCTTTTTATCTATTTCCCAGTTAGTGTTTGATCTCTTTTTCAACTATAATTGATACATTTTCAATAACGTGTCTGTTAGTGTTATTTCCAACTGACAAAGAACAACATACACAAAATAATAAATACGTAAAAAAAATATAAACAGTGAATCACAATTAATTGTTCATTTCATAAAACCTCGTTCTATAAATAATGACAGTGATGTTTATGTTTTCTCAAGATATCGTTTAAAATTTTGGTAAGTTTCCAACAAGATATCACTGATAAATAAAGACCGATGACACCGTTTCATTAGTAATCAGTAAATCGACAAGTATTTTTCACATAAGCATTAACAACATTGAATTATATACGTATATTTATGTAAACATCCACTGAACCATGGTAGATAATATAATTAATTCATTAAAAGTGAAATTATCACTTCAGGTATTATCTCTCTACATTAGCTGGAAGATTTTCATTAATCATCATCGATAAATATGTTTAATACTTAAATTTACTGTTGCGAAAAATGTATATCATTTTAACACACTTTTGCTTTCATCGTTATTAAAAATATTTATAAATCAATTTAAAATAAGAAAAAAATAATACACTTCACTTTCATTTTTATAAACAATAATTAAAACCAATATTGAAAACCTCAGATTCATTTTTCTAATCTTACTTATATCCTCAATTCAAATTTCATAATATTTTTACTTATAACACTATATACTATGGCTGTTTGATAAGTATGGTAAATTTATTTATTGTTTAATTTAATTGATTAAATTAATCATGTCTTTCTCATGAACATGTTTTGTTTTCATCTTTGACTAATAGATGAATTTGAGATTAAAATTTAAAAATCGATAAAAATATCATTTCAAAAGGTGAATATTAATTATAAATAAATATTTAGAACTATACAAACGTCTAAACTAAAATATTACCTTTTATTATTAAACTGATTTTTATTCTCATGTCGACCTTTCACTGAAATGTTAACTATTTGATACAATCATGATATACAATTAATTATATCATGTAACCAGTGTATAGTTTTAAAAGTGTATATTTATCAGACATGAAATTGTAAAATGCAATTATAATTATCTTATAATTTAAAATATACAATTACTTTTGCATTGAACATTTTGTTTATTATTCTTTAATAAATATTTTAATCTGTTCTTACTTAAAACCACTTTCCTTTTCATTTTTACTTTATTTATTATCTTTTACGTGGATATTTTTTCTTTAATCTTTAAACAATAAAACATATGTATATATTTATATCAAAATATTGAAAAATAATTTAAAATATATTATGTTTTGTCATAGATAGAAGTTTCACAATAGTTTTTAATTTATATATAAACACACTGAAATACAATAATTTATAATAAAATATATCCTGTGAATAATTTGGTATCAATTTGATTTTTATTCAGTCCATTTTCATTTATTTCGATCCAATAACTTCAAATTATTATCAACTAAAATTAGTAAAACGAATTACTAATTTTGAGCAATAGTACTTGGATGTTATAAAAATATTTTCATTAGAAACACAAATATGCCAATAATACAAAATAAAAAGAAAATCGTTTTACTGCTTAACATGTATTTTTAACAAAATAATTTTAATCATTTTCTATTTTTGTCAACAACAATAATTTGTTACTTGGAACTGAAATATATTTTTTAAATTAAAATCTTAAATTTTGATAAATTTAACTTAGTTTTTGAATTTTGAACAAAAACAAGAATTGGTTAAAATTAAACCTTCAATTATCAAAATCGTATTTTCTAGTAATACCTGTTACTTTTGCTAGAAAATTATTATGTTCTACTAAAATAACCGATTGATAATAAAAAAAATCATCCTTTAACGAATTTTAAAATTTTCAATTTTTGACCCTCAAAAAACAACGACCTATAGTATGGAAAATTTCATAAAAAATCGACATGTTCAAAAATTGATTTTTTTCTTCTAAAATCAAAGATTAGCTGTAACATGAGACGAATCAATGACTAAAATTTCAATTCCGAACATAGAACGAATTTTATTTTTTAAAAAACAGTATTTATCTGCTATGTATTTGAATTCAATTGAATTAGTCATTATTTTAAACTCATTACACAATTAAAATTCATTCGAAAAAGTAGTCTTAATTTTTTAAAAATAACATATTGTATAAACGTGTGAAAATGAATACAAATTTCACTAATTTAGAAATAATTTAAAATCACAATAAACTTATTAATTCTAAATAGCACATTGAGAATAATCTTAACCTCTTCAATAATATGAAATTGAAACATTTTATATATAATAACTTTTATATGTACACATACATACACACATTTATATATATATATATATATATATATATATATATATATATATATATATAGGGCATAAACAAAATAATTAAAACTAACAAACTATACAAATATCCTAGTATTTCTATTATTTTGTCCATGCCCTACATAATAAGTAATAAAACACAAATAGCATATAAAAATACGAACTGATCGATTGAAAATATATTTAGCCACAAAACAGTGTTACAGTAACGAATGTAATTATCGAACATTATAATTATGTTATATTTTTATCATGGAATCATCGACATGATTGATACTTCATTACTTAATGCTTTTTCTAAAATGATTGATGAAAATCCTAGTTCAGATAAAAAACATTTACAATTCTTTAACATTTTAATCTTTGTAATAGCCCAAACGTAAATCATCAACTTTATTAGGTCTGCTATTTATAATATGTACGTGGATATAAATGAAATCTATGAGAATCAGTCATGTGTTAACTAAAATTGTAGAGCGTGAATTCATATTTTAGTTCAATTTTTATTATAGCCATTTGTAAGTATTTATTAGTCGTTTTTGTTTTCAAACATCGATGAACAAGAACATAAAATAATTGTTTTATTGTATTCAAAAATGTCAATCTAGATTAAATCAAAAATAGTACGATTCACATTTACATACTAATTTTTTTAATATTTTTTTATACTCTGTAAAAAGTAATTCAAGGACTATAAAATTAATTGTTTTATAATAAATTAGCGGTTTATTTATATTTTAAGCACATTAAAAAAAATAATATTTAAACCTACATTCAATTTAGCTTTACACATATTCAAAATTCTAAATCGTGTATATTAAACTTTTTTTATTCAACCATCACACTACAAGTATTTATATTATGTAAAATAATTACATTTTAATTATTTCCAAGAAACTAAAGAAATATTAAATTTATGATAAACAAAAACAAATAAATCAAATGTAATTTATAATGTGTTTATAATATTCCCCCCTCTTCTTTTTTAAATATATATTCAAATAAATGTTCACTTAATAAATATCTATTGAAGCAGAAAAGTATGGAAGAAATATAGTTCATCATTGATCAAATTCAATATTTCGATTTTTGGTCAAAAAATTACCACGACCTATAGTATGGAAAATTTGACAAAAAATCAACATTTTTCGAAAACGATTTTTTCGGTATAAAATGATAGATTTATTATTAAAAATGATATATTATCATCAAAAAATGCATTTGTTTACTTACAGTTTGATACTTCAGGCCATAAAGTCGATGTGATGAAATTGTGAATTTAGGAGTCTGAAAATAAAAAAAATAAATAATTTTTGAAATATTTAGTAAAAAAATACAATTTATTTAAATATGAATATAATACTTAATTGAATATAATATTTTTTGTAAATAAAACTGTTTTTGAACCTAAATTAATCAACAGTTAATTATTTTTTTAAAGTTTTGATTATTTACAAATATTTCTATATTAGTTAAAAATCGTTTTCTAATCATAAAATGTATCTAGTCGAATTACAAAATGAATTTTCTACAGAAATCCAATACTATAGCTATAAAGAACTGATTTGTAACAAAAAATTGATCAAATTCAAAATTTCGATTTTTGGTCAAAAAATTACCACGACTATAAGTATGGAAAATTTGACAAAAAATCGACATTTTTAAAAAATGATTTTTTTGCCATAAAATCACAGGTTTATTATTAAAAACAATATATTACTACCAAAAAATATATTTGTTTACTTAGAAATCGATATTTCAGGTCATAAATTCGATTTGATGAAATTGTGAATTTTCGAGGCTAGAAATGTAAACACAATAATTGAAATTTTCGATTAAAAAATACAATTAACTTAAGTATAAATTTAATATTTAATTAAATATAATATTTTTTAAAATAAAATCCATTTTAAACTTAAACTAATAAATAATTGATTATTATTTTAATTATTAAAGAGAATTTTTAGATTTGTTAAAAATACTTTTCTAGTTATAAAATTCGTTCTGTCGAGTTACAAAATCAATTTTCAACAGAAATCGAATAAATTAGTTAGAATGAATTGATTTATATAAAAAAATGATCAAATTAATAACTTTAATTTTTGGCTAAAAAAATACCACGACCTATAAAATATCGGTTGGCCGGCTAGAAATGTCGGTGGCAGGTCGATAGGCTGGAAAATGTAGTCGGTAAGCTGGTAGGTTAGGAAATGTCATCGGTAGGCTGGAAAAGAAAATCAGAAATAAAAACGCCTAATAGTATGTCACTAGGTAGCATGCTAGTTAGTGGCATGCCAGCTAGTGGTATGCCAGCTAGCATCAAAAATAATATGACCAATTTTAATTTTATTTATCATATCTTCTAAAAGTCAATATTCGTGTATCTTAAGCAATTTAAAAAGAATAAATTAATAAATTTGTATTGAATATGTTAATAATTAATATATCAACTATAAGTCAATACAAAATCGCCAGAAAAAATATTTCACTATTCTAATACCCTTTTAATCACTTAATATAAAAATAAAAAAAAATATTTTCTCAGTTCATTTACACAAACATACCAGAGTAACGTAAATGAAGAGATAACAAATATTTGAAACTAAGTTATTACAGTATTGTGGGCGTACGAGTTCTTTAACACCGGAACTCTTTGTTTCAGAAGTTCAGATACAATTATTCTATATTAAAACAAGTTTAAAATTAAAATGACTAATTACAGAGAGTATGTACTTGTCATTTCAATTAAATAAAGACACTCATTTGTTTCGTCTTGGCTTAAGTACAACAGATGTCAAAAATATATCAACGATTACATGCTGTAAATATAAATAAAATTTGATTATAATGATTCATTATCCCATAATAAACCATATTAAAGTTCATATGTTCATGTACTTCATTTATTAGTTATAATCATTTGTAACAATCTTAACATGTTAAGATATATTTAGTATATATATATTTATATATATATATATATATATATATATATATATATATATATATATAAAACACCATAATAACTCATCGACTCCAATCAACAAAGATAAGAAAAGAAAAATACATGTTAGGAATAGCATGACACGAAATGATTCCAAAGAAAACAGAAATTACAGATTTTCTAACAAGATTAGATATTTCAAAATGGTAATGAGCCGATAATATAACAAGAGAAAAGATAACTGATAGAAAAGAGAAATTATTGATTGCAATTTAGAGATATAGCAAGTAGCATTGTTTCCAATATTTATTATAATTATGTATCAATTAAATATATTACAATATTCAATAAATATTTAATTAAAAATCATTGACAATCATTCATATATTTTTATGTTAATTCCAATATGAAATGCATTTCATAGAATTGAAATGTTAACAATTCAATTGAAATGTTAACAATATTACTATCAACAGTTTTCAAATAACATCTCGTGTTCTGGAAATTAATTCATATTTAATAAATACCAAAAATTCGATATTTATTACTAGAAAACATAATATCGAATTCATTTCATTATTCATGTCATACAATTATGTTGTCATTCATTTGTCGAATGCTGAGCATTGAACTCAGTGTTGAATATCTACGAAGCACTTTTAATAAAATATACATTTATGTTTAATTAGTTAGTCATTCTAATGTTATATATTTATTATTTTTTAAAAAAGAAATTTGTATACTTACATTTCCATTCATATATTGTTATTTGTTTATATTAATATCATTGAACAAGTATTTATTGTTTATATTAAATTATAATTATTCAGATATAGTATAATACAATATGTACATATTGAATAAAAATAAAAATGGAGTAAAAACTTGCAAAAACTCAGCAAAATATAAAAAGGATAATATTAGAAATTTTTAAACCTAATCAAAAATATTATAAATGGTTACGAAAACAGACAGGAGTAACTGATATGATATAAATCAAATCTATAAAATGGACATGGGCAGGACATATAACAAAATGATAAGATAGTAGATGAACAAAAATAATTATAGAATAGCGATCGAAAATAAAAGAGACCAAGGAAGGGCTCTATCAATGGAGATGAGGATTGATAAGATTGATTAAATTAACTGTGGACGGAAAGCAATGGAAGAATTTTGGAAAACATTTAAGAAAATTTAATATCATTCGATGAGGATTTTACCCATTAAGGGGGTATTCTAGTCTAGAATTTCGAAAAAATCGATTTTTTTACATATTTTTAAAGTTTAGACCTTTAAGAATATGTCCTTAAGAGGATTTTTCGAAATTCGAATTATTTTCGAACTTATAGCTATTTTTGTGACGCGCCAACCAATCCGGTCTGGCCGGAACGAACCAACTTTAAACGCGTTTTTCTCGAAACTACTTTTTTCGACACGATTGACGTGATATCTCAAGTTCTAATAGACCGATTTACTTGAAATTTAGTACAGAGCTTCTCAATATAACAGTGATTGCCCCCGCCAAAGATTTTCTGAAAATTTTGTTTTTTACTATTTTTAAAAAATTCCAAAAGTTGAAAAAATAGGGTAAAAAATGACTGTTTCTTCACACTACCACCATTTTGCGAAAAAAAATTTTTTTTTAATTTCCCTAGGCAAGGATATTACTACAATCTTTTTTTTCAATAATTTCAAAAAAAAATTTGTTTCAAATGACCAGAAAGGTTGGAACCACGTCAACCAGGAGACACCTTTTTTTTCGAGCCCCCACTTTGCCAGCCTGTACGTTTTTCAATTTTGAATTTTTTGTTTTTAATAATACTTTTTTATACTCTTAAAATATCAATAAATAACTGATAAAAAATGGATAGTAAAAATATTTGTTGTTTTTTTTTTATAGCGCCCGAAAAAACACCTAAAATTCGTGCGTCTAGACTAGAATACCCCCTTAATGGGCTAATATGGGCTTTTATTATATATATATATATATATATTTATTTATTTATTTATTTATTTATTACTACATGTGTACGTACGTTTATTGATTAACTACATAATGCAATACATTATTTAATCGTTTTACAGGAATGTACAATTTGCAATACTTTACAATAGATAAGAATTTGTAATTACAATTTATATAAGGAAAAAAACTATTTTCATTGATATATTTGTTATTTAACAACAATTGATATTTCATAAAAAAAAGTAAATAAATAAACATATATTTTTTAATACGGTTTACTAAAAATGATTAAAAAAGTACAATTGCTAACTACATTTTTAGTTCCTAATTCCTACCTCTCTTTTTTTGTTATTTTTCTACCCTATGCTAGAGAGGAATAATCTACGTCAATAATTCTAGAATATAATATATAATGAATTAAACTATTTTGAAAGAGATAACAGCTATATATATATATATATATATATATATATATATATATATATATATATGATATTTTTAAAAAAAGCTTAAAATTAAAATTCATTCAATTCCTAGCATTTATATTTTATTCGAAGAATGAAACATAGGATGCTTTTTTTAATATTCAATTATATTAATAATTTAGATAGCTAATTTAATTTAATTTTTAACAATGTATGTTCGTATTTATAAACTATTCTGTGAAATTTAAATATCAAATATAATTTATTTCGTGGAATCAGATACACGTTCTAAATATAGATTGTTTTGAAAATGTATTTTTAAAAAAGCATTTAATATATTCACAAAAATCTATTTATAAAATGACAACGAATTGAAATCAATTTATCATTTTTTCAAACAAAAATTATGAAATAAGTTTGTGTTTCGATGCTGGTGATACTTCAAAATATGCCAAACCAATATTCGTAGCTTAAAAACTGAAAACTATATAAGTCTGTAAATCGCCCAATGCCACAAAATTTTACATAAATCTTATAATTACTCTTTGTTTATATTTTTCACAAATGTGCATTTTAACGGCCATATTACCACTTTTAATTGTAATATCTCTAATATTAGAAAGTTTCTTGAAAAGCGTTTTAACTCAAAAATGAACAATTCTTGATTATTACACACATTTATAATTTTTTTAATGTTAGAAAGCAATTACTTGTTTCTTAGTCTCATTAACTATTTTTAAACTAGATTAATTTTTTACATATTTGACCAACAAAATATAGATTAGTTGTACAAATGATATGTGATTATTGAATATTTTTAGGGTTTTGATGATTGATTATTTCCGGTAAAAATATTATTATTTTTTATTCTTTAAAACTATTTGTTAATATATCACTAATAAAACGCAGAAAAAATATTTTTCAATTAAAAAAAAATATTTAGGGTAAATTTTGATCTAAACTTAAAAACATATAAATTTAAATATTATCTATAAAATCGACCATTTTATATGATACAATTTAATAATAAAAATAAATTTGTTTAGGACTGCAAATCTGATTACAGGGGTTTTAATTGAGAACAACATATTCTTAATAAATAATTATCTCTTTTTAATTTAAAAGCCTTCACTGAAAGAGACAATCATTTGACAATCATTCCAATCCAAAACCTCTCTATAGATGACTGTTTTGTCAAACTCTTTTTCGTAATTTTCTGATTTAAATTTTAATACGTATAATATTAATAATTAATATTTACAAACGAGTTAAAAATGTCCATTTCAATAATATTTTTTAAAACCACATAAATAGTTACTTGAAATATTAAATAAAAAAAATCTTGTTAACTTATCTACTTTTTCCATTGACAAATCTTATATGTAGAAACAATTTATATATCGTTAAACATTCTTTTCCAAACAATCGCTAATAAATTTATAGTATATAGTTTTTTTTTTAATTATGAAATCGTAAAGATTACCTCATCATTCGATCAACAAAAGTGAGACTGTGTGTATCTCTGTTAATGGAAAAAGACGAATCCGCAATGCATAGGTGTAATGCAAAACACGCAAATAGCCGAATTAAATAATTTTAATAAAAGAGATAAAACAAACATCACATGTCATAAAACGACTATTGTCCTCTTCGTCTAAATAAATATTTAGTTGTTAGAGGTCACACATGTTGTTGAGATGGACATGAAGTAGTCGAGTAAAAAAGTAGTAAGATTGTTAGTGTTCTAACAGTTACGTTGCAGAGAAGTTCCTGACTTGTAGTGGTTTAGTATAGGTGTGTGAAGTGGGCCAACAAGTCATCGGGAGTTGTCGCGCATTCTTGTGTTTGTTGACTGCGTGTCTATTTACATTTAACATCGTGTATTTAAATCATTAGATATTTTGTAAGTATTTCAATTTTTGCAATATACATAGTTCTTTTTTCGAAATAGTCTACGAATATCTAATTATGTACATAAACAACGACAAAAGAACTGTTATTTTAAAATATAAAAAGTAAACATTTTTTACACACTTAATTACATAATAATATACAGTTTTTTTTTATTTAATAAAATATAATGATGTCAACATTAATAGTTAACAATAAAGTCATTAAAATAATCAGGTATTTATATTTTAAATTGATATAAAATTTAGTGCCCTTATTAAAATCTTTAAAAAAATATTTGATTTTTAATTAACAGACCGGCATTTTATTTTATTTCCTGGATAATAAAAAAAATGTTATATTTAAAATAAAAAACATTCATTTCAAAATTCCAACATTTTTTTATATTTACCAGATAAAAAAAATAATTTCTAACAAATTATATTCACACATAGTCTTACATAATTTTTACTTGTTTATATTTATTATATCTTGAACTACAATTTTATTATAAAAAAATATATGGAAAGAATGCATAAAAATACGAATGTATAAATCAAAATTTATTTACATGAAAAGTACATATAATATCGAATATCTTAAAGTGCATTATGATATTTTCTAAGTTTCATTCTAATTTCATCTTTCAGTATTAAAATTATATTAAAAATCTAAATTCTAAACATGTCTGTAAATTCAATAACAAATTCTTTAAAACCATTAAAATAATATATCTTATGATACACGGGACAGGTGGATGTAGGCGTACCAGAATACCTTCATTCAGCGTTCAAAATATCAAATTCGAATTTGATCCATCAATAATCAATTTTGAACCAATCTATTGCAATTATTTATATATATATATATACACTTTATAAAATTAGTTTAAAATATAATTGATCTTTTCATTGTTGAATTTTTATTAATTAGATAAACACAAATAAAAACTCAAATTTAAAAATAACGAAAAAGTAGCTCTAATTAATAAACACTTTTTAATAATTTTATCTATCGACTTAAATGTATATAAATGCATATATAATATATATTACACAAATATATCAAGAATATAATAGTAAGAAATTATAAATATAGATAAAAATACCTTCATTAAAATAAATTGATTATTTAAAAAATACATAAAACATGTATTAAATATTTGTGTGCTGATAAAAATCCCATTTTTTACTTTTATTTAAGATCAATACTTTATGACATACAATTTTACTGTTTTAAGTCAATAAACTTTTATAATTTTACTGTACATCCGTCTCAGTTTCCATAAAAACATTACTTTATTATTTATTAGACTTTACCACTTACTAACACAACAACTAATATGTATTGATATGCATTTCCTGCATATTCTAATAAGATAAATTAAGAGAAATACATACATAACAGTATATATATATATATATATATATATATATATATATATATATATATATATATATATAAATGTAATTAAATATGTAGAGAAATATTTGCTTTTAAACACTTCTCGAGCATTCCTCGTAAATACTTTGTTGGCATGAAAAGCACGTAAGCATCTGATAATACACGACTATGTAAGTTTTATATGAATATTAATTGTAGTTCTGTGAACAATGTACAATGAAAGGATTCCTGTGTCTACACAGTAAGAATATTTAGCTTGTACGTGAAACTCTAATTGTTTTTAAGATTTGAAGATTTTGTTATGAAAAACGTTTATACATACATACATAACTTCATTCATTTGAATTAATAGAGAGAAACAAATATCGTACTATCGATATTATTATCATATTTAAATACTCCTTCCTGTAATTTTTCAAACTATATTTATCCTCTAAATAGAATAAAAAAAATATCATTTTTAGAAATCGAATTAAATAGCTGAATAAAATTTACTCTATTTTCGCTTTATATAGGATAAATTAAGAATTAAAAATAAAAACAATGTTTTTTTTAATATTTAACAAATTAAATTAAATAAAAACAGTAAGCATTTTAAAAATAACTCTTAAAAATGAACAAACTAAACAAACAAGGAATTAAGTACCGAAATCATAAACTTCTTAATATACACATATAATTATTTGTTAAAATTGATTGAAATTCTATTTCTCATCGCATAATGGCTGTTATAATTTATGAATGAAATAATTTTATTTTCGGTAGAATGTAATAACGATCAACAATGAGTGTTACAAATTCGCTGATATTTCTCTGCTTGATTGTGATCGTCAAAGACGCAAATTCGCAATGGGCATACGGGCCTTCCGACGAACATAACAATGGCGATTGTTGTGAAGATTATTGTTACACACATGATTCAGATCCATACTTGTATGTTGGTACGAAAACATCTTATGAATTTATCTATGGACGAAGTTCAAGACATCATATTGTTCCGAGTGAGTAAAAATATATATGTATATTAATATCATTTCTCATTAGTGAAACATTTTAATTGTAACATCATTAATTTCTTAATTATTTCAATAAAAATCATTGATCTAAATAAAAACGTTTATAAATGTTCTTAAAACACCTTATTTTAAATATACGACTTCCAATTGCCATTTTATTACATAAACAATTCATCTTATAAATAGATCAAGAAAAGTGTATGTAAAAGTAGATTAAATAAAACCAAACGAACTATTAAATATTGTATTTTAAAATTTCGAATTTAAACAGAATATATTTTTATACACTGGTTATTTTCTATATTCAGTACATGCTATGTATACACAATTATTATTAATAATTTTGGTACATTAATAAAAAAAAATAATTATAAGATTTTTTCAGTTTAATTTAAATACAAAATCGATTTTTTTGTAAATTTGTCATAAAATATATCAAAATTTTTTTTTTTTAATATTAAAGATATAAATAAATTTTACTTATAAACATTGTTAAAAAATAAACTAAATACAGATTCACTTCTTTTTATTTAATTATTTAGGATAATACTTTATTTTTTCAATATATATATGTATAAAATTCTAAATTTTCTAATATTTTATTTTGAGATTTTTAGTGAAGTTATTTTATAAAAAATGTATAATTATCTACCAAAATGCATATAATAATCTGAATATTTATTTCCACTTAAATGGATTATTACCCCAATACCACAATATATATTTTATTTGTATATAGAATGTCATCCTGTACAATTTTGGAGTATGAATAGACATGGAACTCGATTACCAAGCGCAAAATCAATTCGTATTCTTCGAGAAAAAATGCCGAAATTACGCAATGAAATAATTAGCAATTATGAGGTAATTAATTTAATAATATTTAAATATGATGAATTCTACTATTTATGTCTATTTTTTTATATTAGTGAATTAACAAATGATTTACGAAAATGAATCTAGTTTAGCACTCTAACGAAATTCATTTATAAGAATAATAACATGTATGGACTATGATTCTATTCAATACATATATAATTAATTACTGATAATAATCGATGTTTAAATATTTGTGATTATAGATTGACAACAATTTCAAATTAATAAATTTAAAAAAAAGCATTTCATCATATTTATAAATTTATTGTTACAGATAAATTTACAAATCGATTCTAATGATACTTCTGAAATTAAATATAAACATAGTTTTATTGAATTTTTAAAAAAAAGTTTTGTGTTTTATAGGTACGTCGTTCATACCCAGATCGTGGAAAAATGTGCCAAGCTGATTTGGACAGATTACGGGAATGGACATGGGATGGGCGTTTTACTGAAGATCAAGCAAGTATGTTAACTGAGCAAGGAAAGGACGATATGAAATATTTAGCTAAAAGATATCAGTCACGTTTTAGTGATTTATTGGGAAAACCATACACAGAGAAAGATTATGTAGTAAGTTAAAAAATATTAATTTCATACAATATATTCTACACATAAAAATATTTCATTAAAAATATTTAATTGCCTAGTTCCAATACACTAACACTGAAAGAACAGAAGAGAGCTTCAAAGCATTTACTGAAGGCTTATTTGGAGGCAGTTCTAGATTAGTGCAACCAATTGTTGTAGCTGAAAATAATAGCATTATTAAGGTGAATTTAATAAAATAATACTTGTAATTGTTAACTACCTTTATTATAATTGTTACACATAATTAAATATTTTAAAATTAAATAATGATATAGTAATTTTAAAACTATTTTAAAATTTAAATAAATATTATTTAAGGTTTTAACAATTTAATTGTTTTTAACAATAAAATTCTAGCCATATGAAAACTGCTCTACATGGGAAGATAGTAAAGATAACAATATAGAAGTGAAACAATTTGAAGAATCTAATGAAATGAAAACTTTAGTACGTGATGTGGGCATTAGGCTTGGTTTTCGTTATCCGCTAAATATAACAAGTGTTAAACTTATGTATGATATGTGTCGATTTGAACGAGCTTGGCACATTACACGTCCTTCTCCATGGTGTGCTGCATTCACACGAAGTCAATTATTAATTCTTGAATATCTTGAAGATCTCAAGTAAGAATACACTTTTCAATATATATATATATATATATATATATATATATATATATATATATATATATATATATATATGTTTTTTTAAAGTGTATATCAATAAATGTCTAAAAAAAATTACAAAATAAAACTATTTGTAGGTATTATTACAAAACAGGATATGGAAATCCTTTAAGTGCACAACTCGGTTGTATGGCAGTTAAAGATCTTCTAGAAAAATTTCAAAAAGTTGCATCTGATGAACCGGATCAACCTACAGCCATTTTTTATTTTAGTCATTCAGCTGCAGTACAAATGTTACTTACAGCTCTTGACTTTGCAGCAGATACACAACCATTACGTGCAGATAATTTTGTCCTTATGAGCCGTAGAAAATGGCGAACTTCACTTATTTCACCATTTGCTGCTAATTTAGCAGCAACATTTTATAAGTAAGTGAAAATGAATATTATATTTTCAACTTATATTAAAGATACTTTTCTGATATATTATTAATGTACCATTTTAGATGTGACAATAATGAAAAAAATGTAATGTTCTTTATCAATGAAAATCCTGTTGAATACAAAGGTTGTAAAGTTGGATTGTGCACATGGGGTAATGTACAAAGTCGTTTACAAGAAGTGGCAAACAAATGTAATCTAGATGTTTGTGTCCGAGGTAGTTCTGAATCACATAAAATGTTATTCTCAGTTATTGCAATATTATTCACAATAACAAGAATAATAACTTAACAAGTTATAAGTGACCTTAATATATAATTATAAAATTGATACTGCAATTCAAATTATTATACCAATGAGATAATTAACACCTGAACTTCTAATTTTAATACTTACAGTACATTTCATAATTATCATCAATACTATAAAAAAATACATCAAATTTATGTGATTTTCTTGTTTTTCATTACATACAAAATTTATATAAGAAATAATATAGTATATATAATGGTATAATAAAAATGGTATATATAACTATGTGATATATACTATTTTTTCTAAACAAATATTTCTACAGGTATATAATTATTTAGCAAAATATCTGATATTGCAAAATCATTATTGTTATAGTACAAGCAAACATCTATGAAAAATTATATATATATATTTATAAATTGTTAATTTGTATTTAATGTTTAAAAACTATACATACATTAATGTGTTACTTTATTTGTAAATTATATTTGTTTTATATAAGTTTATTACAAAATATATGTAATAAAGTTTTAACATTGCGTTCATTATTTATAAACATACAGAATATACACTATAATTATTACTAACATCTTTAACAACGAAAATGAAAATCAAATATAGAAAGTAGCCAAAATAAGACTGAGAATGTGAGTCAAGACTGAGTTATATCCTACACTCTGTTTGGATCAACTTATGTTAATAAATTTTATACCTTATTCTAATACAGAATAACACTAAAAAATACATTTATATTATCAATAAATTCAATAAAAAATTCTGATTCACTAAAAGATATTATTAACCAAGTGGACAATGAATTATAAATTTAACAAAAAAATAAAAGTAAAAATTCATTTCTTTATTAAAATTAGAATTTATCTAAAAGATCTTAAATCAAAGTATTAATAGAGATTAGAATTTGATAATAAATAAAATGATAATTATTTTACTACTGGTTTCATGGCAAGATTTTTATTAAGAATTAAATAAAAATGCATAATTTGATACTTAATACAATATATGCATTGATCTATAAATAAATTAATATTAACATTACCATTATATGACATTGACAACATAGTAAGGTTGAAAATAAACTTTTATCACTAGTTTATTGGCAACATTGGTTATTGATAAAATTTTGTATATAAAAATAAGATCATACTTTTGAATATATTAATACATACTTTTTTACTTATATTAAGTATTTTATAAAAATGGGCGAAGAAGTTAACGATGACTGTTTATCTTGTCGAATTATAAGTGGCAGTACTATGTTTGGTATAAGTATTTATTTAGGTTATCATGCAAGAAAATTAGAAGGATTTAATAAAATTGGTTTAATGGCTATTGCAATTGGAGTAGCAGGACTCGGTACTACGAGACTACTTCAAATATATCCATTTACCAAGAAAGATAGTAGTGCTTAAGTTGTTCATAATATGTAAGTATAATTTCATTTTGAACTTAATGATTGTGAAAAAAGCAAATATTAATAACTTAGATATTTCATAATTTAATATTTAAAAAACGTCTTTTTGAAAAAGTAAAGATAATTTTTATCTTTTACAGGTATTCAAGTGGAAGATACAAGTCAATCCTATCTATGAAGTACAAAATTAATTTATATTAAATGTTTATTATGTTCTTGACTACTACTGCATTGTATTACTTTAACTAAATAAACATTTATCCTCTAACAATGTTTTTTTTTCAATACATAAATTAGAATTTATTTAATAAATATATTACAGTAATTATATAAAAAAATAAGTCAAATGTAATTTTAAATATTATAATTTAAACTTCTAATTATCAAAATTAGATCTGAAATATTAAGTAAAAAAGAAAAACAAAACTTGCAAAAGCACTCATTTTATTATTTAACAACAATATGATCTCTATTCATATATATATATATATATATATATATATATATATATATATATATATATATATATATATATATATATATATATATATATATTCACATATACTGCACACACTTGTATATAACAATATAAAAACAGATTGTGCAGAAGGAATATAAATCTTGATTTAACATTAAACAATCACCTATAAAATACAATAGAACTTAGTGATGTATTTTTTCAAATTTAAAAAAATATGTATATTTACAAAATTGCAATTTTCAAAAATAGTAAAGTATTTGTTTTAGACAATCAGTGTATTCTAAAAAAATATATAAAAACAATTTTGTTAATGGAATAACAAAACTTAGTCATAAAATAAAAACAGTATTACAAGACATTAAGATTCATACATTTTGATTTTGAAATACATAAATTGTTCAGTACATTTATTTACATAAATGTAATTACTTTATTGAAATAACATTTTTACTATTTTTTACTTTATTACATAAACAGAAAAAAATATTTTATATATTTTATACAAATTCATTTACATTGTAATTTTTTATGATTTAATATTTGATTTTTAGAAAATATTTAACAGAAAATGTAATTTATGAAAATCATTGAAACATCAGAATTTAAATTTTTTTTTAAAAAAAAGAAAATGCACAAGTGAATAAATATATACCCAAACATACTAAAAGTGCACTTTAAAAATGAATCAAACTGAAAAAAATTCACATGAAAAAGAATAAGATATAACATTTCTAAACATCACTGAAAGACTAGTTTATTTTTTTAAATTAATATTTCATGTGTTTTATAATTAATAAGTTTATTTTTAATTTTCATTTTGTTACATTTATTAGGTGCACAAATATATATGTAGTTTTATACAAGTATGTATGTGTATGTATAATAAAATCCTTCTTTAATATAGATGATTACATATTTCATTCTTGAATAATGTATAGAATGTATTTAAAGCATGTTCTTTTATTCAAGTATTGATATTGCTTAGGCACATTATGCATAAGGGAATATTTATTTTTGTAATGTATTTTCTTTTCTTATTTTTTTTTTTTATTGAAATTTTTGAACAAGTGTCTAATATTTGTTATACATGTTAATATAATAAAATAATGGCTACAAATGGAAATTCAGTATTTTATAAGTAAAATAAATATACACTTAAATAATATATATATGTTTTATATATGTATGTGTTTTAGTGTGTATGCACATATATACATACATACATACACAACATACACTTATACATAATATACTAAAATCACATAAGAAAACCAATATGACCGTTTAAATGAGACAACAGGCTCGCACATTATTCACTCATTTTATTAATATACTAAAAGTCAAATTAATCTGCTACAGCCGCAATTGATTTGATAAACACACTAGTATTACCATTATTTACTTTTGTTCTTTTACGATTGTTAGATGATTTAAGCATATGTTCAGTGCCACTATCATTATCTGAACTGAATGAATTATCCCTTACAAAAACACCATTCACTTTAGGAACGTCCACTTCTGAATTGCTGACTTCTTTATTAAAATATTTTTGATGTTTTTTGGCACTATGAGATGTCTCCATTCGTTTCCGATGTGTACGTACTGATTTCTCATCAGTAGAAGCATCTGAACTAGTACTTTCTCGACTAACCCTTTTACGTTGCCGACTTGAAACCATAGCCGCTTTTCCATCAGGTAAATCCATAAACTGTCTTGCTTTTGCATCCCACACCAGTTTCTGACGTTGTGCTACTTCAGGATAACGAGCAGCGAATTCATCATCTGTTGGTAGTTTTAACATCCAACCCTCATGCAATTGATGTTCTGCTATACCTGCAAATATCTCTTTTATTTCCTCAGCAGGAATTTTCACAGCCTGGGCAACTTTTTGACGATTTACAAAATTTACTTGTGTAAAAAGAAATAGCTGAAATAAGTAATTTTTCTTAGTAATGCATACAGAAATATAGAAAAAAATTAAAAAACTTTACTCAAATATAATTTGCTTAAGAGCTTTTAATATAAATGTACAATTTATTATAAATAATTGAAGGCAAACATTTTAAAAAGACTACTTCATTCTAAACAAAATAAAACTTTACCACATAATCACGAGCTCGGCACATTGCTTCTGCTAATATACCATTTATTGATGAACGAGTACCAGTAGGATATAATAATTCTGAACGAGGTGCCCATAAACCTCGGACAAGAACCCCAGCATGTGACAACGCTGTTAAAAGTTCTTCACGTTGTGTTAAATTTTCATATTTTAATATTGATGCTATCTGACCAAGTGACAACAATTTTGCTACAAGAAATAAGTACTTTTTTTATTATTTGAAATAAAACAACTAATATTTAAAATGTAAATAAATACTATATGTTCTATCGTAATTAAAGATTTTTTTAAACATTATTTAAATTGAATTCTAATTACCATCCTTAAGCAAATTTTTGCATTGATCAATCAAAGAAAGTTTCCTTAAAGCACTAAGTGAAAGGGTTTCATCAGTCAAAGACACAGACTTATTATTCTGTTGAGGTATTAATTGTTGAGTATATAAATCTGAACTAAGAGCCAATGCATGACCAACATCATGTGTTTGTGCACATGAAAGATTCATTCGTTCTAACTGAAAATAAATAACAAAAAATAATTAATTAGATGCTCTTCAAGTCAAAATCATTGGTTTTCAATAAATTATTTATTTACATCTGATTGACATGTACTGATATGATGCCACGTAGTGTTTATCCAAGGTTCTTCTGCTAAACGACGACTATAATATGCATATGATTGCTCATGTATTCTTTTTGCTTTGTCAGTTTCTGCAAATCTCACAGTCACGGCTTCAGCTTCTGTAACATTATCTGCTACATTATCTACATCATCACTTTCTGCTTTTTTTGAAATCTTTTTTGCTCGTTTATCAGCTTCATCAATATAATCAAGTCCTGCTCGAAATTGTAATATTCCTGTAAAATATTTACAATAAATAATATTTTATTACATATTAAAATAACATAAAAGTGAAAAATCATAATTTTTCTTACCTTTCAAAGGTGTCAAATGTATTTCATTTTGATGCAACAACCCAATAGCATATGTTGAACAATCCTCTAATGCTTTCTCAGTCACAAACTTATGTTTATCCATAATATCACTATCAAAATACGGCTTCTCTTTATCTTTATCATCATCAATAAATTTTGTCATTCCATCTACATGTACAACTATTTCTTCTCCTAGAAGTTATCAAAAGAAAAGTAATTATGATAAAAATGTCTATATGACAAAATGTTGAAATAATAGTATTACAAAATAAATAACCTTTTGATGGATCATAATTGACAGAATCAGTTGCTAGTCCTGCTTCAATTACAACTTCTTGATGTTCTGGCTTAATAGCTGATTTAATAATTGTAAGATTATTGAAATTGAAATTTGGAAATTTGTCTAGATATTGAAAAATGTATACTTGGTTAGCTAAACGTTTAGAAATATGAACAGGTATCTAAAAAAAAAGATGTTCATTAAATTAATTAATCTTTTATAAATATATACAATTGTGTATGTATATAATATATATATATATATATATATATATATATATATATATATATATATATATATATAATATTCATAATTAAGTATATGTACATATGGCACTAAAAAAATAAATTATAATTAAATAATATATTAATTTAAAAAACACATGTCTTCATAACCTATATTTTATATTAATTAAAAATTTAAATCACCTCTAATATAGGAGAATCTTCTTCCTCGTCCATTTTAAAATTTTATTAAATAGTTAATAAATGTAAATATTTAATTTAAATTAAGACATATCTAATCAGTAAGGGAAAAAAATATGTCGAGATTTTTTGCTAACATGAGATATACAATAAACGTTCCTCAACAGATTTCACCAGATACTGACAACTGGCATCAGCTTTTAATACATAAACAGTATAACGTACATCGGTTATACGTTCAGAAATTTGTATAATTCTTAATATTATATATATATATATATATATATATATATATATATATATATATATATATATATATATATGTAGTTTGGAAAAATGATACAAGATTGAGTTACATGTAAAGTAATTCACACGTTCACTGTGGGTGTTTAAATCTCAGTACATGTCATGAAGATATGTCATTTGTGATTTATGGTGAAGTAATAGTCTAGCATGTTCTTGTTACTGTAGATTTTTTTAATATTCCATTATATAAAAAAAACAACAACAATGACTTCGATGTTCGATCAATATGAACAAGATTCGCAAAAACAAAGGATTGTAAATATTAATACAATTCCTCCAGGAATGACTACATCTGGTTACATTCAAATGATTTCACAAGAAGAGACCCCGATATTTGAAAAACAGAAATTTAGTTTTAACCCTTCAGATCGAATAACACATTTGGCAGTGTCAAATGATTACCTTGTTTTAGTAATGGCCAATAATATCTTATTTAGAATTGATTTAAAAAATCCAGAAAAGAACGAAGGTGGGAATTGATAATTTTACTGAAATATATTTTCATGATATCATTTTTTCCAAGTTTATATTAGTCAAGTTACTTTTTTTACATATTTTTGTTACTTTAATATATTTTTTTTATAATAATTTTAGAAATTACATTAACAAAAAATACAACTTCTTCATACCTTACAAATTTATTTCTTGATCCACTTGGTCAACATTTATTACTTTCTTATGGTCCACGAGGAAATGAAGGTTCTACTGATTTATTATATTTACCGAGAAAGAATTCTAAACTACGACTGACGACAAAATTTCGTAATCATGAAATAACAGCTGTTGCTTGGAATCATACAAATGATTCTGATTCAAGAACTGGACCGATCTTGCTCGGAACATCGAGAGGTCTTATATTTGAAACTGAAATTACTATGGACGGAGATGGTATATTTCAAACGAGTATTGAGAAGTATTGGCAGCAGGTAATTATATACGTATGTATTATTTAATATACCATAAGCAATATTTAAATCAGTGTTTCTCATTTAAATATACTTATATTTAAAAATGTATAAATGTTATACATTTTTAAAAATACTTATATATAAAATTTATATATAATTGAAATAAAAAAATATTAATATATGTCAAAAATTATGAAATATGAAAAAAATAAACTTAATAAATATTCATTAATCTACAACATTTTGTAACATATATATATATTATATAAAAAGAAGTAATATATATATATAGTTTATAATAAGAGAACACTGATTTAGTACATATGCTTTGAAAAGAATTTTATAAAATCGGTGTTCAAATATTGGTTCTTATGATAAGCTGCCAAACTATTTGCCACTGTATGGAAATAGAGAAGAAGATGGATTGGTAAGATGTAACTTGTTTTAATAGAATATTTATAAAAATATATGGATGTAAAAAAAATGAAAAGATGGAATTCATTTTTATACTTTTTTCAGGTATTTGATATTGGAAAAGGTTCAAATATACCAATTTTAGGATTAGAATATCATCAAGTATTAAAAACAAATAAATATTTTATTTTGGTTACAACACCTGATAGACTGTATCAGTTTATTGGAAATGCCAATTCAGATGAAAAACCTTTATTACAACAGATATTTAATTCATACTTAAATGTACCAGATAGTGTCAAAGAAGAGATCAAGAGTAGTGTTAAATATTCCAAATTGAATTTTTGCTATCAGCAGAAGGGTTTACCAAAAACATTTGCATTATTAGCAGATGATGGTATATTTTGGGGCGAGGTAGTTTGATTTACATAATTATTTCATTATCTTTTAATATAATACATACATAATTACATTTACTGGTCATCTTTATAACTTATCATAAGTAATTGTTGATTCTTGATATATATCAAATAATATCTGAACCGTAAATTATTTATATAATTTTAGCTGGATCCATATGGCCGAGATGATATAAATAATGTTATAAAAACAAATGGACTTATTGCATATCCTGGAATAAATAATATGACTGATGATTCATTACAAAAACCTTCTGTACCATCAGCATTTGTAATTACAGCTTTTCATGCATTACTTCTGTATTCAGATAATGTAAAAGGAATGTCTTTATTGAATAATGAATTAATTTTTGAGGAAAATTATTCAGAGAAACTTATAAATATTACAAAAGATCCAGTAAGAGGTAAATATTGAATTTTATGATAAAAAATTGACTAATTCCTTTAATTTTAATATATATTTTTTAGGTACAATATGGGTCTTTACTGAACGCACAATATATCGTTACAAAGTAACTAGAGAGGAACGTAATGTATGGAAAATTTATTGTGATAAAGGTCAGTTTGATTTAGCAAAACAATATTGCAAAGATAATCCAGCTCACTTAGATAGGGTGCTTGTTAAGGAGGCTGAAGTACTTTTTGATAATGGTGATTATTTAAAAAGTGCACAGTGTTATGCAAGTACTCAGAGTAGTTTTGAAGAGATTTGTCTCAAATTTTTACAAAAAAATCAATTTGATGCATTAAAAAAATTTTTAGTCCAAAAACTTGAAAAATTAAAGGTATGTTTAAAACTAATTATATAATATATTCATTTCTTTATTCTTATTCAGTGTGAAAACAAAAATTGTGATTATTTGAGATTTATTTGATCCAATATTGAGCAAATATGAATTTTTACATTTTTAGACTCATGATAAAACACAAATCACATTAATAGTTCTTTGGGTTATTGAACTTTTTTTAAATCAGTTGGGTCAATTAAGAAACAATGGAGAGCAAACGACTGAAAAATATTTGAGTTTACAAAAAGAGTTTGATACATTTTTAGCTACAAATGTAGTTACAGAATGTGTTCGTAGTAATAAACAAACTGTATATGACTTAATGGCTAGTCATGGAGATAAACATAATCTTATTAAATTAACCATTATAAATAAAGATTTTGAGCAGGTATAAGCATTAGAACAACATATATATATATACACACATACATAAATATGTATAATTAATAAAAAATGTAATAAATAAAAATGAAATTATAGGTTATTCGTCAACACATTTACAAAAATGATTATCGGGAAGCTCTAGAAGTGTTAGGAAGCCAAAGTAAACGGGATCTTTATTATCAATTTGTTCCGATATTAATGCAGGAAATACCTAAACAAACTGTGTCAGCTTTAATATCACAAGGACGGTCTTTATCACCTATTAAGTTACTTCCTGCTTTAGTTGGCTGTGATGCTGATGAAATTCATATCAATGAAACTATGAGATATCTTGAATTCTGTGTATTGTCTCTCGGTTCTACTGAACGTGCTATCCATAATTATTTACTTTCACTTTATGTAAAGCATAAGCCAAAAAAATTAAAAGAATATTTAGCTACTCAAGGACAAGATAGTTCAATGGTTAGTGAGAACAAAACTTTATTTAATATTGTTTTTTAAAATAAATTTTAGTATTAGCTTTTTTAATTTTATAATTTTTTTAAATGAAATTAATTTAAAATAGTAATTTTACTACTTTTTTTAGGTTTTCTATGATGTTCACTATACACTGAGATTATGCCTTGAAAAAGGTTTAACAGAAGCTTGTGTACAATTGTCAGCACTTTTAGGATTATGGGAATCAGCAGTAGATTTAGCTTTAACTATTAGTGTAGATCTTGCAAAACAAACAGCAAATATGCCTGATACTGATAATGAATTAAAGAAAAAACTTTGGTTAAAAATTGGTAAAGTTTATTTATTGAACAAAAATAAGATCAATAAAAAATATTACAATTATCTTAATTTTAGCCAAACATGTTGTAAGTGGTAAAAATGACATTCAACAGGCAATGGAATTTTTACAACAATGTGATTTAATAAAAATTGAAGATATTTTACCATTTTTCTCTGATTTCGATACAATTGACCATTTCAAGGATGCTATTTGCACATCCTTACAGGTATAATCAATTTAATATTTTAAAATTCTAAAAATGTTAATATTGAAAAAACATGAACAACAATTTTATTGTATAGGAATATAACCAGCATATACAAGATTTAAAGGAAGAAATGGAAGAAGCAACAAAGTCAGCTGAAATGATTAGGAATGAAATTCAAACATTTCGAAATCGTTGTTCTACAATTGGAGTTGATGATACTTGTGCAATTTGTAATTTAACGCTGATTATTAGACCATTTTATTACTTTCCCTGCACTCACAAATTTCATTCAGATTGTCTACTGGCAGAGTTACGACCTCTTTTAGGTAAATAAGTGTACTTTAATAAATTTTATAAATTATTTTATTTAAAAAATACTTTTGCTTAAAGGACCTGCTAACAGTAACAAATTAGCTGACTTATACAGACAACTTGCAATGTTAAGTAACACAGCAGATAATGTCAGCATGGGCTCAGCAAGTCTTTCAGCACGTGATCAGGTAAAAGCTGATATTGATAATATAATTGCATCTGAATGTCTATATTGTGGTGAATACATGATTCGTGATATTGATGCACCGTTTATTGAGGATCGTGAGTTTGAAACTATTGTAAAAGATTGGGCGTGATTTACATCCAAAAAATTGACTAGATATCTATTTCAATTGTCTGTTCAAATTTTTACAAGGCCATCAATGATATTTATAATCATTTTTATTTTTAATGATAATGCTTATATTTGTGATAATAAATTACAATAAAATATGTATAATTTATTAATTTGACAAATTCAACCATAACTAATTTTAAATTGATTATGTTTATGTAAATGTACAATTTAAATTTTATATTAAAAATCGTTTTTTTTTCTAAATATTTACTATTTTATTATAAAAAGAATCAAATCCTCTATAAAAATATGTATTTGAAGGTGCTAATCTAAAAGTTCAATAAATTGTCTTTAAATCAATTTATTTGCATGTGAAAATTAGTGATCACATATTTTTAATAAAAATAATTTGTACCTGAAAGTGCTGTCCAAATTCAAAAAAAATATTTTTACACTGCAATATTCAGTAACATTTAAATTCTAAATTCAATAAAAAAATAGACAAGGAAAAGAGAAAAAAAACATCATTTTAAAGACTTTTATTTAATATACAGTAATAATAAGAGTAATTATTCATTAATAATTACCTCTGACTCACTATGCACATATAACTTATTATCATTGCTTAAGACAACTTGAGTTTCTGGCAGAAAGTGAATGTTGTCGCACCAATTTGTATTGACAAAATTTACATTTTCTTTTTGATAATATATACAACAACTTGTTGAGTGGGCAGTCATAAATACATGCGATAACCACCATACAGTTCTTTTCACAGCCATGTTGACTGCTCTTATTAAACACTGATTACAGAACAGATTTTTTTTGGAAAATACACTTAATGTACGCAATTATCACATAAAAAATATTTAAAATAAAAACTAGTCACTTAAAGCAATTCAAAAGTAAATGGAAAAATTGAACATTTCTATTCTGTAATCATGTGATTTTTAAATAGATCTACAAGTGCATATATTGAAAAAAATCATAAAAATTTATATATGAATAATAAAAAAATAAATGGCATGGCTACTTTACTATATTTTAGAACAAATCAACACTTTTACAAAACAGAAGTGTGTGTTCAGACAAATAACATTAGCATTCATAAAATTAAACAGTTAATTTAAAAAGGAATGTATCTATTAATGTTTAATTTCTTTGCTATAAAATCTAAAAAAAAAAAAAAACTTTTAATACAGCTTATTGTCTATGTGACTAGACAATAAAACATAAGTTATCTTTAGCTACATCTAATAAAAAAAAAATATTCTAAGAACAATTTTTATATAACAAAACAAACTAAACTACTAGTAAAACAAAAATACATTTTTTTATTAAACACTGGCAAATCACATTTATTGATAGATATTATCTAATACAAATATTAGATTTAAAACAATGGTCGTTTTTTTTTTAATATATACAAATGAAGACATTTAGACACAGAGTACAAAAAAAAATTATTTGAACATTGAAAAACAAATCATGTAGTCTATAATAAATAATGATTATCACTACATGACACTTGCTTTGCCAGTAAAAATGCAAACTGAAATGTAACTATGTACTATTTCATATTTAATATATTTATTATTTTATTAAAATAAAAATAATTTGATTGTTTCAATTATAACTTTATTACACAAACATTCAACAGGTACTTTTTTGTAAAATAAAAATCTGAATAATTATTTTATTAGTATAAAAAGTACAAATACCAACCATTACTTTTTTATATTTTATAAAAACTAAATTCAAAAATAGATATACATACAACCCTATCTGTTACTATATAGTAAAATAGCCACAATTTATGACACTATCACAAACAAGTCTTATTCGATTGTCAATAACAGTTGACAGTGTACTTTTATAAATCCAATGTAAATAAAACAATATACTTAAAATTAAACAATCACAATAATTAAAAGTGTTTCATTAACTATTTTTTTAACCAATGGAATTTTTAGTTAAAACTTTGAGTCTTCAGTTATAATACAAGTGGGCATAACATATGCACAAAGATAATTTATTCATAAACTACATTTGATGCCGAACCCGTGATTTTTTTTATAATTGGATTTTTCTTACACTATTATATTAATGTCCTTATCATAAATGTTTTGTAGCATAAACAATAAGGAACTGAACTTCATTAAATAATTAAACTGATCAATAGAAAACCTGTCATAAAAACACTTGCATTTTATAACTTTTTCGTCATTCTTTTAAACAAATTAAAAACAGAATTCTATTATGATTTATTATCCAAATTTAATATGAATTTCATGTATGTCTCTGCTTTTCAATATTCAATTTAGATAACATAAAAATTATACACACGTTTATGATTTTACTACAAAACTGGACTTTTATTGTTAGATACTTATTAAATTACTTTTAATGTCTACTGATTGCACAATGTATCTTGCTAAGTATGCTTTGATCTCATTAAAAACATAATAATTAAAGTATACTGCTGATAAGATACATACATCATATATACATAGGATAATAATACTCACATATGATCCTCATATAGAGAATTAAAAACCATTCATAAATATATTAAAAACACTCTTAATAGCATATGCTTTGAAATAAGTTTTAAAATAATTTAAGTATTAATGATAAGGCTAACTTTCCAACTCGATATTACTTTCATACAACCGAACACATCTTTGTTACTTTCATTATTATTTTTATTATTATTTAATTTATAAGTTACGCCTTGTGTGATTATGATTTTCTTATAATTACTTGAACAATTTGAATCATGTTAATTGAGTTGCTGAAGTAAACATCACAATCAGCAAAATGCTGAATTGAAATATTATGAAAAATGTATAAAGAAATAAATGTATACAAAAAAATGTAACTTATTGAGCACAAAATGATACATAACTTTAAACAGCTGCAAAATATATACAAATTGTGTATGAATAGTATTTGACAAAACTGAGAGTGAACAATTAAAATCTTTATAACATTAAACAAATTTTGTTCATGTTGTGAGATCTAAAGCATGAGTAAAATGGACAATTTATTATAGTATATACATTTGTTTATATTTATAAACAGTTTCTTAAAGAAACTGCATCACCTGAGGTGTATGACAAGGATTTATTAAATACCTACATTTAAGCATTAATTTGTTCAATCATGATAAAACATGAAGAAACATGACAGTAAAGTAAATTGTCAAACTAGATATTTTATGTTTTGTAACACTGTAAATATTTCCTTTAAAAACAAAAACTATATAAGTTAAAACTTTTCATAGTTAAAAGAAATTATTATTTTCATATTAAAAAGTTCTTTTCAGCACTAAAAGTTTAGCATTTTACTACAGCACTTCAGATGACATTTTTAGAAAAAGTTCTCTACTGTTAAAATTTAATTTACATTTCTATTAAAAAGAGTCTTTAATTTAATATAATTTATATATTTTATATTTTCTGATAGGTAAGATAAACAGTATTATTTCAAACTTAGAAAAAATAGCAGTTTGTAATGAATATCTAATTTAATATTTAGAGCAAGAAATCTTAGGATTTTTATTCATTAACAAACACTGCAAATTGACATGTTTTATCTGTCAAAAATTAAAAATAAAAATTTACAGTGTTACAATATCTGATAAGAAAGCTCTAGAGCAGGCAGGTCTATGTGTCGACCAAGAGCTGTACTGCTCATTCGTAATACAATTTATAGACGGAAACTGCTACGGCTGATTTGTAGTAAAAGCACTAATACCGTTGTCAGCCATTGCATCCAAAATATCGCTAACGTAAGTTGCAATGTCCACACTGGATTCTTCACCTTGTTTTATAAATGGATGTTCCAGCAATTTATTGTACTTGGGCCGTTGATTTTCGTCTTTGATAAGACTTTAAATAAAGAGATATATTTTTCTTTCATTTAATTTTAGAATATAATAATGATAAAAATTAAGTACATAAAACTACATTTGAAATTATTGTAGATAAGAAGCACTTTTAGTAAAATATTAATTACTACTTACCATGTGTTCACAAAATTTACAAATTCTTCAGTAAAATGATTTCCATTGTCATTTGGAGATAAGCGTGGTGGTTCACCTTGTACAACTTGACTTAACTGTTCAAAAACACTCTGCCACTTCGGATAGGGAAATGAACCGGTTGCAACTTCCATCAACGTGATTCCTAGTGACCAAACATCACTGCGTACATCATAACCACGTGCCCGACCGGGATCAATTCGTTCAGGCTATAAAAAATATCAATAAAAAATTAAAATAAGCGAAAACTCGAACATAAAAATCGAACTGACCGCCATATATGGACGACAGCCTGCATCTCTCGTACGTGCAATCGAGTCGACCAACTGACCAGATATTCCAAAGTCACATAATTTAATATTTCCACGTCTGTCGAGTAATATATTACTAGGTTTCACATCACGATGAATTATCTTTAGTTTTTCTTTTAAATAATTCAGTGCCTTGACTGTTGCAACTGTAACTTTTCCAAGTATACTTTCTGGGATACGTTGCTTTAACTTTTCAAAGATAAATTTATAGAATTTATCTAATGATGTGTCCATCAACTCCATACATATCCAACAATCACCCTATGCAATAAAAAAATATTTAAAAATACAGCCTTTCACTATAAATACCTATTAAAACCTTACTTCTTTAAACAAGGCACCATAAAACTGTACAATGTAAGGACATTCATTTGACTTCATTACTACTTCAAGATCCATTAGCAGCTGTTTTTGTTCTTTTTCATCAACTGTAGATCTAATCCTTTTTACAGCCATAACAGTGGATGAAAGTCTGTGAACCATTTTATTTACAGTGCCAAATCCACCACGGCCTATTTCTCCTAAATCTTGTAAATCTTCTGATGTAAAATCATACACTTCTGTGGGAGACAGTTGAAGTTTTCCTGTTGACTGCATTGATCTTATTCTGAATCTTTCACTATGGAAAACATTATTACTCAGTACTGTCACAATATTATCATTTTAATTGTATGTAAATAAACATACAATAATTTTATAATAGTCAAAAGTGTATTTTAAAAAATTACTGTATATTGTAAAACAAAAACAAGGCTGGTAATGAAAAAACATGTTAATTCATAATAAAGAAAATAAAACAGTATAAAAGAATTCAATCATGAAATATGTAATATATACAAACAGGTGCCATGTATTTAAAAACCCAATTCATAAAAGAATTAATAACAAAAACTATTTCAATTAGAATTATCTTTATTATATAGATAACCAATTTAGAAATTAAAATAAAATTGTGAATTACAAGAACTTAAAACTTACCGAGCATTATCAGTAAGTCCATCACTATTTGGCCGTGTCACTCTAGTTCTACTGGGTCTATCTTCTGTAGAATTTGCATAAGAAAAACTCATTCCCACTGCTCCTGGACCACTTCGAAATCCAAATCCTTGGTATGTATTTGATGATGCAAACTCCATATGTAAGAGACTAGGTCTACTCCGACCTGAAAAAAAGATTTTTTCATTCAGATTAATTATCAATTTCGAAATGTTGTTTTGAAATAAAAATATAATTACTTGACAAAAATGACATTTACCGACTGAGGAAGTCACTATTATAATAGTGATTATAACAAATTTCAATGATATATACCAGCATTTTTATAAGATCTTATAATCAATTTACATTTAATAACAACCACAAATTGGAATAATACGTATCCTTACCTTGACTACTCGAATTTCCAGGATTTTCGGCCATTTTCCCAAATAAAAATCACCCTTTCAGCGAAATGTCAACAAGGATGGAAGCAACCTTACAAAAGCACCTTACAGGTATTTTCAGCGGACGACGTGATCGCTGTGACTGAGATAATTGGTTTTTGGAACATTTGTAACAAAAATTAAAATATTACTGGTGTTTACAATATTATCAATATCATTATATTAATATATTTAATAACCCTCGCGGATAATCCCGCGATTCGCGAGACAATACTACGATAATATTTCAGATACACCAATATACCAAACCAAATATCCCTGCGTTATATACATTAACAGTTCATCAATATTGCTCAAAGAATAATTAACAATTTTATTATTTAACATCAATGATTTATTCTTCAGAAAACGAAAATTTAATTTCCAAGCAATATTTATATATATATATATACATAAGAATTTATAGATAGTATATATTTATTAATTATTAAATTAGTTAAAAAAAATATTTTTAATAAAATACATTAAATTGACTTCTAACTCCACTTTTTGACTAAGTTTATATAAAAAAAATTAATGCATATTTTTCAAATCAAAACTATGTAACAATTAGTCCAGAATCGAACCTGTAATACATAAATCAATAATTCATATTATCTTTATACTTATTTCAATATCTTTATAATATTAATGAATAATATTGCTTATTTTATGCAACATATATTAAAAATATATTAATAAGTTAATAACAACAACAAGATATATAAATCATGTAAAAATATATAAAATTTTTAATTTGGGGAACACTTCTATAATATTTAGTTTAACATACTTTTAATTTTATACTTTTATTATTATTCAAATTGTAATAAAATAAAATGAATATCAGTGAAGTTTATAAAACAATAAATCATCAATATATTTTAATATTTATTGAATTTGAAAAATACCAATAATAACTAAGTTTAAATTACTTAATGTAAATTTAAATAAAAAAGCTATAAAACTAAAATTATTAAGTTTGCTTAATAATTATTCAAAAGTAATACATTCTCTTTTTCATCTCTCTCTCTCTCTCTCTCTCTCTCTCTCTATATATATATATATATATATATATATATATATATATATATAATATCAATAAATAAATAAATATACTTATATATAGTTAGAAAAGTAAATAATAAATGGACGTAAAATGTAAACATCTTTTCGAAAATACTTTTTAGTTATATATTTCTCATTATACATGTTATTTATACATTTTTTTGAACATTTAATTTATGACAAGAATCCTTTTGATCACATAATTATAATCATATAAATTTAAGTATTGACTAATGAGGAAAAATATTACAATTAATTATATGTATATATTTAATACAGTACACATTTATTCAACAAAATATACACATTTTCTTATTTAATACTGATATAAATAAGCTTATACATAACTTACTGGAAGACAGATTGATTATTATTTTTATTGATTAGCGTACAATATTTGACATACAATAAAGTTTTGCACATAATAAATGTATGTATTTTAATATAATTATCTTATATCTTATCCAATAAATAAATTAAAAAATAATATTAATTACTAACCCATGTAATATAAATTTTTACATGACTTTTTAAAAATAATATTTTCGGTTTCATTTGTGAATTTTAACTTTCTGTTCGAGTTATTTTTAAAAAATCAAACTAATTAAAAAGGGTTAGACGAAATTAATAAAACAGTCTTAGAAACAATATCAATTGATATTTAAATAATACAATTTTTAATAAAAATACCTTTTGAAAAAGATGTTTCATTCATAAAATTGCTTTTGACAAATGTTTAACAAGGTATTAAAAAATCCTAATATACATTCGATAACAATTTCAAAATTATTTTCAAATTAACATTTAGATTGAAATGAAAATATTTTTTTCTTGATTTGACTTTATTCAAATCAATTTGGTATTAATCCATATGGAATATATTCTCTTTGTGGCAATTGAAATAAATCCGTCGTTTTTGGATCTGAATTAGGTCCGTGAAGCAATTCAGACATAAAACTAATATATGTTATAGCTAGTCTCAATGTTTCAATACGAGATAAACGTTTTTCATAAGCAAATGTTGGCACCTAGAAAAAAATAGTATGAAATTTAGCAATCGAAATTCCCATTTCTGTATAAAAATTAATATTTCAAAACATTATATTATTTTATTAAAAATTTAAATTTCTCTGTTATATTTGTATATACATATGTTTGTATATGTGTATGAATTTTTCATAAATTCAATATCTTTTTATGTTTGCTTCTGAACATGATTCTAAATTTTCTATTTAATATTTTAGGTTTTTAGTTGACAAAATACATATTTCATTTTTGTAACAATAAAGAAACGAATAAATTATTATTTTAATTTTTACCTTTCTTCGTAGTTTGTCGAAAGCTTCATTAAGATTAAACATTCTTCGACGTTCGCGAATATTGGCTGCTCTTCGTTGTGCCACGGTTGCTACTCGCCGACGTGGTTTCTTATGACCACTTTGTCCATTTGATCCATTATTATTGTTCCGATTTGAAAGTCTTTGTGTCACCATACCACCACACTGTTGTCGAGGCCAAACTAAAAACAAATAAACGTATTAATTACGTTGACTAATTTACTTCGCATTTTGAATAAAATATTAAATGTGTATTTTATTATTAAAAAATATTAGCACATTTGGAAAATTTTAATTCACTAAAAAAAATATCTAAAAAATATTTAACGGACACTTATATAATAACATACATTTTTCTTAAATGAAAAAGTGAGTGAAACGTTTTACACCCTTCTAAATTTCATTTTTTTATTAATATAGAATATAAATAAATAGAACTATTTTTTTATTGAAAATAATTATTTTTTTTATTAGAAAAGTTAAATAAACAGTGAAAAACTATATTGATTTTCTTTAAAAACTAAAGACCTATTTTCCATTAATTTTTCATAAAAGATATATTCTTGATACACGCTATTATATATAAAATATCTTAAATTTTCGAGTTTTTTTTAAAAAAAATTTTTTTATAAAAATTACATATTATAAATCTTTGAATTTTTTTCACTAAAAAAATAAAATTTAAAAAGATTAAAATTTTGATTTTAAATCGATACATAATATCAATTTATATTGATTTAAGTCAAAATTCAAGATATGAAGATAAAAATGAATAAACAATTTAAATTTATAACATAAGGGTTAATTATTAGTTGTTTTGGAACTGTGGCTGATTCACTTTACACAAATGAATTTTCACCCCAACACCACAATAATTTAAAGTGTTCAATAATCACTTATTGTTCACTTGTTAATTGCGAACAATAAGTGATTATTGAACACTTTAAATTATTGTGGTGTTGGGGTTAAAATTCATTTGTGTAAAGATAAGGGTTAATTTTTCGTCAGATAATTTTTTTCTTGAAGGAAAAAACGTCGTTTTTTGTCTTTATTTACATAATTTTATATTGAAATAATCTATACCTAAATCTGATGGAAAGTTTGATAATAAATCAGGATAACTGGAAATCATAGCTGCAGAAGCGGGAGCGTTCATACAATGCGGATCCCACAAGGAATTGTATGATATCTCCGATGCGTAGTTGGATAATTCTTGTGCCTATTTGAAAAAAAGAAACAAAATTGATAAGCAAATAGAATAGAATATTATCTGTTCAATTTTAAATATATTTATATATATATATATATATATATATATATATATATATATATATATATATATGTAATAAACGCAAGGAAATCAGCTTGTCTATATATTTAGACAATTAAAATAATTGAAGTAAAAAATAAAATATCTTATTTTTGAATATTTATATATTATACAAACATAATTTCAATTATTCGTTAATAATAATAGACAAATGTTTCTATTTGGTACTTGTTTTTGTAGAATTTTAAGAAATTTGTTTACAACTAACTTTTGAGATATTTTGAATGTCCCAGTATTTTTTCTTGTAATTCTTCATTCGTTATTTTCGGTTTACGTGACAACTGAGTCGTTATTAACCGTAAATGACTTTTAAACAAAAAGCATCTTCTAGAAAGATATCCTCGACTTAGAATTTGGGAAACCACTTCTAGTATATTTGATCATTCGCATCATTTTCGTACACTGCATATTTTTTTAAGAGAGACCCATTACGTTTCTATACTACCGAACATAAAAAACATAAGATGGAGAAAGTACATCTTTTTATTTTTCCATTTTAAAATGTACACTACGTTAGTATAATTTAACCAATTAAACGATTTTTGCACGTATCAAAATCATTTTTAATTTGGAGATATGTGTGAAGTTGATTGTATAAATCAATATTGTCTGTTATGAAAAATTGAATTTAAAAATATATTCAACACAATGTTCAAAAAATCATTAGATATTGCTAAAAATCGTACCAGAGTTCTATTTATTATTTTATATTTAAAACATGTACCTTTTATTTTTATTAAATAATGTTGTAGTTGGCATTAATAACAATCAATAGGAATAATTTGTATTTACTTACCGAATGATTTGATTCCCAAATGCCGTGATCATTGGCAAAAGACATAACAAGATTATCGTTCCGCATGAAAACTGTAATTCACTTCAACGACACAAAATGAAAATATTGAAAAAATATGTGTTTATATCGTATAGCTATTGTATATTTTGTTCGAAATATTACACTTTGCACTGTTGCACTTGTTAAGAAATATGATACCTGATCGAGAGCTTTAAAGCTGTGATATCTGCACTGCGATTCGAAACATCCCCTTCCAAATGTAACATATAATACGCACGTGTTACATGGAAACCGTCCGCTACGCAAACTCTGATTGGTCACTGTTATGACAAATAGGCGGGATTATCAGTACGTCGACCAATGGTATTCAAAAAGCATGACGCCTTGTCGACAGGGTGTTTTTTCCAACGAGGGGGTGAAGTTTTTCAATCGAATATGATACTTATAGTGCCAGGATTTTAGATGTTGTTTGACTGTTCGACGAGACTCGTTGTGCTTTTCCGACAGTGATTTAATTAAAACAATTATATGGAAATATATTTCTAAATATGTTTTATGTAACTGTGTACTTTGTAGTTTATTTTGAATACGAAAACATATGTTTTTATTGTCGAGAGGACATATTTTCGCACATATAAGTAAATTATTAGATTTATTAGATACATTACATAAAAAATGACTTTGAACAAATATAATTCCCTTATCGTTTGTTGTGGAAGCGGATTCACTTTAATACAAATTAATTTTTATCCCCAACACCGCAATGGTTATGAACTGTTGAATATTATAACCATTGTGGTGTTGAGGATAAAAAATCATTTGGGTTGAATATAATTTCCTTATTATTTTAATATCCATGAGTATATACATACATAGGGCCATCCAAATGTGGTCTAGATTTGTGTTTTATTAAGATGAAACAAAAAAAAACATACACATGTTTATTTTTAAGGGGTATTCTAGTCTAGACGCACGAATTTTAGGTGTTTTTTCGGGCGCTATAAAAAAACAACAAATAGTTTTATTATCCATTTTTTATCAGTTATTTATTGACATTTTAAGAGTATAAAAAAGTATTATTAAAAACAAAAAAGTCAAAATTGAAAAAGGTACAGGCTGGCAAAGTGGGGGCTCGAAAAAAAAGGTGTCTCCTGGTTGACGTGGTTCCAACCCTTCCGGTCATGTGAAACAAAAAATTTTTTGAAATTATTGAAAAATAAGGTTGTAGTAGTATCTCCGCCTAGAGAAATTTAAAAAAAAGATTTTTTTCGCAAAATGGCAGCAGTGTGAAAAAACAGTCATTTTTTTGACCTATTTTTTCAACTTTTGGAATTTTTTAAAAATAGTAAAAAACAATATTTTCAAAAAATCTTAGACGAGGGCAATCACTGTTATATTGAGAAGCTCTGTACCAAATTTCAAGTAAATCGGTCTATTAGAACTTGAGATATCATGTCAACTGTGTCGAAAAAAGTAGTTTCGAGAAAAACGCGTTTAAAGTTGATTCCTTCCGGCTAGACCGGATTGGTTGACGCGTCACAAAAATAGCTATAACTCCGAAAATAATTCGAATTTCGAAAAATCCTCTTAAGGACATATTCTTAAAGGTGAAAAATTTGAAAATATGCAAAAAATCGATTTTTTCGAAATTCTAGACTAGAATACCCCCTTAATAAAACATAAATCTAGACGTCACATTTGGATGGTCTTATATAAATAACTTTTCGTAAATAATCAGGGAATGTACCTTTTTATACTATATTAATTTATATTTAAAATGTTTAAAAAATAATAATAATTCTAATTTTTACAAATTATACTTATTTTTTCATTTTATAAATCAATTTTATATGTAAATGTATTTAAATATTATTTAGAAACATCTATTATCTTTCTTATATTCTTTCTGAAGATGATGACATCTCTACTAAAATAAACATGAATTAAAATGAACAATAAACAATTGTATATTTTGTAATTTTATTTTATTTGTAAAAAACGAGTTTAGTTACAGTGCTATACAATATCTTACATATAAAAAATCGTGGTTTTAAAATATGCAATTATTATTATTATATATTTACTAATTCTATTATAAATAATAATAATTATATTTTTTTATTAATTCGAGTATATTTTTGATTTAATATTTTTTATTATTTGTTTTGAAACTGTGTCAAATTCATTTTAACACAAATTTAAAAAAGCTCTGACGATGATGGCTTGCTATCGAAATACACATTAGCCTATTGTTGTTATAAACAACAAAGTGAACAATCAGTGATTATTGAACACGTTATAATACATTGTGGTGTTGAGGGTAATAATTTACTTGTGTTAAATAATTATTTTTGTTTATCAAAGAGTTCATTTATTTAATACTATCATGAAGATTTTTTCTGTCTCCTTCATTATTTTTAAATTTTCTGAAATTGTTTTTTTATATTAAGATTGCAAGAATCTTTACCTCTAGTATCCTTTTTCTCATTTTTCCAAACGTTATATTTTTTTAAATTTTATCAAAAATATATTTATTACATTAAATGTTCAATCAATTTTGTTGTTTTTTCCTACATAATTTTTCATGGATATAAAATAATATATTTTCTAAAAAGAAATAAAAATATTGATATATAAAGACTCAAATCACTATAAAATCTTTTATATATATATATATATATATATATATATATATATATATATATATATATTTACAAGTTATAAATTACAATAAATTTGAAAAAAGCAACGAAATTGTCAAGAACTGAATACCAACATTGACCCTCTTTATGCTTTACACCCCTTTGTGATAAGTAATTCTTTTTAGAATTGCGAAACAAACAATATTTCGGAATTATTTACGCGTATTAGAGCAAATTTCACGCTTTCATACAATGGATATTATTTTTGTGTGACAGTGCCGACCATCTGCCTTATTAGCACTATTATTAAGTATATTAAATTAATTATTCAATAGTGTAATTTATACCGATGGCGATTTTGTGAATTTTTACATTGAAAATGATTTGAAATAAATTATATATATATATATATATATATATATATATATATATATATATATATATATATACACACACACACACACACACACACACACACACATATATATATATATATATATATATATATATATACCATTCGTAAAGAGATAAATAAAATACGTTTACAGAGACGCACCCCTACTATTAATGTTGACACATTATGAAGAAAATACACTGATCGTTTTAATAAAGGAGATTAGATATGGGGTTGATGCTAAATTTGTGACATATTAGATATGTATATATCTAAATAAAGAGGGGTTGGTTATCAAATATGGATTTATTAATTTTGTTTTTACTCACATGTGTAACTTTCAATTGGACAATTAGATTTTTTTTGCCACTGCATTTAAATTTGATTGTAGACTAAATATCTTCAATATTGATTTATAATCATTTTATCATTACTTTAAGGTCATATTTTTCATTTTTTTTTTTTTTAGTAATAAATAGAGTAATCCTTTGTTTACGGAATTAAATATAACATAACATTTTATTATTTTTATTTTAAATAAGATTACGTAAATGTTATATATATATATATATATATATATAACGTTTTTGTCTGTGTAACTATTACTATTAAATCATTTTTGAGTAGAAGAATATTCGAATAATCTATTTAAATATAGTTTTAGAGTTAAATATAATCAGTGGAACAAAATTAGCAATCAGAAAAAAATTAAGAATATTAGTTAAGTATTAATAATTTATATCATTTTGAATTTAATTCCATTTTATATTCTTTTTTGGACATTTATAAAAGGTTTGAAAAATGTGAAATATGGTAATTTGTTATTTTATTTAATATATATATATATATATATATATATATATATATATATATATATATATATATATATATATATATATATATATATATATATATATATATATATATATATATATATATATATATATGTAAAATTGTATTATTTGATTACTAAGTTGTTTCTACTATAGATATTATTACTAATTTATTTTTCTTGGAGTTGACATTTAATTTTAGATACAAATTCATTCTTGCGAATAAAATCGCGTAATATTAGCCCACGACGAAACTACATGAATTATGTAATATATATGTATGATGAAAAGACAGTTTTGCCAAAAATACGAGTTATTGGATGTGTATTTGATTGATGATTCAAATTAACATTTCATATGACATATATATATATATATATATATTTGATTATTGAAAATTGTTAAATTTATAAACAATGGTACATTTTCCTGACTTTATGTTTTATATTATTTTTTCATGTATACTACATAAATTTAGTTATTGACATGAAATGTGAAAGGATGGAATTCTCTCTATTTTTTTTAATACTTATTTTAAGAATAAAATAATTAAAAGTGCAATTATTTTAATATTTGTATTAGTTTTTTATAATTCCATATAAATAAATAGCATTCTAATTTTAAAATAAAAATATTTTATAATATTACTAAAACAAATTGAAAATTTAATATTTATAATAAAATTCAGTCATATGTAAATTATATTGTGAAATAAAATATTAATAATTTATTTTTTTTCAACAATGATTTAATATAGTAATTTTTATTTCTAAATGTGGCAAGCAAGTTTATAGCTGTTAGTAATTGATATCTGTTATTTTAGGTTAAAAAATGTCTACAAAGACGTTAACAAGGAATATTTTTAATTTATCGCAAAGTCTATTAATTTTAAGGTAAATGTTATAATATTTATATTGTTCATAATATATGTTGTATTTAACCATAAGTTCGTATTAAATTTAACCTCAAAACATTAAGAAGATATTTCATTAAATATAATTAATATTATAAATGAAATTATGTGTTTAGATGTCAGCCAATGTCTCAGTATGGTCCTCATTTTATTGAACCCATATTTAGAAAAGATAAACAACAGGAGTTACTTGAAGCAGGTGAAGCACAAAAATTAGCTCATGTTCCGATTAAAGCAGCAAAAAATGATCAAACTTCATCAGTATTTTATGATGAAGCTGTAAGGTACAATTAGTAAAGATGAGTGAATATATATATATATATATATATATATATCGGGTATATGTGTATTGATTGTATTTTAATTATATCTTAAAATTTATAGAAAATTTACCAATTATGTAATGAAAGGTGGGAATAAATTTTTGGCAAGATCACTAGTTGAACAAACTTTTGAAAAAATCAAAAGAATTCAATTAGAAAAATATCATAAAACAAAAAATTCAGAAGATAAGAATAAAATCATCACTGATCCATTAACTGTATTTTATAGTGCAGTTGAAAATTGTAAACCAATATTACAACTGACTCCTATCAAACGTGGTGGTGTAAAATATCAGGTAAAATTACATTATATTTGTATATTTTCAAATTATTTAAAAATTTCTGAAATTATTTTAAATTATTATTTTTAGGTTCCTGTACCAGTAACAGATAAACATTCAAGATTTTTATCAATGAAATGGATTCTTGAAGCAGCAAAAGATAAAGAACGAACTATACATCTTCCAGAAAAACTTGCTTGGGAATTGATTGATGCATCAAACAATACAGGTCGTGTTGTTAAACGAAAACAAGATTTACATCGACAATGTGAAGCTAACAGAGCATATGCACATTATAGATGGAGTTAATTATTTTGAGTAAGTTCTTAAAATTGTAATAATTTTAAATCAAAATATATCACATAAAAGTTTTATGTAGAAATGTCTAAAAATTAACTAAAATTCAATTGACAATTAAGTTTTAATTAGATAATTGGAAAAAATGTTAACATTTGCATATTGTTTTGTATGTAATAAATGTTGGAAATATTTTATATTAATTTAGATTATAAGGAATTAGTAAATAAAAATAAAAGTGTGTATTTCAATGTTTTTTATTTATTAAATATTTCACTACACACAATCTATTAGAATGTACCTAAAGCATTATTGAATTTATTTAAATCAATAATATGACCATATTTTAAATTTAATTTTAATACTTCATTATTTGAAAATCTTTTTACTTGCAAATAAAAAATACTTGTGAATGATTGTGGTAAATCACTTAATGGTACAATATCATCTATTGGGATTATAATGTTTTTTCTTCTACCCCAAAAATCTGCATATGATACTTTAATATTTTGATATTCATCATCTGTGTATATAAATCCTATAAAGTTACTACAAATCTGGCCAACAATAAATAATGTAAGTGTTCCAGTTATTCCTAAAACAGATTATAAATATTTTTATCTACAAGTAATTCAAATTTTGTATATATACACAATAAATTGAAGTAAAATAATGTATATCTTGAATTATTATATTTCTATAGCTATAAGAATATTAAAATATTTTATGAAATCACATTATTTTAAGAAATATACAAATAGAAATAAATTACTATTTTATATGTTAGTGTATAGTATTACTTTACCAATTGCGCCGGTAACCCAAAATATATCTGAAGCAATTATTTCAGATTTTTGCAATATTCCAAAGATTGGTACTGAAATTCCGGTTAATATACTTTGGTATACTTTTAATTTACTTAAAGCACTAACTGTTCTAATATAAGGAAACTTATAAATAGTTTTAAAATTTTCATTTGGGTCTATGTTACCATTACTGTTTGAACGAGTGCATGTAATAATTGTGTTTTTAATAATATTTTGAAAAAATGATGAATTTTTATGAATATTTTGAATAAATTTTGTCATCATAACCTACAAACGACAATACGTTCAATAATTTCCTAACCTAAAAATCTACTTTGAGTTTTTATTATAAATGTAGCAAAGTTGATAAATATAACATTATATTTATTAAAGAAATTTGAATTAAATGATAGTTGAATTAATGTTCAAATTATAAATTATTTTAAAATGACTCATAGAACAAAACTCAAAGAAGCGTAAGTAAAATAATTTAAATAATATGTTAAATTAGGTTATGAATATTTTCACGTGTATTTATTATATTTGTAATTTTTGAAAACACATTTATTAAAAAAAGTTATACTATCAGAAACTAATAATGATTTAATTACATCTTTAAGTAATAAGAAAATAATAGTTGATTAACGTCATTTTATTTTTAATTTGAAACTATAGTATAATTTTAGAAGTTATTTCTATAGAAAATAGTATATTTACTGATTAATTTATTTTATTAGCATTCTATTTAGATTAAATACATAATAAATAGTTTTGTCATATATTAAATCTTATTTTTTTTTACAATTTTTTAATCATTTTTTATAAAATGTAGGATTGATGTTGAATCCAAACATGGTGCATTTTTCACTGGTGGTACAATAGATTGGGATAAAGAATTTTATCAATTTTTATGCCAGAATGACAGTACAATCCAAATAGTTGATATAGCTACTGGTAAGATTGTACAAATAGTAGGAGATACAACTGAAAAAAATATTGAAAATGAGAGTGAAGACACTATTTATTGTTTCACTTTGTCTCAAAATAGTGAATATATAGTTACAGCACATAAAAGTGGTTTGTTGAAACTTTGGTCAAAAAATGATAATAGTTTATTAAAAACTTGGAAAAACATTCATAAAGGTCCCATAGCAAAATTAGCAATAAATAAATATGGACAATTAGCCAGTGGTGGATCAGATGGATCAGTTAGATTATGGGATTTAATGCATCAAGCATGTACCCATAATTTAAAAGAATGTCAAGGTGTTATAAGTGTATTAAATTATCATCCTGATACTACAAAAGAACAAATTTTTGCTGCAGGAGATGACACTAAAATTCGATGTTGGAATATAAAAAGTGGAAATTTACTATTTGAATTGGCAGGTCATTTTAGTAAAGTAACTTCATTAGCGTTTCATGCTTCAGAGCCATATCTAGTAAGTTCTGGTCGAGATAAAGTGTTAATACTATGGAATTTAGAAAAAAGAAAATCTCAGCGAATTTTGCCTGTGTATGAAAGTTTAGAAGGTGTTGTTATACTTCCTTCTAAGTTTCTGCTTCCAAATGGCAAAATGCAAGAAGATGGAATGTATGTTGCTTCAGCTGGTGATCAAGGGATTATTAAGATATGGGAAATTCAATCTGCAAAACTCATATACACTCAGACAAATAGTTTAATTACAAAAAATGAAAATGATAATGGGCTTGCTATTATGCAGTTAATGTTTAATGATAAAACAAACAATTTAGTCATTGTAACTGTTGATCATAATATTATATTGTATGATTTAGAAACATTTAATTGTATTAAACAATTTGTTGGGTTTACTGATGAAATTCTTGATTTAGTATTTGTTGGAAAAGATGATTTGTATTTAGCAGTAGCAACTAATTCACCAGATATTAAAATATATAATGTTGAAACAATGAATTGTCTGTTATTAAAAGGACATACAGATTTAGTTTTGGCTCTTTCAAAGTGCCCTACAAATAAAAATTTATTAATATCTTCTAGTAAAGACAATAGTATTCGTTTGTGGTTGGCTGATGAAAATGATTTTCAAATGTCATGTGTAGGAATTGGCACACGTCATACAGCTTCAGTTGGTTCAGTAGCTTTTAGTCAACTTTCTTCATCTTTTGCTGTGTCAACAAGCCAAGATATGTGTCTCAAATTATGGAAATTACCAGCAAATTATACTGAAAATGAAATATTAACTTGTTCTTTGACTGAACTAGCACATCAAAAAGACATTAATTGTGTTTGTGTGTCACCAAATGATAAATTGATTGCAACAGGATCACAAGACAAAACTGCAAAATTATGGTCAGTCGACGGTTTAACACAAGTAGGAGTTTTACGAGGTCATAAACGTGGAATTTGGTGTGTCCGGTTTTCAACTGTTGATCAAGTTTTAATGACGACATCTGCTGATTGTACTATAAAATTATGGTCTCTTACCAATTTAAATTGTTTGAAAACTTTAGAAGGGCATGATTCTAGTGTTTTGAAGGGTGAATTCATTTCTAAAAGCATGCAGATACTGACAACAGGAGCTGATGGCTTAATAAAGCTTTGGACTATAAAAACTTCCGAATGTTTAGTAACATTAGATGCGCATGAAGGTCGAATATGGGCATTAGCAGTTACTTCTGATGAAAGTAAGTTTGTTTCTGGCGGATCTGATTCACTTCTTGTTAAATGGAAAGATGTAACTGTTGAAAAACGGCAAGAAACTCAACAGAAAAATGAAGATATGGTTTTGAAAGAACAAGAATTATTCAATTTAATTCAAAAAGACCATCTATTGAAAGCATTGGAGCTAGCATTACAATTGGATAAACCATACCAAGTTTTAAAAATTGTACAAAGAATTTTAAAAAAGGGAGATACAGGTTTATCAGATACTATTCGACAATTAGATACAGAGTACAAGGAAATTTTATTGAAAACTGTGACAATTTGGAATACAAATAGTAAAAATTGTCATGCTGCTCAACTTGTGCTGAATATTTTAATCAAAGAATTACAAACAGGAAATTTTAAGCCAGTGGGATTAAGTTCAACAATTGAAGCAGCTCTACCATACACTGAAAGGCATTTTAAACGATTAACACGATTAATTCAAGATTTACATTTTATAACATTTACTATTAATTGTTTAGAACCACATTCAATTAACAGTAATGCAAATTAATTTAATAAATATATTTTTTGATATGCTTCATTTATGATTTTTAATCCTTTGTCATATTTATTTAATTTGCTATTCATACAGCTTACAAAAATAAGTGTTTTTCTTAATCAAGAATGAGTAATTTATTTTCCTTTTAAAAATATGAATAGCAATTTTTAGAAAAAATTAATATTGAAAATATGTATTATAAAACATACACGAAAAAATCTTTATATTTGATATAATTGGCATTTTGATTAATCATTTTTATTAATTACAATGTAACTCTTTCATAAAAAAAGAAATTTGTATATTTTGTAAATAAAACAGTTATATTTTTGATTGAAAATATTTTTCATCCCTATAAATCCAAACAATTTCTAATTTAAACATATATATTTATATAAAAAAAACACTTAAAATTTAAAAAAGTAATATTTAATAATAATAATTTTTTGATTACTGCTAGAACCCTTGTTAATGGAATTGCAATTCTAAGTAAGTATATTATTTTATGATGAAGGTAATTAATCTCATTGCAAATTTGAAAAAAATATGGTAAAAATTATGAACAACGAGCGTTAACAATAATAAAATCCTGTATCGTTTAAAAAAAAACACAACTCCAAATTTATAGTTAGAGAAATTGCATTTATAAAAACATTAAAAATTATGTATATAATATTTAAAGATTAAAAGTCAACACTTCATGATGTACAGTTGTTTCTCTTTAAAAGAAAAATATATTTAATAGGAATTTATTAAAAAAAAGATGGATAACATATTCTTTTTTGCAATTAAATATTTATTTACTAAAACAAGAATAGAGTAAAATAATTTCTCGAATTAAAATAAACCAGATAATTTGAAATACAATAATTATAAAAATAAAAGGGAAAATTTTTAATAGTGTATAATTAATAAACGAAATAATTATTAGCAAAGAAAAATGTTATCAAGGGTACAGCTGTACGTAAAAATTGTGATTACTTGTAAGCCAAATATTTAATGTATATTATATATGATTTGTCAATATGGTTTATTTATATTTTTCTTTCGTAATAGATTTGTGTTTGAACAGGTAACTTTATATTTTACCGATTATATTTTCGTACATTGATAATGTTGAATCCTAATTAAATATATTTAAAAATAACTTGTTAAACAATATACATTCTAGTATGTTCTTTTAATAACAATCTTTTAATCTTCCTTAATTAATATGATCATGTGCACTAATATTGCTTTAGGCAACTAATTTTTTTGCGGATATTGTAGCAAATTGTATATACTGTGTATGAGGAATGATTATCTCATTTGTATTCAAACTTAGAAGAGCGTTTATAAGTAGTTTTAAAAATATTTAATTTGTTATAAAATAAAAACTTGTACATTAATTTAATAGTTTGTTTTAAAATTTATAATTGTTTTTATATATTTTTTAAATGATGTAATTTTATTTCTAGTTATACATAAGGGAGTTATTTTTTGATAATAATCCTCCTAGGAAGTATATCCCATAAAAACTCGAAATATCCAAACTAAATTCATAAAATTTTATATCCAACCTCCCAACTTGTGGAAGTTACTCGATTAGGAATCGAACCCAATCTTTTGCATGCAAACGGTGATTCGATTAATCCAGCAATATATTCCTCATCCAGACGAATTTTCTTCTCTTTATCTATCTATACATATACATAGTTAATTATAATTTGCCACTGTCGCTAACTAAATTTATTTTAATAAACGAATTACCAGCTGAAATCAAATTTCTTTTAATATTCGTCGTTTTAAAATTATTATTTTATTTAAGGGCATTGTTTGGAAATGGTTATATTGTTTAAGATGTTAGTTCGTTTATAATAGTAGTTTAAATATTTTTGTTAAAAAAATATATTTAGATTTTTTAAAAATAAAATGGTAATTTAAGAAAGTTGTATTATAATTCCATACAATATTTATATATATATATATATATATATATATATATATATATATATATATATATATATATATGTAAACAAAATAAAAACTCCCACAAATATTTACTTTAAAGACGAAACAAGAATAATGTATGTGGGATGTCGTATCGAAAAATATATCGTGATCAAATAATAAGGAAAAATGCAACTTATATTATACAAATAAAAATATTAATACTGTTTCTTGATAGCGATGAACAAAATTAAGTACTGTAATTTTCAATTTAATTAAAAATCGAAAATCATCGAATTTAATTTTGAATAATTACCTAATTTGTGTAAATTTTGTTCAAAAATTCTGTATGCTTTTTTAATAATATGTTCGTAGTGTCATTTACCTGAGGGACAAGGAACATGTTTTATTAATAACAAGAAATATACTTTTAACAAATCTCACATTCATGGTCATCTATTGACATGACTTGAGTTGTTAAAAAAATATTTATTGATTCATTCCACGAAATAATTAACATTGATGAAAAGTGTTATACAAATAATGCATGATTGAATGTTTATATATATATATATATATATATATATATATATATATATATATATATATATACATATAAATACACAATCAAAATTTTACACGATAATTTTATTATCCTTAAAATATTTATTCTAACTGTTCATAATTTTATTAAATTTCATTATTACAACATTCATCATTTTATTAAATTTTATAGAATTTTTTATGAGAGAATAATTGTTAATGTGAAGAATTAATTGACAATTTTAAAATATTTAACAAATGATTCAATAACATCGAAAATGAAATAATTGTTTAAGTGTGGATAATTATTTCATTTTAAATTAATGAGATTGGCATAAAATTGGTGTTATTTACTAATTTTTTAAATATTAAAAATTGTTTGGTTATTAATTAACTCTTTTACTCTTATTAACGTATTTGTTAAATTTTCGGTCTTTTAATTTTCTAGATCAAAATTAAAAAAGAAAAATATATATTTTAACAGCATTAAAGAGATTCAAAAGATCATATAAAAATGCATAAATGCTCGTGAAATATCACGGAATTTTAAAAATGACTTTCAAAACTATTATAAAAAAATTTGATAAATATATTACTACAAATTATAGAGCAAATGATTGAGTGCAGAATAATATCTGAATTAAAAATGTTGAAAAATAGTAATCTTGTGATATTTCTCTGTCTTAACAAGTATTTCAACTTTTCTATATTTAATGTATGTAATTATTTATTCTTTCATTGTAACTGATATAAAATATAGAGTAAAATACACATTTTTCTGAATTGTGGACATGATATAAAGGTCACCCAAATGTGATGATGTTTTATTAAAAATGAATAAAAGAAACTATTTACATGTTTATTTTTAATAAAATAAAAATATAGGCGATACATTTGGATGACCCTATATATTGAATTTGTTATTAAGGAAAATAAAGTATTTGTTTTATTTATATACAGTTATTAATTATAATTTTTAAATAAAAAATAAAAAAACAGTAATTTTATTTCGGATATATGAATTTAGTTTGAAATATACTAGTTTCAAGTATATAAAAAGAATCCCAATAATTAACATAAGGAAGATGAACGATAAATAACAAACATTTCATTGACGAAACAATAATTTTGAACAAAACTTCGTTTTCGATAAAATCGTTGACTAGAATTCAAATGGTTCTTTTGAATGAATTCGGCCTCTGTATTCACGTTACAAACATTGTACATAAATATAAGATGACATTGACACAGAGACCTGTGATACTGCAATACATCCTTACTACGAAAAAATAAATAAAATATTTATAAATTCTAAAATTATTTCGATTACGTTACATGTTATCCACTCTTTTATTGGAATCTATTAACTTCCGATGTCGATGAAACCGGCTAATTAATATTGACTTTGAATCATTCGTACCCCCACATAGTCACTCAGTTAACTCATTTGAGGAATATGCAGAAAGAAGAAAAAAAATACTTATTAAAATATTGACGTAAGACACAAGTAAGCACATGTATTGTAACAAGTAGTGGGAAGTTAGTGTCAACACAGACACATATTCTGTTTGATCAGAACTGCCATGTGCTTTATTAAATTCGAATGTTGCTTTTACTTACTTGATAAGCATTTATGACATTCGTAAGGTCTATATAAAAGAAGTCCGCATCATCTATTTAATTAATTAGTTGTAATTGTTATTTAACATTTGTGACAGTAACGTGGGTGAAAAGTGAAACGCATATTTTATTCACACGCATTAACTAATTCGATTAACGTAATTCGTTTAAATCATAACTTGATTTCAGTCAGACAAAATATGTCGGTGTTATATATTAATTCATATTTATGTCCGAATCAAAATGTTTAAGTATCTTTTTAAATACATCATTTAAGAACTGCTGAATTTATTAATTTATTTTTCGTGTCTACAACAACAAATTGTAATTATTTGATATAACTAGCTTTTTAGTTGTTAATTTATTGACAAATTTTTTTGAAAGAACTGTTGAGCCGTTATTTTACATCGAACAAATATGAAGATAATTGTATTGTTATTGACAGTGTATTTAAGAGCGTCAATTGGTGCAAATTCGTAAGTATTTTTTGCCCACAATTAATTTAAATTAATTTCTAAATATAAAAATTAAAATCTATACTAATTAGAATCAATATTATACAATAATTTCAAACATGTGTGACTATTTCAAATATTTTTTTATTGGTAACAAAAGTTGATATTTAGTTTTAAGACATATAAATAATATATTTAATAAATATTTCAATCTGACTAATAATTTAAAATAGCTGTAATCATTATCGAAGAATATTTTCGTACAAGATAATTAAAATACAATTTAATTTTATGGTACAAAATGTCTTTTTTATGAGTTATAGATTTTTATAAGAGTTTATATATATGTATGGCTGTGTGAATCTAATTATATACAATATATATATACGAGGATCGTTTGATAAGTATGGTAAATTTATTTATTGTTTAATTTAATTAGTTAATTAATTTAATTAAATGTTTCAATTTAGTTTTTCTTACTTTTTTTACCATACGTATCAAACGATCCTCGTATATATATAGATATATAAAAATTGTATTAAATATCAAACATGATTGTTTATTTTAAATGAATTAAATTAAAATGTTTCAAATATTTGCAAAATGTTTAATTTGTATATTACAATTATTACTTAATTATTTAGTGAGTCATTTAAAAGAAAGTGTGTAATATTAAACATATATATTCTTTTATATGTACATATATTTTATATCCTTATATATATATATATATATATATATATATATATATATATATATATATATATATATATATGTATTAATTAAGAATATGTAAATGTATAAATAATTATACGGCTGAAATAATTATGAGAATTTGTACCATTTTGTTATAACATAGATGTATAAATTTCTGTAATTATATTATAATGCACTGATTAGATAAAAAATTGTATATTTTTGCATAATCTAAAATCCTTCTTCGTATGTCTATAATAAAACTTTAAGTTTGAAACGTTAATGTTTGTGTACGGATTACAGTCATGAATTACTACGTTTGTGTCAGATAGATGTAAACGTCAAACAATATAGCAATTGAATAAATAGAGTGAAAATAATATTTTTAAAAAATATATGTGACGTTAACATCATTTGAAGAATAGGGAAATATTGCGATGTAATAAATGCGTTAGGTTTATGTATCGGTTATGAAGATTAAGTAGATTTTTAAATTATATATATATATATATATATATATATATATATATATATATATATAATGTCAAATAATGGGATTGTAAACAAATAAAAATCTGTCGTAAAATCTTTTCCAAACATAGATGTATTAATAATAAAATATTTTTTAGTAAGTAGTGTATTTTTTCTTTATTAAATAAGTAAAAATGTTTCCAGTTACTTAATTATACAATTAAAAAATAATATAATTGCAAATCTCAATCAAAATCTGAATAAAAGTTATTATCAATGTCTACGTTGTACATTAATAAAAAAAATCATTCTAATCAAGAATGATAAATTATATATTTTTAATATTTTGGTGTTAATTTTATGTTTGTTAATTATTCACAGAAATGAGTCATTATTTCAATTAAATATGTATCAAATTCCCATATATAACACTATTAACAACGAATTGTATGATTTCATGAAATTGTAAATAAATATTACCAAATGTGTACTTTCCTAAATATTTAGTTTTATATTAATAAATTGAACGTCATTGTTAAAACCTATATTTAAACAAATATAACATTTAATCTAAATTCTACTAATATACATGATTGTGTGGAATGTACACCTGGTTCATTTAATTTATTTTATCTTTAATTATATTTTAAATGAAATTTCTAAATTAATATAGTAATTAAATAAATTTCAATGATGTTTTAACGCCTGATGTGGGTTTGTTTTTAAAAATAACAAGAATTTCAAAAATACTACCAAAAATATTTTTTTATCAAACGTATGATTATTGTTCTATGTTTTTAATTATTATCATACACAACTATACAAATAAAATGTAACCGAAAGACGTCACTATAATTGAACAGTTGTATAGGTGAAATCCTTTTTGAAAAATGATAACATGTTTATATTTTCAGTCGGAAAAAACTAGTGTATGTTTTTCATTTCTCGCATCGTTTAAAATCTAAATGAATCATACGGCTTAATTCGTTAACGTTAAATGAATGTAAATACACTAATAAAAACTATCAAGCGTGTCAAATCACGTGTAATTCATTACTGTACTCATAACTCATTCACAATGTCATTGTATGTTGACAGTTTGACATAACTCATACAGTTTACTTACATACATACATACATACATACATACATACATATATATATATATATATATATATATATATATATATATATATATATATATATATATATATATGACGTTTGAATTTTTCCCCGGAATTTTACTTACATATCTTGATTTTTTTAAAAAAATGAATAATTTTTTTCATATTATATAAAAACCGTATGTATATACTTATGTGTATATAAAGTAGGTAAAGATTTATGGGGTAATTAAAATTGTAATTCTATTTTTTCCATTTTCTTTAAAACATTTTAACATGATTTTATCTATATCGTTCTTACTCTTCCTTCTCTCTTTCATATATATATATATATATATATATATATATATATATATATATATATATATAAAAGCAGCACAGTAGTCTCTTTCTCTATTGCTTTCTCTCTCTATTGCTGAATATATACTTTTCTCAAGACATTCTACTTCCAACGATTCATTACCATTTTCTTCCATTCCACACCGATAAAGATTAAAACAAAATTCCATTTATTTTTTTCTGATAGATATCATAAATATCATTTTGAGAAATTAAATTTAATTTTGAATAAAGTTGTTTTTAGGTTAGATAGAACTTTCGATAGGGATCAATTTAAAGTTCCATCACTCTTAAAAAAACACCTAGGTCATTCAAATGTGACATCTAGATTTGTGTTTTATTAAAAAGAAACATGTGTATAGGGTGGTGTATAGGGAAATACGTGTATAGATTCTTTTTTTTTATAAAACACAAATCTAGATATCACATTTGGATGACCCTATATATTATTTTGAAAAGTTTCATTTTTATTTTTGTCCGAAGACAGACAGAGTAAAGGATTTATAATTGAAGATAGTAATTGAATACAGATGGTCATATTTTGGGAAATATGCATCATGTTCCAGTCTTAAAAATCATATTTTTGACAATCGTACAAAAACTGGTTGGCCTTAAGTACAATATCTTAAAATACGCATCAAATTTATTGAACTCTGATATAACAGATTATCAATTATCTTCATTTATACAACATTTCATTACACAAACAAATAGCTTTTTTGAGAACTATAAAGTTCATTTTAATATTTTTTTTTATTTCAACTCAAACACATTTCTATTATTACTTGTAGATAACAGTGCGTCAACGCTTAAAATAGGTTATATGTATTGTTAAATAAAATGTCTCTTAATAAAAATGTTTACTGTTGAATATTTGATTAAAAACGAATAAACTTATTTTAATTAAATCCACACAATTTTATTTACATTTCAATATAAAATGTAATGAGTAATGACATGATGTAACTAAATTATTTTATAATATATTGATTTAGAATTATTTATGAAACTAATTTGAATGCATTAACATTAATCATAAATATTAACTAGATTTCATGAAAAATTACCTCTTTTATGAACTTCATTATTTTTAATGTATAACATTATACTTTAGCAGCTCGAAGATAATTTATATTAAAAGTATATTTCTGTAAACCATGGATTTAAATACATATTTGTGTTGTAAATAAAAATAATCTTGAAAAGATTTACTAAACGACCGTGCCATTCAACGTGTAAATAGAATAAATTGAAATTTATTACATACATTTATTGACTACTAGTTTAGAATTAACTTATGTTTTTTGAAAATATTCCTTTTCTAAGATTGTCATGTGGAAATATAAAGTATATTAACGATGCAATAATTCATTATTTTTCATGCCTCATATATTATTTCAAATGAATCTCACATAAGCTTATACGTTTTCCTATCCAATACAGATATAAATGTTCGTTATATCAAATATCTATATATATATATATACACTCGCTCGAAAAAGTCTGAGTACAATTATCAATACCGATATATTTCACAATAAAACAAACTCATTAATGTAAATTTGAAAACAAATATATTTTTTATCAATTCTATAAACTACTAATTATTTATATATGACAAATCAAAACATTTTAAATTTATAACAAATAAACTAAAAAATAAATAACACAAGAGTTCATACAAATTGAGCAGAAAAAGTCTGCGCACACATTTTATTAAACGGTAAATCATTGATTTTTTTGCAATATTTGCACTTATTGTTGTTTTAAAATTATCACAGTTTTATGTCAAAGTTTGTATGTTGCAATTGAAACACTAAAATATCATTTTTAGTAACTAATAGTAAAGTTTTTTGCAAAAAATAAATAAGATTGAATTCAAAAAAAGGAAATTTCTGGTAGTGGGTGTAAAATTATTTTAAAATTAGGAAAAAAAGGAAAAAGTTTTCGTGAAATAGGAAAGGGTGTTTGAAGACAACATTCTTTCATTCAAAGGGTAGTAATTAATTTTAAATCCACTTTGAAACCGCTTTCTGGCCAACCTTCGAAGTTAACATTTAGATAAAGGCGTAATATTGTAGCTTCAATGAAAGAAAATCTCCGAATAACTGCACCCCAAATTGCAAAAAATATTATAGTACTATTTAAAAAACAAATCTGTGCTGATATTGTGCGAAAAATAATAAAAAGGGTGGGTTATCGTGAAAGTGTTACGCGTAAGAAATCATTTATTTCACGTATCAATAGATAAAAACGGATTGCATATGCAAATGAACACATTAATACACTAATCCGGTTTTGGGAAAACATTATTTTCTCAGTCGATAGCAAATATTCCATTTTTGGAATAAAAGGGCTCAAAATTGTATGTACATCATTGAATAAAAAAATCTTGTTCCTACTGTGAAACTCGGCGGTGGTGGAGTAATGGTATAGGGGTGTATAACAAGTAAGGGCGTGGGACAAATGGAGTTTTTAGAATCCACGATGGATAAATATGCTTACTTAAATATTTTAAAACGAAATATAAAGCAAAAAGCTAAAAAATAAGTCTAGGTCCCGATTATAATTTTTTGCATGACAATGATCCGAAGCACACGGCAGAAGTTGTTGAGCTATAGATATTATATAACGTTCCAAAATAGTTGCATGCATCTCTCCAATCTCTAGACCTAAATCCTATACAGCATATTTGTGATTTTCTTAAACGTAGAATTCGCCAACATGACATAATTTCAACGAAAATGTTGAAGAATGTTCTAGAAGAAGAGTGGAATAAGATTAGTACTAAATAAACTACAAAAAATGGTATATTCCATGAAAAAACTATTATAGGAGGTTCTTAAAAGAAGAGGCTATCCAACCAGTTACTAATTCACTTGAAAAGTTTATTTTATTTTATATTATTTTCGATTTTCATTTTCTGTACGCAAACATTTTCTGCTCAATTTGTATGAATTTTTGTGTTTTTTATTTTTTAGTTTATTTGTTATAAATTTAAAATGTTTTGAATTGCCATGTATAAAGAATTAGTACTTTATAGAATTAATAAAAAATATGTTTGTTTTCAAATTTACATTAATAAGTTTGTTTTATTGAGAAATATATCCGTATTGATAGGTACTCAGACTTTTTCGAGCGAGTGTATATATTTACAGACAATTTCGTAAATTTATTTATAAAATTTAACACTTGTAATGATAATAAATATATTTTTTTTAACATATATATATATATATATATATATATATATATATATATATATATATATATATATATATATATATATATATATATATATACACTGGGTAGTACAGTGGTTAGCATCACCGCGTGTCATGCGGGAGATTGCGTTCGATTCCCAGTCGGAGAGTTTTTTTTTCAAGTCGAGGGTTGAGCATGAAGGCCGACAACCTCATCTTGTAAAAAAATAACTGACGAGAACTGAGTAAACCCAGAAAAAAAAAAACTTCACCAATCCGCCTGGTCAGCTAGGTGAATATGACCAAATACCAAAGAATGTTATCATAAATAGTGGCTTTCGTCCAGTAGTGGACTGATGTGGGCGTTATGATGATGATGATGATATATATATATATATATGTAAAGAAAACAGACGGCTATGTTCCGTTTCCTTAGTAATTTATAATTTGTTAATAAACTTAAAATATCAATAGTTAATAAACCTAAAATGTCGTTTCTTAATTTTTAGGTAAGAATCTTGTAAATAATATAAATAATAGAGTAATAATAATAAATAAACTTAATTTTTAGAGAAACACAATACAGTTATTAATTTTATAATTATTTTAAATAATAATAAATAAATCAAACATTATAAAACGACATTTTAGGTTTATTTAACATTATAAATTATATATATATATATATATATATATATATATATATATAGTTAATTTTATGCACAATGCTTATAAAATATAAATGATGTAATATCATAATGTGTATAAGTAGTCAAAAAGTTTTATGAAAATAACGAGAATATCTCAAGAAAATTTGTTTTAAATTATTTAATTATGTTTCATTTGAAATTGAAATAATAGAACAATGCCTCGACAAGGCCATTAGTTAAATGACCACCTTGAGAGAAAGGTACCTGAAGGAAACATCTTCGTAGAAACCGGTCGTAGTAATAAATAACATTAACTAAATACAATTATTGAAAAGATAAGAAAAAATAAAGTATATATATGTATACATATTGTAATTATGTTTATTTCATTTTATTGCGATTTTTTATTTCTTGATAATCAAGAAAAATATATGTTTATTTACAGATTATAAGATTGTGTATTATCAGTTCTGAATTTATAGAACTGTGCTCTTTTGTGAAAAGTTTAAGAACTGTCGTAGAAATAATAAAAAATAATTATTTTGTTGTTATTTTCTCATTATGTTATCAATACATAATTACAATGTAAATCTTAGCGGCGCCTATTGTTTCTATAAATAGCGAATGCAATAGACATACAACGAATAGTTAAACTAATGATAAGATATAATCTCCGGATTTAAATTTCATATAATATAATTTGTTTGCGAACGCTACCGGCAAAGTAGATACACATATGCATCGTATTTACATTAAAATCATTTAATATTTGTGCGACATTATTGTTCCAATATAATCGTGTCGACTTGGATGTACTTATACAAATAAATATAATCCTTAAATACATTTATAAACACTATTGGAATATTTCCAAAGTGATTTTTCATTATGGCATTTGTATTTACCGAATAAACATTCGTATCACGTCAATGCGAGATTGTAATTGCGAACGAGGATGTTCGAAAATCCGTTAAGGACGAATCAGATAACGTGCACCACATCTTCATCAGCCATGTACAACCTTTAGAAATGACGAGCTGCATGTGAAATGAATTCAGAGTCAACGAATTTTACCCACATATCTTAAGATTATCTTTGAAATCAATTTGTCAATCAAGTCTATAGATTATATTTTTTCCTCGTACTAACCAAATGTTATTAATGGATTTAATTGTATTTACAGGACGCATAGTTCACTAGGTACGGCGTGTCCTTCGTTAGAGAACGGTGATTCTTTAACACAGTCTGAGTTCGTATCTCGTTTAACGAACGATTGTCGTTACGACAGATTTAGCAGACCTGGAGATGTTAGTCCAATGTATGTGTTTAGTAGAGCGTACGTTTATCACCTAGAGTGTTCTGTAGGACATGAGTTGGTAAGTAGATATGTTGTGTGACGTAATTTAAGTGGATTGCTTCCAAATACCAAATCAATACATATTTTAATACTTAGACATAGATGACATAAGATTTGAACTTACTCTTACTCACGTATAAAAGATATTTATATGCATAGGTATATATAGATCCTACATACGTGTAAAAGGTATTTATTTACAGAGGTGTACACTCATTAACACACACACACACACACACACATATATATATATATATATATATATATATATATATATATATATATATATATATAAAGTGTATAATTTAAATATTTTTACACATGATTTTAATTGTTATTTAAATATTTGTATGTTTTTTATTTATTTTTAAAAGGCGAGGCAATTGTTTAAAAAATATTTTTCAATCCTTTATGAAAATTATTGATATTCTCATAATGACTTATCTATAAAAAATCTAATACATTTTGTACTTCCTTGAAGAACTTCTCTTTATTATAATAGATGTGAAATCTGTATGTTTTTAAACACTTAACGTTTTGAAAAGGCTATAAAAATTAAAAACTTAATAATTTTAATGCTAGATTTAAGTTGCAGCTTTGGCTTAATTTTACATTTTCTATTTACTGCCATAAATTTTAAATCCTATCAACAAAAATTATTGTTTATAAGGAAAATGTAATATTATTAAATCCTGCAAATTAAGTTGATTCGAAAAAATCTTATGATTTATTGACGTTAAAGCTGCAGTTATTTTTTCTATTTTTTATTGTTTATTGTGAATTCCAAATTATTGAAACAAAAAAATATTTTAAAGTTTTTGACCGAATATTTTATTTTCATGTAAAATTAGATTAACATTTATTCTTAAATATTTTTTTAAGATTTTTATTATTCCTTTTCTTATTTAATTTTTAATTTCTTTAATTCAGGCATCAAAAAAAGTAATCAAAGATTGGCATTTCATTTTATTTTCAATAAGATAAGTAAATGATAGCAGTACGTTATATACAATAGCTTTAACAATTAGTTTTTCTTCTAAAATAATTCTTGATAATTTTTGCATTTTTGTTTAAAATATTACGTGTATATATATATATATATATATATATATATATATATATATATAAATACATATATAATATTTACATAAACAATATTTATCCTCTAAAGCAAAAATAAATGTTTGATTTAAAATACATGAACAAATAAATCACTTGACAGTATTTATTTCAGTTAATGAAATGTTTCTTATTCGCGTTGAAAATAATTTAAAAGCTACTATTAATAGACTTTCCTCAGATTGTTTATTTATATGTTTATATTTATAAACGCTTTATGTGATTTATTCCTTTATGTAACGACCTTTAATTCAGATTCAGTTAAATAGTTGTCTTTATAAACTATTGATGTCATAAATTCTATTGATTACATGTATTTTTTAATTGATCAATAGCTTTATTTGCAATTATTTTCACTTGAAAACTTTGAGGAGATTAATTTTATAAAAAATATTTTTATGATAATAATAAAAATGATATCAAGTAAATAATACACTTATGAATTTTACAATAATTAAAAAATATCTTAAAATAATTGATAAAAATCGAAATATTTTATATAAATATAGTAGAATAAGTGTGTGTGTATTATATTGCTTATTAATAAATGTAAATTATTGTTATTATTTCTTAAAATTAATATATTGTTGGCGCTATGACGATTCAATATAACAATTATTTTTGTTTCTATTACACCAATAGAATGTATTATTCAGACCAAATGGAATTTGATTGGTTCAGCGAGATATTTGTTTCAATTTAATTGGTCTAAAGTTTACTGACATTTTTTGGTTAACTAATTTAAATATTTTTACAATTTGAAAATATAATAACTTATTTTTTTAATAAAAATGAATACTTATTAATAAAAAAATCAATATGAAAGTATATTTTAAACATTTTTTGTATAAAGTGTATTATTATTTTTGTTTTATTTACAATTAATTTATTGATTTCTTTAATTTTTTAATAATGTTGTCATTTTAAATTATTTTATATCAATTTTATCATTATTCATTGATTATTAGTAATACAATATTTACTTTTAAATTGAATATTGTAAACATATTTTAAATGTTAATATGTCTGCATACAAAATAGGCATATATATATATATATATATATATATATATATATATATATATATATATATATATATATATATATATATAACAAATGTTTCCTTTATTATAATTTCAATCAAATCAAACTTAAATTCTTATTTTGTTTTATGAAATGTAATTATATTATAAAAAAGGAGAATTTAATTCATGTTTTATGTTGTAGCAATTCAAAGTTCACATGTTAGTGCAATATAGATACAAAGACAGCAGATTGGCATATGAGAATTATTCTGTAACCAGATCCAAAATTGTCGGAGAATTTTCTTTACGAGAAAAGATTTGGGTGCCTCATGTATTTTTAGCAAATGAAAAGAGTAGTGCTTTGATGGGCAGTGAAACGAAAGATGTATTGGTGAGCATTTCACCTTCAGGAGACGTCATATTTTCAACTCGTGTTACAGCTGTATTGCACTGTTGGATGAATCTACAGAAATTTCCATTTGATGAACAAGATTGTTCTATTATATTCGAGAGTTGTAAGATTATTTCAGTAAAATATATTATTGTTTGTAAATGTATTTATTAGCGATGTATTTAAAGGGACTTACGATACTAGCGAATTAAAACTTGATTGGGAAGAAGATAATCCTGTTACACTTGGACAAGAACTTCATCTAACTGAATTTACATTAAAGAATCATTGGACAAGTGCCGTTGAGGTGCAAGCGTCACCGTCAAATCAACTTCACGGTGCATTTAGTAAGGAAATTTATTAAAAGTGATTTAAAATTTATATTTTATATAAAACTCTTTATATGTTTTGACAGTTGGAAATTACAGTAAAATATCATTTACATTTCATATGGAGAGAGAAATAGGATTTTATTTAATTGATTATTTTATTCCTTCTATGATGATTGTTGCCATGTCATGGGTGAACTTTTGGATACAGGCTGATAATTCTGCTCCTCGAATTACATTAGGTAAATGAATTGTTTTCTAGTTATTAACACGAAAAAAATTAATTGTATATGAATGAAATATAAACATATTTTGAAACTGTTTAAAAATAGGATTATTTAAATTATTTTAGGAACAAGTACAATGTTATCTTTTATAACATTAGCGTCAGCACAGAGTAAGACTTTACCACGTGTGTCTTACATAAAAGCTAGTGAAATATGGTTTTTAGGATGCACAGGGTTTATATTTGGCACTCTTGTTGAATTTGCTTTTGTCAACAGTATTTGGAGAAGGAAGTAAGTATTTTTATTTTATTGGATACAATAAATACATTTTTAATAATTGATTTCTGTTAGGCAAAATATAGAATTAAAAAAGGTCAATAGTAAATATATTCTTAAATCAACTCTAACACCTAAATTACATCGTAAAGAAATTCAGAAGTTTGGTAGTATGAATAATTTACATAAATCACATTCATGTTCGAGCCTTGAAGAGAAGGTTAATTCAGAAGGTTCAATGCCGTATAATAATTATTTAACAGTACATGTAAGACATATTTACATAATACATACATAATGTACTATTGATTTATTACATAATATATGATATTGATTGGAATTTTAGAGTTTTCCCGGCAATAATCATCTACCAATTATAACAACTCAAAGTGTAGATGATTTGATAACAAGTTCAAAAGATACCGTTTCTATTTCTGTTGATAATTCAAACAAAGGTCAACAAAATCCTTTCAATGGATGGACAACAATGACACCACAAGAGATTTCTCAATGGATAGACACACGTTCAAGAATTTTATTTCCTTGTGCCTTTCTTGTGTTTAATATTTTCTATTGGAGTTTCGTGTATGCGTTTTAGTCATTGTTATTAACAATCATTTTAGTCTAAATTATAGTTACCAAATTTTATATTTATGTAATAGTTTTTATTTGATTGATATATAAAAGCACATTGATTCTTATAAGTAGGATAAGAGAATATAATAAAGTTAAGTACAATATATAATACATATTTTTAAGACATTCCATTAAATAATGATGTGATTATGACTAGTTTTTATGAGCAAGACTTTTACAAATGTATTGTGTTAGTGTAGGTTTTTATAAATCGTTTGTAATAAAATTTCAACGTTGAATAGTATTTCTGTACTTATTAGAAAGATATTTAAATAAATATAGAAATTCAATCAGAAATTATTTATTATTTATCTGTTTATAAAAACAAATAACAATTATAATACTGATATCAAAATTTGCAGAATATTTCATATGGATAAAATATATATTATATAAATTTCTTTACTGACTTTTTAATAATAAATAATTAAATTTCTGTTGGTCTTTTATTGAATAAAAATATAAATTATATTAAATAACAAAAAATGTACAAGAGTTAATGTACTCATCTTTCTTAAAAAAAACCCCTATATTACTCTAAAGTAAACTATAAACGTAAAAAAAAGGTGGAGAAAAATATTTATTATAAATTTATATTGATATATATATATATATATATATATATATATATATATATATATATATATATATATATATATATTTCAATACATTTGAGTGATAAGAGAGAGAGAGAAAGAACATCATATAAGAATATATAATTAAAATTTGCACACGTATATAAAACAGACTAATATAAACATTTTTGAATACAATTGTTTGTAACTAATAAATTGTATTTTTTATTATTTTCAATTGATAACAATTTATATTATAAAAATTAAACAATGAAGTACATTTGTCGTAATAAACAACAAACAACTTTGAAAATATTTGCGCACTTTAAAAACTGTGCTCGATTTTGATTGGTCAAATTCAATGATCACGTGGTATACCGGCAAATTGCAACAGATGTCAGTGAAGATCGCAGTATCCCGCCATTCTTATGTAGGTTGTCATTATTTGTAGTGTTATTCTATCTTAATTGTATATTTTCCTCTTGTTGCCACGTTTGTGTCTGCATATATATATATTTATATTTTAAAAACAATTATAAAAGAGTGTTTTTTTATTTTAGAAGATGCGTCGAGATATTGAGGTAAGTGGTTTAGTTAACTTAACCTAACCTAAATTCCATGTGATTTGTATTGATTCTCTAGACGAAATATCGTTTGAAACGAATCATATATGGAAAACTAAACAATGTATTATGGTTTATTTGATTATATTAAAAAAATAGAGTTTAATCTTGTATTTATATTTATTGCACACGATCGTATTTATTATTACTTGTTTTCAATATTAATGATTGACTTTTTCAATTCAATTTAAATAAAATCATCTACAATAAACTTTAAACAGTGAATATTTGTTTTCTTTGCAGTGTATATAATGTTATTTTCGTTTAATAAATAATATATTTGTGAATAAAAATGATTTGATAATTATTTTTATAAATTAAAATATCGCGTTTTATAATCTTTTATTATATTTATATATATATATATATTTATATATTTATATATATATATATATTTATATATTTATTACTGGCTTCTTTTTGTTTAAAACATGGTTATCTTCATTTAAATGACCATCTTAAAATATGTTAGTTCTTTATTATAATCTGCATTTTCTGGTTCAAATCTTACATATTATAGAATTGTGTAATAAATACTTGTTGAGAAATTAATGACGAATTCCTAAAACTAATCGTGTTTTGAAAACATACCACACATCAAACATGCCATACATGTAGTTTGCCATTTATAGAAAATATGCATACAAATTTGACTGGAGTTGTTTTTTCTTCTATTTATTTATTTTGTCTTCATGTAACATGTTTTATTATTTGTAATATGACATTCAGGTAACCGGTATTAGTTTTTTTAAGGTTATATTATAACATTACTTATCGTTATACTTTTTGATTTATTTTGTATATTTTTAAACATGCATAGAGAATTATTTGCTAAAAAGATGTTGAATATAGATTAAAAACGATTTATCTGTTAGAAAGTACTTACTAGATTCAAATTTTTGTATGTTTTCTATTTTTAGATATTTTCTTTAGCAATTAAGGTGTATTATTTGTAAATGCAAAGTATTTTTTAAGTTGGTTGTTTTATTTTTTAGGTAATTATTTTCTTATTCCTTTTGTTTTTTTCTTATTTTATATATATATATATATATATATATATATATTTTTGCATATCTATTTTTTATTGTTAGCATTTTGATTAATTTTTGTATTTGATTACTAACTGCTGAAATAGAATGATGAGTAAATAGTAATTATTCCATCATAACGAAATTCTCCTAGTTTCTTCTGATTTATAAAAAGGACAAATAATTGGAGAAAGTACTGTATATTTATATTTTATTTTAAAACGCAGGTACAAAGCTGACATTATAACAATCACAATATAATTGTGCTAGCTTCAACAAATAAAATAATTAAAAATAGTCTATAAAATATTTCCAATTCTATAATAACAAACATTTTTTTGGAGCATGCATATAAAAGGCAAACTTTTTTTTTACACATATTGCAATTATAATTAGATATGGAATACTTTGTTTGATAAATAGTTCATAAATGTTACCTTTAACAATGTTTTACATGTCCATCGCTAATTTTAATATTTTAGTCTGTATATAATCTTATATTTTATACTTATTTCATTTTGTAACTCATATAACCGTGCCAGTTAAAATAATAGTCATTTAATGAATCTTTTTAAATATATATTACGTTTATCACAATTTTGACTAGCATTTTAATTATTATCAAATAATATGATATAAATACATGGTTTCATAGATCATATTATAATTTTACTGTTGTAAAGAAAATCAACTATATTTTAAATTATTTCTATACATTTTTTTTCAAATAATACTTTGATTAGTGTTGTACCTTTTAGGTAATTATCAATAAAATTTCCATTAAAATATCATGTTTGTGTAAATTGCATGATATTTATTAATATAATATACATATATTTTTAGTAAAAAATGAGAACATAATTGAATTATAAATGAAACATTATTTAGATTTCTATATAAAGAGATTCTGAAATTCAATAATAAAATTTTACGTTATGTATAAATAAAATATGCTAAAAAATGCTTCTTCCTATTAATGCTAAAAATAAAATATGCTAAAAATGTTCTCAGTTTATTTTATACTTAATAAAATAATAATTTTCATCTATATTCAATAATACTTTATTGTATATTTAGTTCATTTCGATATCTGTAGTCCTGTACAATTTTAACAGAACATTTTATTATAAATATGAAATCAATGTACATTATAATTGCTTCGTTATTAATTGCTATTCAATTTGCAACTACACAGTAAATATTTGATTTAAATATCAATTTTAAATCAATAATGTATATTATTTATATGCTATCCATCGTTGTATCATTTTATGTTATCATCATTATACGCTTTTAAAAAAAACTGTCAGTGTTTCATGAAAAATAATACAATGTATTGTATGTTTTTTTAATTCAATTCATATAAAACAGTACATTGTTCTGTTTATGTACACGTTTACTTCATTTAATTGTCTATTTTTATATTTTGCGAAAGTGCTTCTGATTCTATTAAAATGTAATAGAATATAAAATAAACATGAAACAATAATGCAGTCAAGTTCTATAAAAAATAAACATCAATATATTTTCCATAAATAAGATATATTTATTTTAAAGAACAAAATGCTTTTCAATTTGACTACGAATTATTATTACAATACAATTCGTCGATATAAAAAATATTCCAGATCAAGGTTTTATTTTGAGCAGCTTGCTTTCTACCTAAGAAATTGACAATCTATAAAACATTTAATATTGAATATTTTTTTAAAATACTAACTTCTGATTGAGATTTTAATTAGTGCCTAAAGTTTGTAATCGTTTGAATCAATTTCTTAAAATATTTTCAATTAGAAATTTTTATTAAGGTGTAGTATTATTGACATCGAAGGAAAGTACATTGTCAGTATTTAATTGACCAGAGGAATTGGTATTAATTTGAATTTCGAAATATTTATATATAATTTTTTTTACGAATACCCTATCGTTTTTGATATGCCAATTGGTGGTCCAATGTAATTGAATTACACTTTTTTTGGTAGTGTATATCGAACTCTCAGTCTTTCTGAATTTATTATAATTATGAGTGAAATGTCACAACAATTTAGATGAAACAAATCTGAAATGTTTTCACGTATTCTTCGAGTATGTAAGGACAGATCTTTTTAGAAAATACGACGGAATTTTTATGAGAATAGGCAGAGCAGAGCGTTAATTCCAATTTTCAGTTATATATTATCGTCTAGTCAATTCAGCACCAACTTGTAACATTTTTAATTGAATTTTTAAATTTCAATAGTAGGTATAAATTTATTTCATTTAATTATAGATTGTGTATTATTGAAGAACAATTATATTATTCTGCGTTTTTTAACAATAATAATATTTTAATTATTTAGTTTTATCCTTGTTTATGTGTGAAAATGTATTACAAAAGCTTTGTTAATTTGTAAACTGGCTTTTGGTTCATGTGTTTAGTAATATTTTATATTAATTTAGTAACACGATGTTTACAAGACAATATTTTTTTTTTGTTCGTTTATTTAAAACGGTATATAGTGATAATTTTATATTTTATTTATTTTTATAATAGAAGTACTAGTTATTTTAATTTATATTTTATACTAATTTATATTACGATAATAGACTTTTAAATAACGTTAATTTTAAGAATTTTCATACAATGCGACATGCAAATTGGTTAACAAGCATTTTTGATAACAATATTAATCTAAATTTAATCAATAACAGCTTGTATAAAAAAGCCGAAAACTTTTTTTTAAATATTAATTATCAATACGTTTTGTATTAAAGGGCGGATTGAAATAATGTTTGTTTGCAGGTTCGTGAATAGCAGTAGCATAGTTAATTATATTATTATTATTTAAAATCTATATAATATATACGTAAAATACTTTGTATTGCGGATTTAAAATGTGCATTTAAATATTTGTCAAAAAATAGAATCACTAAAACGGCAAGTCATTTTAGTACTATTATACTTATTTATTAAGTTATCTTAGTTTTGACTCTTGTGTGTGGTTAATGTACAACGGTAATGTGCATTTCTTATGTACTTAAATTTTGAGATGTAGATTATGTAATAAAATGTTATTCAAAGTGTCTTGTATAAATGTGTAAAATGTAATAAAATGACTTATTTTGAAGTTAAAAATAATTTTATGTGAAAAGTTTAGTACCTTGTTTATTTTTAAGCAGTGTTTGAGTGCATTTTTTTGGTAGTAGTTAGGTTTCATATTTACAGATTATATATACATTTTCTAACTTCGTAAATAATTTAGAATAAATGCAACTTGACATTTTATTTTTTTCTTAATATAGTCATAAAGACATGATTAGTATAGACACAAAATAGTGTGAAAATGTACGATTGAAATTTTTTTTCGTGAATGACAGATTCTACTTTCAGAGAAATTATATTTTTATGCATAATTTCTGGGAAATATCTAATTTATATATATATATATATATTTATGTAGCAATTTTTAATGATTTATTTATAATGCTGTACATTTTCATAAAAATGTATTTCTCTAAAAAAATGATATACATTTTGAAAAATGATTAAATATGTTTTAATATTTTTAGGTGTATAAAGTGATTAATATGCTTTACAGTTAGGCAGGTGTAATATATTTTACGCGTCTTTTTTAATTTTTTTTTCTAAAATTGTATTATATTACGAAAAGAAATGAAAATATATTATTGTTAATAATAATTTTTTTTATTAAAAAATAACTGATTTTTTTTTATTTAATTGAGTTTGTATATTTGTATAAGAACAATTATTCGAATTGTTTAAATATTTTTTCGCAGAAAAAGCTTTGCCCATTAACTGAAAAATAACAGGCTTTTATTTTAATAAAGCTAACAAAATTCAATGTAACAATAACAATTTATTGTAAATAGCACCAATAAAATTGACTCCATACAACTCATATCTCTAGTCTTTTTTTATGTTTCATTACTCATTTTATAATTATTTTATTATTATTTTTAAGCGAAAAAATGTTTAACAAAACAAGTCTAATACTTAATAGAAATTTTAGAAATACGAAAGATTTTAAGTATCATTTTTATCTTAGTTAATTTTCCGGAATTATTTTTTTAGCGTTTGTAGCCGTTTAGTCTGTTATATGAATAATATTTCGAGTTTAATTCATAATTTATATTTGTGTTTAATTTGTTAAACTGTTCAAAAAATAAAAATTTTCACACTTCGATCGTTTTTTCACATTATTTCTTCGATAAAAATGTAATATATTTTTTTTTAAAAAATCACGAATACAAATCAGGTATTAAAAAGATAAATTTTGTATATCGCTTAATTTTCTTCGTTTATTAACGCACCAAAGCCAATTGATCATTATATTATGTCGATATTTTTTTCAGTTTCGTTCTAATTTAAATTTTATATTTTATTAATTCTAATGTATATTACTAGAGCTATAAATGTATTCCTCTTAAAGTGAGTTAAAAAATGTGCGTGTATACTGCAGTGTGCATTTCATATTAGACATTTAGGATAAATATTTTATGTGTATATATATATATATATATATATATATATATATATATATATATATATATATATGTGTGTGTGTGTATGTATGTATGCCTGACTTCTTATCAAAATCTTAATACTAAAACTAATCGACTGTATTTTTATTCTGCTCTCAATCGATTCTGTTTTAACTACTTACTTTTTTCTGTTTTAACTACCACTATTTATTTTCAATTATTATCTATTTTCAGTCACATACCAAAAAGATAACAAGTGATTAATTGAGAATAAATACTTCCTATGGCCTGTTTTGTCGATTATTAACCACTATCTATTTTTAATTTTTTCATCTAAATAAATATTGTATATATATACTTTCCTAGTAAAGTATTTTTTATTATATAATTGTTTAATAATCCTATCTAATAATTTGTTATTTCGAAAAGAAATTCATTATATATATATATATTTGTATGTATTTATATATTGAATTTCTTTTTTTAACTAGAGTACGTCCACTATTAATTGATTATAATTTAACAAGTTCAAAAATATACTTATTAAATTATATGAACAAAATTAAAATTTAATTAATTATAAAAATATTAAGTATACTTTATTCATAAAATATTTTTTGTACTTGATTTGGTCTGAATAATATTCAGTTCCATTATAAAAAATGGAATTATCCAGTACTCAAAATATACAAGTAAAAAAACTTGTTGTTTATTTGAAACAATAAAGGAACTCTTGTCATTTAATTATTTTTCTTTAAAAAATTAAGAAAATAGATCATAATATAATTTTAAAAATATTAATACCGAAATGTTCTTTTACCGTACACTGCTGCATATATTTTTTGATACTTGTTTTTTAAAAAAATACGCCAATGGCCGTCATAGGCATGTGGGATAATTTATTTTCAGATACAGAGATCCGTTATAGAATTCAAGTACAAATTTTTTGTTTAAAAATATTATTTACTGTTATTTAATAATGATATATGCACACCTGTACACAACATTCATTCATTTATACATATGCAAATTAAGTATTAAACAAATTGAAAAAAAAACTAACAATTAATCGCGATTGTAAATATCGTTATAATATGCAATTAAAATAACACGCTATTAACTTTTTCTTCGAATAAACCTATTCGAAACATTTAACTTCGTTGTTTATGCCTGGGAGGAATTTAAAATGATTTCGTTGCTTACTGTAATTTCGATGAAAATGGACTTAGTGGACTTACTGTAGTTAAATTTAAACCCTAGTCGTGGTGCTTTGTCAGTAATGTATCATACTACTAATGGGATTGAATCGCATAATTTTACTCAAGAGTATCCATAATACACTTGTCATGACTGTAAGCATGACACCGCCCCAACCGAGATCTAAACTCCATGCGGTACTGAATATTCGCGCTGATAGAAGCGAACGTAGAATTTCTGACTGTCCTCCGCCATCGGCGCGGAAAAGTAAGACAGGTGTTGATGTGCCTACGACGCCGTCGACCGTGCCGTCTGCATGTTCGCCGGCTGCACCGTGCATTCGTTTAAAATGTATAATTGTGAGCGTGAATAGAGCAAACGATGCTGAAAAAATAAATAAATATATTAACTACATTTTTTTGATACATTAACATTTAACATGTTCTTTTTTATAAAATTTCTACCGCATGTTAAAAAAGATGTTATGATATACTTTTTTTCTATAAATAAATCAGTATATTGAAAACTCCACAATTCTTTTTTATTGAAAGATTTTATTGAACATTTTTATTGTTCCTTTCTAATAAAAGAACGAATATGGAAATTATTTAATATATAGGATCATTCAAATGTGACGCCTAGATTTGTATGTTATTAAAAAGAAACTATACACACGTTTCTTTTTAATAAAACACAAATCTAAGCGTCACATTTGGATGACTTTGTATAAATAATAGATTACAATAAATAATTTCATCTGCTATTATAACTTACCTGCTAGTAAATACATGACTCCTGTTACTAAAACTGCACTAATTTGATGTTGACATACGCCGAAAGCTCCGACCAAAGCTGCACTTCCCAGTACGATCAGACAGACAAGTGCACAAGAAATTGATAGATTTTGCATTCCTGAAATATAATTTCACTTACTGATTTATTCACACTTTGTTTCAATTTTTATGTGTTTATATATATATATATATATATATATTTATTAATTATATCATAATATATAAACCATTCGTTAAGCACAAAATAGACTGTTGGTGGTTGTTTTTTGTATTTATATTCTAATTACAACCCATGCAACATTCGTACGCATTTTTATAAGGTAATTTGGTGAAAATGTGCACACTTTATACGGTATCATGTAAAATTACTCATTATGGTTTATGAGTGTCGTTGTTTCTGTTATTGGTATTATATTCATGGCTAATTGTAGGTCAAGTTAATAACGTAGCATAGTTTGTATTATGATGTGCCCTTATGTAGGTAGGTGCTTTGTAATATACATATGAATTTGTTTATTTTTAATTGAAAATGATCTCATCTTAAGTACTCATAGTTTTTTTTTAAAAAAAATAAATAAAAACGTAATAAAGTTCCGTGAATTCTTTATCATCGTTATGAAATTTAGTACAGTAATTACTTTTTATTTCACCAGTACATATTTTTGTTTAACATTTTTACTGCTAGAGTTTTTGAACATTCACTAATAACTTAATTTTCTTTTTTTTAATGTCTAGTAACAAGTATATTGTATATAATTGTATTTTTTTTAATATAAAAATAAAATTGTGTAAGGATACAAATGTCACTAAAAACATTTTAATTAAAATGAAGATCTATTTTTACTGAATGATATTCATATTTTTTTTATCGTTCCTTGTATTAAATTGTTAAATGTACAAATTTGGAATAGTCAATCTATTACAAATTGTTATATAGGTCATCCAAATGTGACGCCTAGATTTGTGTTTTATTAAAAAGAAAATGTGTATAGCTTCTTTTTAATAAAACACAAATCTATGCGTCACATTTGGATGACTATATATGAAAATAACACTTCATATTTTTTTCAATTTTAGTGTTTAATAATTTTTATGTGTTTGTTTATTTTGTGTAATTTTGTTAATCATTTTCAAAGGTCTTTTCTTTGATAATAATAAAAATAATTTTGAATATTGTTTAATCTACTGAAAAGAAAAAATAATTTTTTATTGCTTGTGTTTTGCTCGAAGATTTTTTTTTTTTTGATTTCACATTTTTGACGATATTATGTATTGTCTAATAAAATATCAAAAAAATGTTTTATATTCTAAAATTCCTAATAAATTAAAAATCATAGAAATTAATCGATACATTTAAATACATTGGTGATTAAAATGAATAATTAAAATATGTCAAAATAGTAAAACATTTTTTTATATTGCATGATATAAGTAATTAATCCCTAATTGAAATATCTTTATATAAATATTCCTTAAAAATTAAAAAAATATTACCGATATCAAAAAAATATAAATTATTCGTTATTAGTTGTATTACTATTTGATTTATTTTCATATAATGTAAATTTAAATACGGTTGATTTATTTATTATGAATTTGTTAGATTAAATCATTGCAATGTCGTGAAATTTATTCATTGTATCATAAAAGCGAAGCGTGAAATCGTAATTTCAATATATTATGTATATAATAGTCACGATATGTGGGGAAATAAGTTTACGACGTACTCGAAAATTCGATAATTTAGTTTTGATCGGTGTAACAGCGAGTTTGTAAATAGTTCTGACAAACTACAAAAATCTAAGTTAATATATAAAAATACTGATTATTTTGATATTGTAATATTTTATTCATAGATAAACACTACAAAATGTCCAGAAACTGATTGTCAGTTCTGATACGAGTGGAAAAAAATGACAATAATTAATTATTTGGTATTAGGTTGAATGAAATTTTATGTCGATTGGGGCAAAGAATTATCGTAAATGTTTGTTTTTATGTTTTTATTGACTAGAGGGTGTGTATAAAAGTACTATATACAAAAATGTGGAAAGTAAAAGTTTTCCTTATTGTAAATTCGGTTGATTAAATTATAAATTTCCTAGTGTAACAATATTTGAGATTGTTATCGTAATAACAATTAAATATTTTTTTAAGCCAAAAAAAGTTAATTGCTGCATACATTCTAATTCATTTTTGGCGTGCAGGAATTTTATTAAGCGTTTTTATACCCAAAAATTCACATAAAAGAACATTTCTTTTGTATGAGTATTCATAAGCAAAAAACATGAACATTCGGTAAAAAAGTAGTAATTGTCTGTAGAAAATTTTATATTTATTCACAGTTATATTTTTTGTGTTTATCTATTTTTGAATTATTTTCGATTAATATTTTTTTTTTAAAAAAATTATATGTAAACTGTCATTTAAATAAATTTGACTTCAGTAGTAGTAGATATTTTTTTTATTTTTATATAATCATCTTGTTTAGAAGAAAAGATTTTTATTCATTATTAAAAATATGTGTATAGTTTGAGTTATTTGAGTTTCTATTAATTAAATTAGTAATATTTTTTTTGTTTGTGTATATATAACTTTTGTTATTTTTTATTAGTAGCTTGCAATAAAAAAATATTGATAGAAATTTAGAAATATATATGAAAAAATAGTTTTTGTGTTATAAAATAAAATAATTGCATATTAATTAATAAAAAAATATTTTGCATAAAAATATGTTCAGTGATCTATAAAAAGCATTATTAATGTAAATTTCCATCTTCGATCGAAAATGTTTCCAAAATCTAATTTACTTTTTATTAGAAAAGAAGTCAACACAAATTGAAGTTTGATTCTCTTATAAAACTTTCTTTGTATACATTTTCCGAATCGAATAATTTAGACTACGAATTTCGTTCGAAATGAAATCAACACACTTGTTCAAATAATCATGTGTTACGTTTCGACTTTACGGCGCGAACTAGACAATAATAAAAAAAAAGCAATAGACACTACCACAATATTCACAATTAAGTCGCTGAATAATACAACACGATAACAGACTTACTGTGCTGCCAAATTGCTCTCGGCTCCTCTCTGACTCCTGTATCCAGGCCACCTGCTAAATAATTGACGCACGTATCCACCGGCGGAAATCCTACCCTTCCGAGAAGTTCGACGTCTTCATCTGAAAATTCAGACACGGAATCTGATTTCGTTTCTTCATAAATACCTGAGGAGCGTAATCGAACAGTCGTAGTGGAAACGATATGAAAGCCGCTTCCTCGTACGAATGAAATATTATTTTGTATGTATGGGGCTTATTGCGCGTTTTACAAATATAGAATCGGATTAGTTTTCGTATCGTCCTCATATTCAATGTATTCAATTTTGTAATTGAATTCATATAGCTCTTCAGAGTACAGTAACACAAGTATTTACACATTCGTATTTATCCTCTGCGAGTTTTATATAATAAATATGTTTTATATGCGTTTATGTAAGGACATAAAACAATAAAGAGAAATAATTGGAGATTTTATATTTTTGATTAATGTACTATTTATATAATATTGTATCAATTATGGAATATATTGAAAAGGGGCGAAACAGTAAAATTAGTAATTAAACATTGATCGATAAAAATGGTAAATGTATTATGTTGTCAAGTATCTCCCTTCCGCTTTTTTTTTTTTTTTTGTACATAGCCGCGAAATTCAAAAGACAAAAAGGCGGAAGGGAGATATTTGACAACCTAATATATAAAAAAATTTTATGGATTTATTTTTTAATTTATTACATTAAATCCTGAATGGATCAATTTAGAAAAAATAAGTTAGCTTGTTTGTAGCACAAGATTGTTTATTTAAATAATTTAATAGGTATTAAAATGGCAGGAATTTGTCTAAAAAATAATTGCTTCATATTACATACAAAAATGAGTATAAGTAAAATTTAGGAATTGTAGAAAGAATGTATGAAAACTAGAATTAATTGTAATTTTGAACCTTAAAATACAGTTTTTTAATAAAATCTTATAGTAGCTGATAATCTGGTCATTCGTTTTGATACTCTGCAAAAATCATTTTTACCTATTTAAATTATATATATATATATATATATATATATATATATATATATATATGTAGAGAGAGAGAGAATACTTGCAATAAATCATTGAATAAAAAAAATGTAAATGTTAGATTCTGAGGTATGGTATTTTTTAAAATGAAAACAATTATTTCAAGTATCCAATCTGTTTTTCAATCTTGTAGTATTTTAGAATATTTCAAATAAAAATAAGTAAATATAGGAAAATATATATAGATGTTTTAAAGTTAATATATGAAGGCAAAGTCAGTTTACTATTCGTCGTGAACGACATTTTTATAGTTATTTACCTCTAGTGAATATAAAAATATCCTGGGATCCTCGTAAATATATTCTCAACCTTTTAAATACATTTATGTATATACATATATTCTTAGTTTGACTGTTGATGAATGTTTAAAGAATCCATCAAGTATCGTTATTTAACCTCGTTGAAATTCACGGTCGTTTGAAATATGCAAGTTAATTAAACGTCGTGCGAGTTTATAAATTCATAAACGACGTTCGAAACCGTATAATAATAATTTCGTTACCTCGAGATTTTAATGTACAAATACCATAAAATACAACCGACATATTTTAACAACACGCAATCTTCAAATGGAATCTCAAATCAATATAATCATTTATGTATTAGTAAATCATATTTACATTCCTCGTATTTGACTATTCGATTTGGACATTATTTATTTATTTTTTTAGTGTACGGTTCAGTTCATGTGTTATGGATTAAATATTAATGTAAGAAATATTCAAGTTAACATTTCCAACAAGCACACATATAATTATCATCCATTTATTGTTCTACCTATTAAGTTTCAAAATCATTCTAGACAGACATTACATAAAACGATTTTTCATCTTAATACTTAATTACATTTTAATTTAACTCATAAGAAACGAGAATGTATGTCCTTTTTAATATAAAACTATAAAAAAGAAAATACCTTCTAGACTGACACATAAAGTCCAGATACCGCCGTGCATTGGGACCAGAAATGCTAACGGTTTCGGTGTCTCGGTTCGTCCTCGTTCCTCTTTCGTCCTTCTGTTTTCTTCTGCTTGGTGTCGTACAGGTATCGTCGTTATCCGTGCCACTGTATTGTGCAGTAGCCAATGTAAATGAATTAATCTGTTTGTTCCCGGCGTTCCTGTAATTGTATTTATTAGTCACTTCATAACACTTAATTTGAATTATTATTATTCTTTTTGTCTACGCGACTGAAATGTGTACGTTGTTGAGTTGCGATTTACGAGAATTACGACTTTCATTTCATTCTCTACTTGTATATTGACAAAATATATGTTTTTGACTAAAAAGGAGGGAAAGTTGTGCAAATATTCATTTTCATACATTTGAAATTATATATATATATATATATATATATATATATATATATATATATATATATATATACAAAGGATTATGTTTAATATTTTCTATCCTTAATTAATGATTTCAGTCTCGTAAGACTACTTATAAATTAAATTTTAATTTAATTCTAGTTTAAACTTTAGTTGAAATTATAATTGATATTTAATTCAGTAATAGTTCGAAACAATAATCTTGTCAGCGACAATAATTTTAAAAGTAATTAGTAAAATGCAAATACTAAAATAAATAAGTGTATTTTTAATTAAGTGAATTAACTTACCGGGTATTTGATCTGCTAATGCAGTAATAGTAGCATTATTCTTCTCTGCTACCAATTCACTTAATTTGTCTTGATCCCACGTGACTTCTTCCCAATGATCTGTCATAATTGCTGCACATAACATGGCTGTTGAACAGGACGTTAGCACTAGGGTGCCTGAAAAATAAACGTAGAAAGTAATATCAGTAAATTAAAGATTATTGATCAATCAAACTTCTATTTATAACATTTACTAAAATAATCCTTTCTTGTAAGTTCGTTTGTCCGTCCTTGTTTTTTTATTAATGAAATCTACATTATCTTAAAATGATTTTATATAACTGTATTTTTTGGTTTTATTGTAGTTTAATTATTTGAATTTTCAAATACAATTTATTTTTGAATTACATATGAATAATAAAAAATTATATACGAGGGTCGTTTGATAAGTATGGTTAAAAAATAAGAAAAATTTAATTAAATTAAACAATAAATATCTTTACCATACTTATTAAACGACTCTCGTATTTAAAGTTTATGTTAAAAGCTCGATAAATCATTATTCAAAATATTCAATTTATTTTTGTAATTAATTTATCTGTAATACGGATTTGATGTATTATTTTTTGTTCAAAAATCAATTATTTATCTTAACAAAAACAAAAAAAACTTAAAGAATACTCGAATTTTGGTAAAGATATAAAATAATATCATTGAGTAGATTATATAGATCAATTATTGATGAAATGTAGTAATATTTAAATTTAAAAAAGTCATTGTTTTTTAATAGTTGACAATTAAACAAGAAAAAAATGTCATATATAGGCTCATCCAAATGTGACGCCTAGATTTGTGTACTATTAAAAATAAACTATACACATGTTTCCCTATACACCAATCTAATCACATGTTTCTCTATACACCACCCTAATATACATGTTTTTTTTTAATAAAATACAAATATAGGCGTCACATTTGGATGACCATATACATATATTTATTGCACGTGTACTATTGTTATATTATAATAAAAATAATACGACCAATAATTTATATTAAAAAATCAAAAATAGTGAAATATAAATAACTGTCTTTTTTAAAATTTTCAATTTCTATTACTCATAAGCTGTTTTAATTTTTATACAATTCGATTAATTTCCCTATTCAAATATTGAACATTTTAGATTTATTTACTTTCATATATTTCATTTTACGTCGATCGTGTCAAACGTTTACTGCTGGCCAGTTTAATTTTATTTCCCCTTTAATTAAATACTTCCATTTAAACCGATTTTTCGCATGAAAAACATCCCCATTGACCGAACTTTCGCGGTATTTTTTTACATTTCGCACCGTACTTTGCTATATATCAATTCAAAAAGCCGACATTCTAAGCCAGTTGTCCAAACTTTTCCAATAACAACACAAAGGACTACTAAAACTGACATGACTTTCGAACTTTCGATGCGTCTTGCCTTTTTTGTACGTGTCTGTTATTTGAAATATGTCTTATAAATATTTGTTATGTCTTATAAATTATTAAAATAGTGAATAATATGAGTGACTAATTAATATAAAAATGCATTTATATATAACACGTGTGTATGAATGATATATATTTATTTATTGGAGAAAAATATATACGAATAATTATAAAAAGGTATTTGACTAGCCATCATGTAACGATTTATTGAAAATAGTTCAAGCAATCCACTTCCTTCATAAATTATTCCAATGTGTCCATTAATCATTGTATATGTAGAGTATAGTTAAACATGTTTATTTTTTCCACAATGAACAGTATTATTGTATTGTACTTACATTTATTAAAAACGTGCAACCTGTTATTTTTATTATGTCTATGACACGAGACAAATTTCAATAATTTATTAACGTATCCGTATTGAACATATATTTTGTGTATTTGTATGTACGTGTGCTCACTACTTTTTTAAGTTAATTATTACAGAAAACGAAATTTTCTAGTCTTTATTTATTATTTAGATCCTAGCTTATCGTATAAAATATCAGAAAAAAATATTGAAAGTATATCCATGCTTTTATTTACAATTACATTGATTTTTTACCAATTTTTTGGTATACAAAAATATTATAAAATATTTTATTACTTGTTTTAACAATGAATTTGGGTTTTCAATATTCAATGAATTTTTTCTTCTGAAATAACAACTTAATTTTGTATATTATTATACAGTAAATTACGGAAGAGCAGTTATACGATATTTTATTTTTTTTTAAAAAAAATTACTGTATTTAAAATTAAAATAGCATTTAAAATAGTGAACTATTTTAAATTGTAAACTTGTATTAAAAATATATTTCCTTAATAAAACAGAATTAATGTTTAGTGATAAAAAAATTAAATCTAAAAGTTTTAAAATTTGACACGGATTGAATTTCTTGATGGTTAGTTAAATGTACTTCAATATATATATATATATATATATATATATATATATATATATATATATATATATATATATATATATATATATATAGTTACTAATGCTCTCAATTCCTTATTAAGAAAAGTAAAGAACTACTTATTTTTTTTTTTTGTAAGAAAGTTTGATAGTGCAGTACAGCACCTTCTGCATCGAATTTAATTAGGTCATAGACTATATATATATATATATATATATATATATATATATATATATATATATATATATATATTAATTAAAAGTGCCAAATGAAATTAAAAAGTATATTCGTACAAGTAACATAATTGAATCAGCTATATCTATTTTATATTGAATTAAATTTTACTTCAATGTGCAGTCGTTACTTTAGTTTATCATAATTTAAATCGTTATTTTATTTATGAATGAAAAGTTATTTTTTTTTTTTTACTTACAGACCAAAAAATAAATCAAGAAAGAAGCTTTTAATCTTATTCTCAATCGAGGGAATTTTTATTTTATATAATCGAAATTATAATCGTATTTATTTCCATTTTTTTGAAACTATCATTTATATTGTCATATAAAAAATAGTTTATATATAAGTATATTAAATTAATATACATCTAAATTTCACATAAAAAATGTTTACAGTAATGCCTAAAATTGTCGAATCGTGGCCATGAAATGGATTATTTAAATTAATGTTTTTATTTAAGATATTCAAAATTAAAACATTTACATATTATATTGCCTTATATATATATATATATATATATATATATATATATATATATATATATATATATATATATATATATATATTGGTGTTTGTGTTGTAATGTTTACTTTTAATTTTTCTTTACAAAAACCAAGCCAGTCAATCAAATCAACTTATCCAGTCAGATATGTTTTCTCTCCCAGCGACTGTCAATTAATTTTTCATTTAAACGAGTGTTTACACGCCTAGTGTTTGAACAAAGTGCCCCTGAAAGAAAGACTTGGTGAAATTTAATGCAAGGTGTATATATATATATATATATATATATATATATATATTTATTCACAGGTGTTATCCTAAATTGATTTCAAAGACTGATGGTTCAACGACAGACGTCTGTTTCATTTTATTTAACAAATTTAATTGCGTTTTGATGTTTTTCAACTCATTGAACGTATTTTCAGTTTTCTTATTTTATTGGATTGATAATTGAATATGAATCATAAATTGATAAAAATCATTGAATTACTTGAAATTTGGAGTTTGTTGTTTTGTAATTTTACTGATTGATCAGAAATAGCAAGGTGTGATATTGAGAAATGAATGGATTCATTCATTTAAGAAGTTGTAAATTACTCGTGTTATTATAAAGATGGCTCGAAAAAAGAAAATTGTTAAACTTACATCTTGCAAATATATATAAATGTTTTTTGAAATTCGAAATATAATAATTTTTTAATAATAATAGATGTAATTAAACATAAACAATCCCTATATTTTAAATGAAAAAAATAATTTTGCATTGTATTTAATTTTCGTGTCTGTGATTGTCATTCAAAATGTTATAGTGCCAAAAAGGCATTAAACACAGTAACAAAATAATATCTGACCTGATTACAACAACTTTCAATTTATATTCATTGAAATTTCAAAAAATAGTGTATTAAACCGAATTGTTTCTATACCATTTTTAATGTCGAATAAAAAATCGTCGAAGTAGTTATGTATTTTTTTAAAAAATAAATATTTATGAAAGAGTACAACGCGTTTGAATGAAAAATAATAATTTATATGGTTATCAGTTTGACTATATCGCAATTATTTACAGCTATTCAAATCAATAGCTAATTAATATTCCCTCGTCTGCCTGCCAATCATTTTTTTAATTTAACCGAATGTGTTTAAATAAGATGTCGAATTTCATATACACACGCATATATATATATATATATATATATATATATATATTCACGCTTTCGAACATTTTTTGATTAAATCGCTACACTAATTTGATTTGTAATATTATCGCGTGTTGAAAAATGTGATTACAATTATTTTTGGAGTAATTATTTAATTAAATTGTAAATAGTTCTTGTAATTGATTAACAGATATAAAAAAAAAGTTTATATAGTATTGATTTTTTTGTAAACGCAATTTTATTTAATGGTTTTAGATAAAAGATAAATTTTTAAGCTTGAAAATCGTTAGTCTATTTTATGTTGTAGTACTTCACTTTTATGAGTATACACAGGAAATTCAGCAAGCGCTCGTATAATCTCCTTGCCGGATATCAAAGTTAAAGTTTAAAAAATAGAAAAAAAAAACTAAATATAGTACACAAATAGTCTAAAAGAAATCTCAGTATCCATTTACTCTCCAAGTAAATGCTTTTCAGTTTAATTGATACAACATAAATGTTAGGTTATGAAATATTTAGGAGATATTTCTCAATGGTTTATTTTTACAACAAAACGGAGTAAAAAATAGTTACCTTTTTAACGAAAAACAACAACATTAAATAATATTTGTACATGTCGTTATTTTAATTAAATAATTGAATTATGTACAATGATAAAGTTCTGTTTAAATAAATCTGTTTATATTTTTTAATGATACTAATAATTTAATTCAAACAATTTTGTCATTTCGTAAATTAATTTTCTCATATTTTGAATAATGGTTATACTGTGTGTAATTTATTGCATAATATATTGTTCCATTCGTATAAGCTCATCAATCAAATGACAGTTTATACGATGTAGGGATAATTATGCAGGGTTAGTCCGTGGAGGAAAATAAAATGTAAATATCGTTATATTTTGTATTGCGTGTACACAATATGTGTATATATATATATATATATATATATATATATATATATATATATATATATATATACATATAGTAAGGGAGATAAAGTGGAGGAGAGTCTTTGTAAATTTTATATAAATTGAGGATTGAAAAATAAATCAGTTAATTTCTCTCTTGTTTCTTATATTTGGTTTTCTGTTAACTTAATTAATCGGTTACAATCGGTTTCAGAATTTGTATCATCTTTAAAGATTTATTTGAAAATAGCACAAGTGTCTATAGTAGTAGTTGTTGCAAAATACTTCATTTATAACTGTCACCAGAAATAAAATATAATAAAGGTGTACAGGAAAAATAGTTTTCAATTATTTTTTGTTCTTATATATTTTTCATACGTTTTACTTTTCTCTGTAGATATTTTTTAAAAAAATCTCAATAGTATGTGGTTGGTTAATAAACTTGTAATTTTTAAATAAAACAAAAAATTATGTTTAACTTGAAATTTAATAAAAGTTTAAAAAGTACTTTATGAGAATAATTATTTTGATTTTGTTAACAAAAATGATTTTTATGAAAATTTAGAAAGTATATTAAGAGTATTAGAGTTAATTGGATGATGTAGGCTAATTTTTAAAAATATTTTTAATAGTATTGAGTATTTGGTGTTAATTTTTTTTTTAATAAATATATATATATATATATGTACATGTGGTTTCATGTATTGATTCGAGCAAGATTAACCAAAGATGTTGATACGTCAAAGGCAGACAGTTGAAAAAAATGGTAAAAATGACTCGCAATCAGTCAACGACTCCGTACAGCCGTCTGTCAGAACTGTTATCGGAGTAAACACATATTTTAATGTCTCGTGCAGTGACGGCTATCCTTTTTTTGTCCGGAAAAACAAACTTTTGCTATCAGAAATTCGTTCGTCGCTCTGTTAATAAAAGAGACTACTCACTTTTTATTTGCAGCCTTGTAACCGTGCTATAATGGTTATTAATGTTGTAAGATCTTCATCTATTACAACATACGTAAATAAATCGTGGAAGAATGAATAGATGGAGAAACTAACAAAACTTGTATATATCAAAATACTTTATTTTATGTTCCTGTTTTTTACTGATTGTTATTAGTCTTCTAGTGATATGTATATATTCATATTTTAAGTTTCTTTAATATTGTAAATATTGGATATACAAAATATTTTAAATATTTGATTGGTGTAGTCAAGAAAATTAGTATAGAAACTTGAAATGATAAAAATAGAAAAAAAAATCATTTGAGACAAAAAATTACTAACTATTTTGCTTTAAATCTGTATAAAACTAATAACTTATAATTTAACAAACGTAGTTTCAGTGCGAAATAATTTTCTCTTTTCTTGTCTGTTTGTTGTTAATCAATCTTTTCAAAGTGGTAAGATTCTAGTTGTTTTATTGATAGTTATTGTGTATCAGAGCGTATATTTTACTAATGATGTTATTGAAGTAAATTGTATTTATGTGATGTTCATTTTCATTGTATTTCAAAAGAATAGTAGATAGAGTGGTATATAAAAACGAATAGAGTGGTTTATTGTACAAATAATGATAGTAATTTAACATAATTTCGAAATATTGGATTACTTAGGTTTGAAATGGATTAAATAACAAATTTAATTTTTTATGGACATATTAATACATTAAATACATTTTTGACATGTTTTAAATAAACATGAATAAATATTATTAATTAAAATGATTAAGACAATAATATAATATAATGTAAATTTAAGCACCGGATAAAACAATTTTAGATTCTAGAAGTATATGTTTTTTTTCTTAATTATATTTTTGTTTCAAAGTCGAGATTTAAAAAATAATTTCAATCTTTCACCCGTTTCTTTTAATAAAACATTAAATGGTGTCTTTGACGTTTGTAAGTACCGGATTTAATAAAAAAAAAACGACTTATCTGAACCACAATACGATTACAGAGCACAATGCCTTTATGAATCACACAGCTAATACTACCAGGCGCATGTGGTAGATGTGGTTTTTGATAGCGTTTTAATATCAGGCACAGGTGGGTGGTATTTTGTTTAAAATGTTAATAAGTTTTGATCCGCGTGCCGCTTTCAAACATTTCAATTCAGAACATTAATTTTAAAGGAAAGCTTTTTATCTCGTTTACGAATTTCATTCAGTTTAGTTGTTCATTCGAAATATTTAAGAACTGTAAATTACTTAACATTTTAATTGATTGTAAAAAAGTTATCTTAACTGGATACTTTATATGGTCTAAATTTTTAGATGTGATTGACGGAGGTTGAAAAGGATTGTAATAAAATATTTAACTGGAAAAAATAAAATATTGAATTTCGAATAAATTTTTATAAGAGATTAAAATAATTGCAATTTAATATTGTAAAAATTGAAGGTTTCATTTACTGATAATTTCAAGATTGTAATTCATGTTTGATTTATATCATCCGAGAGAGATGTAAACTCGATTAATTTTTCTGTTTCTAAAAATATTCGCATCTCTATATGCCAGTTATTATTTATTTCGTTGTTATTTTCGTATTTTGTTCGGGGCGTAACCGAATATGAGTCTCGTCTGTTCATATTGTATGATTTATGTCGTGTATCGTAAATTCAAATAATCGTTTATAAGAAAGAACCATTATATATTACCTAATAAGAAAAAAACGCTCGGATGCACGCTACAGTTCCATCCGGCGGGGGCGTCATCTGCATCGTCCCCTGGTGGCGCGCTGGCACCGCCGGCCACGCAATGGCCTCCGGCCGACAGTGCTGACCCGTTGCTCGCCCCACTCGGCGAATCCATCTGATCGACGGCGCTGTATAATGTTGAACTGTACGGATCGCCTTCTGCACTTGTTGCTCTGCCAAAGAATAGCAACGACCACCTCCCCGGTGGCCCTCGTGTTGCTGTTGTTGTTGACGTCGCCGCGGATGGCGACGGGTATGTATTCCGACGGTCCCGTTTTTTTAATTTGACTGGAAGACGTTGTTTCAACGGCCGTAAACAGTAATCGTACAATTCGATTTTGGTACACGTGTTTGTTATATCTCGCAAGAGTGATTATGATGTCAAACCGGTGGTGACCTTACACACAAGGTTATATTTCGATCGATATCATACGACACTATAGAGAATTTGTATGCTTTTTGCTATGAGGTGTGTGACTTACTGGAGTAGGATTTTATTCAACGAACGTGCATTTACCAATATTATATACCTTTCTTTCGATTTGTGTTATTTCACTAAATTGTTTTTACTCGATCAATGCGATCAGTTAACAACGTACACTATTTAAATATTCCAATTTACGAAAACAGTCTTCAAGTATTTTCATTTAAAAAGAGCAAAACTACTACGATGAAGTTATTACACCAACAACAGATCTCACTACAAAGACTCAACTATCAATTAGTATAATTGAAATCGATCAAGTGGAAATTGTGTGCCAGCAACAACGTATCTGATTATATTTTCTTATTTTAATTTTCTTATAAGGATTCAATTAATTATAAGACTTGATTATGTTCTTAAATCGTACGAAGATTATAATGATTAGAATAACATTTATTAGCGATTGTTGCTATTAATTAATACTGGCTTTTGAATTTTTACATTCAGAATTCAAATAATCACAGATTAGTGTTGAAAAAGATTACAAACATTTAAAGGTGTATAATAATATATATATTTATTTTCTTATACTATGGTCGGATTCGCTTTATTCTTTGATTTTTTTTAATCGTTTTATTTTATGTAATTATATAATTTATAAATTGATTTGACGATATTAAATGCGCAAGCGAAGCTTATAAGAATGTTCACCGTATTAATTTATTATGAAAATTTTATTTTTAAATACACTGATTAATTTTTTATTTGGAAGTAAATTTATTCACTATCCTCTCTCGTGAACGACTGGCAGATCTGAAAATAAAAAAAAGTCTTATAATATTTTTTCAATACTAAAAAAAATATCTAATTCATATAGTTAAAAAAAATCGCATGAAACTAAACATACACACACAACACATACTCACACACTATCGATTTCGATTACCTAGATCAAAAGATAGATAAAAATACTCGTTAAATTTGTTACTCGCTATAATCGTTACGTTTTAAAATAAAGCACTAAAGCAAAGTACATTCGTGTATCGTTTTTTCTGTACTTCGTTTTCTCATCCCTTATCTAAACGTTTACCATTTTAGCTGACCTGGTCGGATTTTATTTCTTATTTTCATGTATTTTACAATCATTGTTGTACTCGTTACAAAAAGAAATTTATTGTTGAAATTGTATGTTATTTCTTATTTGTTTATATGGATTTGTAGTGTGTTTTGGTAGTAAATGTTATTTAAGATGATTGAGTTTGGAATTTTGGCCACAGTTATTATCAATATTTATATACATACACACATACAATATATATATATATATATATATATATATATATATATATATATATATATATATATAGACAACATATATATATATATATATAATATATATGAATATATATATATATGATGATGATGATGATATAATAGATAAAACATTATCATATAATAAATTAATTATACAGTTGTGCATTTTTTTTTTGAGATTTATTCTACACATATCAATTGTAATAAATGTATACTGTTGTATTATTTTTATAATTTTTATACTTCGTCTTATTTAATATTGTTTAAAATATTCTATCGTATCAACAAAAAATCCACTCTTAACATTTCTTTTATCAAACTAAATAAAAATGTACTGAAGTGGTTACAGTAATTTAAATAATGGTATGAGTAATACAAAAGAATGTATACTTTATAGTTACCATAGTGATATTTTGCATACTTTTTTATTTACAATTATTCTTTGTGGCTTTTAACTTTTTTTTATTTTATTTATTCTTAACTTTAATAATATTAAAAAGTCAACTTACAATAAAAACGAATAAAACGTTAAAATGGTTGATACAAAGTAACTCAAATATTATTAAGATTAGAACAAAAAACAATGTTTACTTTTTTTGCTGTCATAGTAATATTTCTGCACATAAATCTTATTTGCATTCTATTCCTCATATATATAATTCATGAAAATGTTAAATTCGAAAGACATATAGTCGAAATTAATTCTAAAAAAAAGTAATGGATGCTCGAAACGTTTTTCTACGAGAAAATTGTTATGATACATTCATTATATATTTGTGTGTCAAAATATGTACTTTATATAAAATTGAAAAATTTGTTACCTATGTAGATATTGATTTTTTTAATGGATGCGATTTATTTTACAGTCAATTGAAAAATAGTAGATGATAAAAAAACTGAATTATATTTGTTATTCACAGATTTTTCCATTTTTATAATGTTTGTTTTGTAGGTACATTCATTTTGGAATATAGGTAGGGCATTTTTTTTATAAAGACAGTTTAATAATTTTCCTATGGATATATATATATATATATATATATATATATATGGAAATTAGTCAGGAGAATAATTAAAGTAAATAAAAAACTTCGAAAAATGTTTCATATAAATTAGAGTTCGTAATTAATTTAAATTATATTATCTAATAATTAAAAACATATTAAAGAAAGATTATTATGATAATAATTTAGCTAATGAATCTTAGTTTTCGTTAACTTGTAATAATCTTGTACATTTTTTTTATTAAATTTTAAACTGTTTTTAATTAATTTACATAAGAATCGTTAGTAATTAGTATTTGGACAAACTTATCATTTATTAATTGAAATTAATTGCGTCAATTAAAATATCTTTTTTGTTTTAAATTCAGTTCGTAGTTTTTATCTTGTAGGTAATTTTGAATAGTTTCTGATTTTTGAAAAAAATGGTTATTATAACTTATTGAAAATATAGTTATTTATTAAATATTATATATTTTGGAGTATTAAATATTTTTTAAAAAAATAAAGTATTATAGACAGTTAGTGGTAAGATAAGCCTAAAATAATTGTTTTAAGATGAAATATGTATATTCTAAAATATTATAAATTAAAGTAGTTTTTAAAGATATTTATAAAAAAATAAAATGTACAGACACATACATATATATATATATATATATATATATATATATATATATATATATATATATATATATAAAATAACTTATTCAAGCTAGTCAATAATAGGAAAAGTTCTGTGTCAACAAAATCGACTGTAATAAATAAAATGGACATGTTATAATGCTATTCACATCACTGCACATCACGTGACTTGTCAAATATTTACAAAAGTATTGTGAATATATAAAAGAACCAATACCATCAATCGAACTGCAGCGGATACAGCGTTGTATTGACACACAACTCTACAGGTCGTTCGATCAACGCAACAACAATAATTTTATGTGTACATTTGATTATAGTGACATTTAGCAATGACGAAAATCGTAAACATGAATCAAAAACTCGATTTAATATTATTCGTTCTCGGTCTTTTGATTAAACGTCCACTTGATAGGAATGCACGCTAGTTACTCCACACGTTCGTGTGCTTTATTGTTGTTCGAACTGAACTACACTTGGATGTCGGATAAAAACAGCAGAGCTGTTACAATAACAATCAACTCCCACGTACTACCGCTCTTTTATCGAACTCACTGACTAACACAAAAACACAATGAGTATTATACGATTTAATACATCGGATAGAGATTTTTCGAAAATTATGTGCGTTCGTCGTGCGTTTGAAACGTGGCCGTTGTCGTTACCGTTGGCGGCAAAAACGTCGTATTTCGTTTCTCGCAGTGTGAAAACTGAAAAGCTGTGTGTTGCGATAGCGTTGCCAGGCCGCGCTTTAAAAAAAAACCGTCATGTCACGATATCCCACTTAGGGCGGACTGACTTGCACGATATATCGAATGATTGCCGCCGTGCACCAACTTTTGATGTTCGAGTGCTTGTATAAAGTACATTAACGTCTACCTTTCGTTATATTTATGTGAATATATTACGGATAAAATTCTAATTTGTTTACCTTGTATATCTCTAGACACCGCACATTGAAAACTAGAAATCTAAAAAAACTTTCAAACGCACGTTGGTCCTTCTCAGGCATCATTTATTCACCACCTTGGAAATTAGAGACGAAGTTCAACACTTAAATGTCTATTCTCTTCACAAGAGCTTATATTAGTCTTTCAGTTATGTTTATATAGGGTCATTTAAAATAAACTATACACATGTTTATTTTTAATAAAACACATCTAGGCGTGATATTTGGATGATCGTATATATATATATATATATATATATATATATATATATATATATATATATATATATATATATATAAAATATCTACTTTTATTGATGTATATTAATATATGTTTCAGAAATACATTTTTAAATTTTTATAATTATTAAAAAAAAATGTTTGAAAAATTAAATACAAGGAACAAATAATTAAGTACAGGTAACTCTCTTATAACACGATAGATAGGTTTCTAGAAAATGCCGTGTTGTGTGAAACCGTGTTATATGAGATTAGAAGCCTGTACGAAAAAGGGGATTACTTTTCGAAAACTTATTAAAAACAAATATTTTTTTTATTCCGTATAAGCAACTTCATTTTTATTAAAAATATTAAAATATGTATTACATAAAACGTAAAGAAATAAATAATATCTATTTTAATTTAATATAACTTTAATTTAATAATTTTCTTCATCATCATTGCTCAGTATAATCAAACGAGAACGTTTTTTTGGTTGAACGATATCATCTTCACTCTCTGAACTTTTTTTAGTTAGTTTTTCACCTTCTGGCGTTTTTAAAAAAAATTGGTTTGTTTGCTAGTTCTTACAAGATCTTTGTAGATTTCATAGTATGGAGGTAGCCAATTTTGCAGCTCCCTTTTGAATTTTCGGCTTCTTTCAGCGGAAGTGTCTGCATTCAAGAAAAATGATTCTAGATTTTTGGCTAAGCTTTAAGCCTTCCTGTAATTTTTTTAGTGTTAAATTATTAACTTTACAATCTTCATCAGTGCTTTTATCTTCAGAATCAATTTGATTTACAACTTCGAACACCATTTCTATCAACTAACTTCTTTTTCCACTAATAAATCTTGAACAACCTCAATAACCATCTATTTTATTTTTCTAATATATTTTCTATAATAAAAATTGTATTATCTAGTGTTAAGAAGTGTTTCCGCAATTCAATACAAGGATTTCCGTAATTTTCTTGATGTGTTAGAGCGAAATCGTGTTGTAGGAGGGTTACTTGTATTGCAATAAATTTAATTTTCATGCTCAATTTTGTTCCAGCTTAATAATTCTTTGTTGAAGTTTAAAATTATGATAATAGTTTGGCACACTGACTAAATTAACTTTTACATGATTCATTGGTGAAAATTTCATAAAGTTTTTTTTTTATTAGAATGTTCTATGCTTACTCATTTTGATACATTTTTGCTTATTTCGCTGAAAATTCCATTATCTTTTGAACATAGACATAAAAATTCACAATCATGTTTCATCAATTTTGATAATAGCATTAAATGTAAATGAAACTGTTAATATATTTTACATTTGATTTATTTGTTTATTATTTTTTACAAGTATATTTTTTAAAAAATAAAACTACTATATTTCAGAATTTAAAAAATGGTGACTAGAACTTTTTTTTTGAAAGTTGTTGATTTTAATGTTACACGTTTAAAATTGTTAATTTTATGTTTTCGGTTTTTAATTTCTTGTAATATAGTCTTTATTTTTTTACGTTGTCGTTTATTTTTTATTTATTTACTAGATATAAAATACAATGAAAAATTTGTCTATATTTACTCAACACATATTAGAAATGGGACCTGATATTACAAGTTTCAAAAATAATCAACGAAAAAAATCAAAATAAAAAAAATTAAAATGAAAAAGTGATAATCTAATAAAAAAAATTATACTAATTCTTAAACGACAGTAATGTGAAATTATATATCCAAAATTATTATTATTCAAAAGTTATGCTAAATTTCCTTATTACACTATTTAAACTTAATTTTTAATGATCATTATTGTTCAAAATAAAAAAAATGCAAAATGAAAAAGTAATAATCTAATAAAAAAAATGATACTAATTCTTAAACGACAGTCATGTGAAATTATATAGATTTTTGAGTTATTTAAAAAAAATCATAGATTTGTTTTTTTGGAAAATCATTGATTACAAAAGTGATATTTTAATTAATGAAGTAAATATAATAAATTTTATTACTACAACAGAAGTTTTATAATCATATCATCGAATATTAACTATTGTATTAACATAAGAATGATTAATAATAATATTAAATTTATATTTAAAGTTTTATTTCATTTCACATGAAATCGAATTATCTAAACTTAACTGTATTTAATTTTTATTAAAAAAATAACATTTTACTTGATAGATTTTTTTAATTTTTTTAAACTCATTTCTTTTATTAACTTAATTTCTCGTAAAATATATGTTTATTATTATGATCATTGTTTTAATGCCATGTTGTTAAATAGAATGAGTTTTTTACGAGGATATATTTCCTCTAACAAAGGAAAAAATATAATATAGTTGTTTTTTTTTTAAAAAAAAGTAAGTAAAATGAAATACAAACGCTCGTAAAGTTGAGTAGGAATAGACTGAAACTGTATTATTACACCAACACACAATAGTTTCGACGTCACTGAAACTGTTTTTTTAATGATGACATGCAAGTTAATTAGTGAAGGTATCGTATTCTATATTGCTTGCCTGTACTCTTAGAAAATAAACATCCTCGTTCGAGACTAAATTGCAATTTCCGTCTATATCGATTAAATATATTTAATTTAATGTTGTATAAAACGCTATTTAATCAAGCTAGAATATATATTTCGAGTTAGTTACACAAATAAACAAGAAAATTAATTTATGAAATTTCTACTCTTTTTTTTAGATCGTTTTCAATTACGTTTTATTAATCTATTATAATTTGAATTTATTTCCATTGATATTTGAATAATATACAGTAACGTTAGATAATTTTGACAGTTATTTTAATTTCGTACGGTTTTATTTAAAAAGAAGCGATTTATTTTAATTATTTACCTTTTTTTAATTCTACTAAAATCAACATGACTATTCAATTCAGTCGATATTTGCAAAATAAATCATGCTATTGATTCCATTCAGATTATCAAGATTGCACAAATACACAATGTGTCTGTATATTATTAAATTATGAAAAAATACATGAAGCTAATATCGTATTTTGAATCAATATCAGACAAATGGGATTCGTTATGTAACTTTGTAGGTCAAACATTTTTGTTATGAATTATTAAATTTTTTAACCTATAACGTTGCTTATATCACGTATTAATCATTTTAAAGTTCACTTATCAACATGTTTTGTACACCTGTTTGTAATACCGAAAATATATAGTATATTAATTCGAGATGATATTTATATTTTAGTGTATTAAAGTTTTCTTTTTACAAATGTTAATATTATTGTCTGTTTTTGTCTAGACTGAGTTACAAATTTGAATGTTCTCAATTGTAAATTTGTATAGGTGTTTTTAAGTGTGATAGAACTTTAAATTACATTCCTATTGAAAGTTTTATCTAATCTAAAAAAAATCTTTATATATTAGATATATATATATATATATATACATATACATACACACATAAATACACATAAAATGTTTTTTTTAAGTTAGATAGAAATTTTGATAGGAATTTAATTTAAAGTTCTATCACGCTTAAAAAACATCATATATATATATGAATAAAAGTAAACGGAGAATATCGGTCACATCTAAGATTTGCGGATGATATACTACTTATAAGTGAAAAACCGGAAGAATTACAAACATTACTCGAAACCCTCTTAGAAAAAAGCTGAAAAGAAGAGTTAAAAATAAATATGGGAAAAACTAAGGTCATATTCAATAATTTCGCTGAAAAAAGTAAAATACAATTAGAGAATCAGTACCTGGAACAAGTGGACGAAATAAAATACCTAGGAAAAACTATAAGATACGATGGTGATTTATGGCCAGAAATCAAAACGAGAATCAGAGCTACATGGGTAATATTTGGGAGACTAAATAGTATAATGAAAAGCAATATACCAATCAGTTTAAAAAGAAAGGCATATAATCAATGTGTACTATCGGCCTGTACGTATGGAGCAGAAACTTGGACTTTAAACATAAGAATGAAACAGAAACTGTTAGCTGTCCAGAGAAGCATGGAAAGAATAATGTTAGGAATTTCTAAACTGGATCGAAAAATAAGTAAATGGATAAGAGAACAAACAAAAGTAATTGATATAATAGAGCAAGTTCAATCGTTGAAATGGACATAGGCAGGATATATAGCGAGAAGAGAGGACAAGATTGTTACGGAATGGAGACCAAGAGATAAAAAGAGATCTAAAGGAAGACCACATCAAAAATGGAGAGATGAAATTGTGAAGTATTGCGGAGGCCAAGGTTGGATGAGATTGGCCAGCGACAGGAAAGAATGGAAGAGGCTCGGAAAACTCTTCTTATTTTAATTATGACATTTGACGAGGCTTTCGCCCAGCAGTGGGCTGATGTGGGCTATCAGTAGTAAAAAATGATTAAATATTTTTATTGTATTTTGAGCACTTGTGAATTTTTTTGTCAATTTTCGTGAACCAGTCATAAATCATAAAAAATATGTATATTTATTTTTATTCCAATAATTTTAAATTTCCAGAAATGTTTCCTATATGTCGATCAAAAAGTTTTTTGCTAAATTGAAAAAAAAATTATGAAAGTAAACATTGTACTTTGTTAATTATCTATAAATTTTAATGATTATTTATACTTTTATTGATTTTATAAATCTGTGATATACACAGTTTGCATAGTAGTGCATATACAAGTTACAATTTTTATTAATTTTTAATATTTTTGAGATTATATAAACATTGGCATACATACATACATACATACATATATATATATATATATATATATATATATATATATATATATATATATATATTTTCATGTACTTAAACACACGTATACATATATGAAATGAAAAAGTCTGTATAATAACAGAATCTCAAATGAAAATCAATTTTTTCAATTAAATTTAATTTCATAACGTGTTTGAAATTTTAATAAAGGAGAATTGAAAATAATCATACTTTCTATTCATATGGGATATATGTATATATATATATATATATATATATATATATATAATACACAATTGAATGAATTATCAAAAATTAAGTAAAATTTCCCCATTACACGATTTAAACTTAATTTTTAATAATCATTACTGTTTGACGTTTGGTATAAATCACTTATTTGTATATAACGAAATTACAATTTCGTTCAGCACGTCAAAACAATTATTAATTCGTTTTGATAAAATCAAGTAACTCTGTTGTTTTTCATTCACGCTTTGTATTTATAATTTACATTTAGGGTCAATGATACATTCGAATTGTATTCAACAACGTGTACACGTACACGGCTTCGCGGCTGCAACTCATTTCACAGAAAAAAAATACAAAAACTGTATTCGACAATGGAAAAAAATCCTTACCGTTTTACTTGTACGTTCGATATTTATTGCGGTTTTATGTATTTTGATTGGTTTTAGCTATGGTCATTTCTTCATAACATGTCCAGCACCTGGCCGCACTATCAACATCTAACCCATTTTCCCACGATTATAGCGCAGTTGTCACGCACAAGCCGAGACCTCGAATTACTGAAATATGAAAAAAATACATGAAAGAAAGCTCGCTCTTAACATTATTATTGTACACAATAAATTTATTTGTATGTTTGATGTGAATATATATATATATATATATATATATATATATATATATATATATATATATATATATATATATATATATATATATATATAACTGTGAATAATGAACGAAAGAAAGCTCATTCTTTGTTCAAAGAACAATTCTTATTTCATTGTATTGTGGAGTATATATTTTTTTGAAAGTCGAATTTAATGTTGTTTCGTATTCAGTGAAATAGTTTTTATTGCAAGATAATAGTAACTAAAAAAATATTTCTCAGCGAAGAAAAATTAATCCGAGTATATCTGTATGTTCATGTTTGTATAAAGTTTGTATTTATACATAGGGTCATCCAAATGTGACGCCTAGATTTGTGTTTTATTAAAAAGAAACTATACATATGTTTCCCTATATACCACCCCATAAATATGTTTATTTTTAATAAAACACAGATCTAGGCGTCACATTTGGATGGCCATATATATATATATATATATATATATATATATATATATATATATATATATATATATATATAGAGAGAGAAAGAAGAATTAGATTCGTTAATAATTTTATTTTTCTTACAATTATATTTATGAAAAAAATTAGTATAGATGTTATTTAAGACAAACTTTATACAAACAATATTATATATATATATATATATATATATATATATATATATATATATATATATATATATATATATATATATATATTGTATATGGTCATCTATGTGATGTTTAAATTTGTATTTTATTAAAAAGAAACATGTGTGTAGGGTGGTGTATAGGAAAACATGTGTATAGTTTCTTTTTAATAAAACACAAATCTAGGCGTCATATTTGGATAATCATATATATATATATATAGAGAGAGAGAGAGAGAGAGTGAGTGTCATGCAAACCTTGTTTAAAATATCGCATAAGTGTAACTTATGCTTAAATATTTCAAATCTTTCTTATTCGACTTGACGGGCGTTTTACATTTTGCACATAAGAAATCTTAAAAAAATCACTTCAGCCTTACATCAAATATTCTCGTATCCGGAATTTCGAACATTCGTTATTCTACTTTCTGTCGTTTTTTTATGAAAGCGTTGATAGAACGCCCGCGTACATACAAGTATATGCGTGTGCCTTATTTGTGCCTGTGAAAATGTTTTCGCACAAATCTAATTCAGATTTCGGTGAATGTTTGTTTTTTTCGAAAATATATTTGTTTTAGTTTCCGTTTGTTTTTGTTAAGTTTGGAAAAATTGAATATTTTATTTGTGAAGCAGTTAAATCGTTTGAATACACACATATACATATTATATAATTGGTTTTGCATTTTATTAGTATTTGTTTGATTTTCTATTTGTTTTTATTTTTCAATAATTTTTCTTCAAAAGTTATAGTATATTTAAATTTTTTTTCATGCTTTTATTATTGTATATCAGTGTAAAATTACAAACTCAATTTTTTAGAAAAATATTCACGAAAATAAAAATAGTGATTTTATTGTTGTTTTTTGACTAGTCTGTTAAATCAATTTTCTGTACTTAAATTTCGTTTTGTGTCCGAAAATGAGGTTTTAATCATTGATTCGTCTTATTTTATAGCCGACCTTCGATTTCAGACCAAAAAAATCGATTTTCGAAAACTTCGATTTTTCATGAAATTTTACATACTATAGGTCGTCGTTTTTTTGAGGTCAAAAATTGAAAATTTTAAAAACGACTTTTTTTTAGTTTTTTTAAATAGAAATCGGTTGTTTTGATAGAAAATAGTCATTTTTTAGCATAAATTACATTTGGTTCTAGAAAATATAATTTTGGTAATTGAAAGTTGATTTTTAATAATTTTCAGTCTATGTTCGAAATTTGAAAATTCGAAAACAAAATATTTACATTAGTTGTAATATTAAATTTTGATTTAAAATGTTTAATTACTAATTGAGTAACTATTTTCAGTAAAAAAAAAATAAAAAAAATGATATAGTAAATGTGTATGGAATGAAAATAATGAATTTTTGACTGAACTAGAAATAGATTGTCTTTATTAGCGTTTTCTTTGAATAAAATTCGCTCTTTGTTAGAAATAGTGTTCTTTAATTATTGATTCGTCTTATTTGTAACTGATTTTTATTTTATATAAATAAATGTGATTTTGGAAAGTATAAATTTTTATGAAACTGCATATATGTTGATTTTTGGTGACCAAAATAAGACATTTTTAACGAGTCATTTTTTTTATTACACTTCTATTATTTTTACCGAAAATAACCAATTTGTAACAAAAATAATGTCTATTAACGGATGTTTTCAGAAAATACAATTTTTGATTTTCTTTTTTCTTGTAATTCAAAAAATAAAAATATATCGTTAAAATGGAAGATTTAGACTGAAAATGTAATTTTTTGAACATTTTATATTTTTTATAGAATATATATATGTAGAATTGTGTGCGTATGTAAAAGTGAGTACTTGTATCTGTAAATTAGTGCAATAGTGGTGCCCGCTGTCAAGGTCGTTCTTTGCATGTTACCATGTAGTTTAACAACGACCTCATTCGTTACTGTCGTTTATGGGATTTGTTGTGACGTCACAGAGGTTGACCCAGCTTTGATGCAAACAGGTCGCCTTCTATATTTAGATTATAAAATGACTATATATATATATATATATATATATATATATATATATATATATATATATATATATATAAATCAATTTTTCAAAGAACCTCTGTATATAACTTCAGTATATGCTTTTATTGCTTTTTTTCTACACAGAATATTTACATTTAAGTATGTAGTTTAAGAAATAATTTATATTATAATAAGTACTATTATTTTTTTATAGAGTTTAAATGATGATGATTGAAATTGTCAGATTTATCAATCTGTATGATATTAAAATATATCTTAATATTTTAATAAATTATAAAAATATATTTATACTATTTTCAATTTTTCTATTTTTACTTGTCAATAATTTGTGATGATCTTCAATACAGCCATTTCGTTCGGCTATAGATTATTTTTGAATTAAAGTACTTTGAAAAGCTATAATAAGAATGTTTTAATCTAATTTAAATTGTTAATGTAAATCAAGTTTTAATATATTTATTTTTTTTCAACATGTCAAATTAAAATTTTAAACACGTAGTTAATTATTTCTGAGTGTGTATTTTAAATACCTGACAAATATTTTCTTTCAAGAAATTTACATATTTCAATCAAGAATTCAATTACATATGCAGTTATAAGATAAAAACAAACATATCGTTTTTTTGAAACTATATTTTATATGTAAAATATATTCAAAATATGAATGGCTGCGATTTAGCAGAAGTATGTAAGTTGGTAATTTTTTTCCGAAAATGTAACATTGATGAAAACTACAAATACATGTACCACACCTAACGATCAGTTTTTTTGTCTTATGTAAAATTCGTAAAAGTGGCATCCGTTTTTGCCACTTCACTACAAATGTTACTTGCAAATTAATCATATTTTAAATCTCATGCAAAATGATTTATGTATTCATTGTACTGTACGTCTTTTTTGTCACCAAATCTGTATTGTAACAAATTTCTGTTGGATGTAATAAACAAAAAGAAGAACAAAAACTGGAAATTTTCTATTATGGCTCAACATTTAAATTTATGTTATAGTCATTAATTAAAAAAATATCTCGTTTCATAATTTATAAATAAAAATAGTATAAAAAAATAAAGGAGACTGCTAACGTAATTAATATCTTTTTTTAACAATTCAATACATTGTAAAATTATGGAAATTTAGTTAATTTTTTTTTGTCAAATAATTTTGACATCAAAAGAATTTGTTTTTTATTGTGACATTTTCATTTCTTAGCTTTTTTTGTAATTTTTGAAATATATAAATATACATGTGTGTATATATATATATATATATATATATATATATATATATATATATGCGTGTGTGTGTGTTTATGGTGAGTTTATTTTGAATGTGCGTGTCGAAGAGGTGAAAGTTCAAAGGTTACAAAATATATATAATATTCTGTGCACGAGTTCATTGTATGTATGTATGTATATATATATATATATATATATATATATATATATATATATATATATATATATATATATATATATATATATATATAATACATTGTTGTTAGGTAGCGAAATTAAGAATCAATAATGATAATTGTCAAATTAACAATAGTGTTATGTCGAGTGGTGGGTGCAAACGGTGTAACATTTTTAATTAGTAAATAACTTTCGACTCATAATTTTTTTAGCATACATATTTAATTCAAAATTTGCAAAAAAAAACCGCATGCTGATTAATTTGACAATAATATATTTAAAATATGTATATCCGTAATACAATAATTATACAATTAATTAAGCTGTCAGTATTGCGGCACTGTATTTTTAAAACAATAACATTGTGTCACATTTGAATTCAACGTTCATTTCCATACACGTTAATAATTTTAACTAATATACTACACAAACAATATTCCTAACCTCATTTTTCTTTAACTGTCACGTCAGCAACAACGCGTTAAAGAAGGCACATTGTTTTAAGTTTTATACGGATTACGTAATCTGTCAGGTAGTCTCGTTCACAACACGGTATCGTATGTAATGTATGAATGTGTACATAAATACCCACCTTCTAAAACACTTCTGAGCATTATCAAGTTCATATCTTGCCACCGTTGTGCTACCATTGTCTGGTACACAATCAACTAAACACACGTCACAGTTAAATCTGTTTATTGCATGTCGAGACGTTACTTAAGTACCGCACGTTGTAGAACCTTGCATTTTTCCACATATTGTGGAACTGGTTTTCTTCTGAGCCGACAGTGAGTCACACTGCGTCCCAAGTTTGCAATCCCCGCGCGCGTGGTTCTATTAGGGGGTTGCGACGCGATACCACCCTTACCGTATCAGCCGACGTGCGCGTTTACATTTAATAAGGACTGTGGCGATTTTCGTAGACGATTGTTGAAGCGGTTGAAATGTATAAGGTAAAATGCAAATTTGAACTTTTGCACGAGTGTTAGTCATTTTATGTCACATGCTTGCAATTAGTGGTACAGTACGATTGTGTAATTCTAAAAAAAAAATAACTATCAGTTCTCATTGCCATGTTTTCATTAAAACAGAGATACCAGCTAAATAAATTATCAAGAATTCATATTTTTTCAGAAATCAATCTCACACGATTTCTATATTCGCCAATCATTCATCACTCATGTATACTTACTAATATATACAGACGAGGGTATTTATATAACCATTCATCATTCGTCTAGAGCCCCAAGTGAATGTTCGTACCAGTAACTAAATGTTAATCATGCAAATATTAAGATACGTCTCTTACTCGTATATTTCAGTTGGGAGAGTAGAAAATTTAATTATGAAAATGGAAAACATTTGTTGGCGATGTAACACTAATAGATATTTATTAATATATTTTGAATGAACATAATATTAGCTATTATTTTAATAACAATCTAGTTTTTAACTTTTTTTTCAATGACAAGAATAAAATAATAACTTTGTTACAAGCAGAGAAGTTATATAAAATTCATTATCTTTATTGTTTTGATAATTATTAAAATTATTTTGTTTATAAGAAAAATAAAAAATTATCACACTTTCCAAATGGTAGTTGATTTTTTGAAATATTGGAATATTGTGTTTTGGTGTGAAAATTTAATCATTAATTATATTTATACATATGAATTATTCTCCCATAAATAGATACATATTTAATATATTTATTTATTCAAATTTTCATATGTTTGGTTTTAATTTATTCGTGTAAGTAAAATTAACTGGTCAAACTATTATCACATCTGTTCAGTATTTTTTATTTGATTTATTTTAAATTTTTTGTGATAGAATCAAATATGCTAATATAGAATTGTTTGAAAGTATTAAATTAAAAAAATCTAGAATTAAAACATAAGTTGAAGCAGTTACAATCAGATATTTTCTTTATAATACAAATTAATCATTTCATGACAGTACTTCAATATGGGTATCATTGTAGAACATTAAATAATTTTAAATAAAGTAAACAGGAGGAAAATGCTGAAAAATGTAAAAGTCTTTTTTTTTATCTAATCGTCGGAGGGTTTTAATAATTCAGAAATAAATTTGTAGTGTTTAAGTGACTAATGTGTGTCAAAGTGAATTTTCACTGTATGAAACGAGTAGATTTCTTGTTTCAAGGCGAAAAAGAAGATCTTAAAATAGTTCTGTATAACAGGAAAAATATTTGAAATGTCAATAAACCATTGACTATTTGTGTGAAAAACTGCATTTTATTGTATACAAAATCTTTTTAAATTCGTTTAGTCTCGTCGAATTTTCACGAAATGGTTAGACTTTTACTTATTCAACCGTAAACATTCAGATAAAACCATTTTTCAATTATATGAACATAGCTATTTTTACATTTGAACTATTTATACATCTATATCGAACACTCACACCACATATACATATATGTATATCGATTTTTCATGAAATTTTCCATACTAGTCATGGGTTTTTTTGAGGTTCAAAAATTGAAAAATTTGTGTCTTGTTGTTTTTATTATAAATCAATTATTTTAACAGAAAGTAATTACTTTTTGTCAAAAATAACATGTGTTATTAAAAAATACCATTTTAGTAGCCAGAAAACGATTTTTGATCTTTATTCTTAGTTTTTTACAATTAAAAAAAAAATCATTTATCATAAATCAGTAATAATTCTCTAATTTCAGTTTCTAAATCACAGTCATAATATTTTGTATCGATAAACATTTATGTATCGTTGTTTAATAACATTTCTTTTGATCTAAATTATGAAAATTTATTATATAGGGTCATCCAAATGTAACGCCTAGATTTGTGTTTTATTAAAAAGAAACAAAAGATTCTATACACATGTTGATGAATTTATATAATTAAAAAAATTTATCAGATAAACTTAAAATATAATCAATATTTATTCAGGAAAGTTCCGATTTCAAATTAAAATGTTTTATATATCTTATGAATTATATATTGAGATGCAGTAAGTTTGTGTTAATAAGGAAACATTGTTGTATTTAATAGAATAAAAAATCGATCAGAATCGATTTCTTAAATTAAAAGGCAAAACGTGATGAAACTAGTAGATTTCGTCCGTTTCGATATGGACATGCCCATTGAAACGTACTACGTTGCCCTAAGTTTCAGCTCCTGCAGCAATTTAAACTTCACATAAAATCTCGAATGCAGGATCATCCACCGATACATGCGCTACGTACATTGTAGATGTTGGTGGAACTACTTCATCGGTCGTTTATTTTGTTCCTCACTAATAACCGCTCTTATCTTTTCAACAGTTTCGCAAGAGAGCATCACTGAAGTGCAGTTAATTTAAACACAGCACTATTAAAATTCATCTGAATTTATGAATTTTAATTTTTATAGATTCGTTTCATAATTTACACATTTCCTACAACACCTACGGTTATGTTTACTTTTCATCTTCTCTTATTATCTTTATTTGTATTTACAGTAAATTTTATGTCATGTCGATGGTTGTGTAAACTGTTCATGTAGTTTTTTGTAAACGTTTATTTTCATTTAGTCATAAATAAAAAATAAAAATAAATGAGCCTTGTATGTGTTGTTGTATGTGACTTATTGACGTTTTCACCGTAGTGTTTTTCTACATTTATATCTTCTATCTTTTTTCTTCTACTTACATATTGTTACATTTAATATATATATATATATATATATATATACATATGTATATGTTTCGCTTAAATTGAGGTTGTGAACATGGCAATTATGTTATTTTTAAATTTATATTTATAAACAATGAGTCATTATTTTATGAATTTAAATTTTAAATTATAATATTTTCTCTAGTATAATAAAACTTTAAGTAATTAAATATTTGTCATATTATTTATATATATATATATATATATATATATATATATATATATATGTTAATATATACTTCATTTTAAAAATGCTTAAATATATGTTATATATTAGATTATTAGAAAATATATGTACTTACAATGAAGAAATACAATATCATTATCAATGAAATGAGGATTTATTATTTATTTAGAATCTTATTTTAGAGTACAGTTCATGTCTTAATAAAAAATTATTACATTTTCAAAACATAAATGATATTTTTTGTAATATAAAAATGTAAAAACAGTTCAGTATTCGTAACAAATTAAATATATGTATGTGTAAATACGTATATTTAAATATTTTATTATCATATACGTTAGGCAGCATTTAAATAAATTCTGTCCCACATTTTATATATATATATATATATATATATATATATATATATATATATATATATATATATATATATAATGTGCTATTAAACATATTTGAATGAATATTTTACATTTTATAAAGTTATGTACATTCGATTGAAAAAAAATTAATGTGATTACAATAAATGGGCTTTTAGAACGATGAGTGTGAATAAATAATATTTTATGAATATTTTATTATCATAATGAGTGTAAAAATCTGAATAAAAATATTCTCTCTCTCTCTCCCCTCTCTCTCTCTCTCTCACACACACACACACGCATATATATTATGCAAAATTAATAGAAATGTATATTTGTTATAAATTTCAATTTTTATAAAATAAAATCTAATTTTTAGTAAATTGCTATTTAATAATTGATTTATAAATTTTTGAATAGAAAAGATGATTATAAAAATGTCTAAAATATCAATCAAAATATAGTTAAAATATATAGATGTTTTTTTAAGCTTGATAGAACTTTAAATTGAATTCCTATCGAAAGTTTTATCTCGCTTATAAAAACATCTTTACATATATTCATATGTGTGTGTGTGTGTATGCATATATAAAGGTATGATAAAGGTGTTTTTTAGGTTAGATAGAACTTTTGATTGGGATTTAATTTAAAGTTGTATCATTTTTTTAAAAAAACCTTTGTATTATGAAAAAATAAAATTATTTTCAGTAACTTAGAAAACACGAACAAAATATTTTATAAATAATATATGTGTAGAATAGAAATTGTTTTTTTAAATTCTTAATATATTAATTAAATTTGTGATTTATTATACGTATGATTTATTTACGAATGAGAAATTACATTGTTAAATTGAAATTAGAAAAAAATCGATCGGAAGATCGTGCAATAAAGATTTTATTGCTGTATACAATTGTAATTTTTTCATTTTTCAAACATCCAATTTGATTAAAAATACAATTTTAATATGGGTAAGAGAAACATAAAAGTATTCGAAACTACCAGTCTCGTTTCAAGTTAAAATCAAAACTGAACATCCCGTATAAACATCTGTGAAACTTTTTTTATTAAATTTCGAAAAAAAACTTTTTACAAAATAATTTATCATTCTTGAAAACTATCGAACTAGACACGACTAAATTATTATAAATGTATTTATTCGATGGCAGAAAACATTTAGAAGCATCTTGAAGAAAATATTGTGAAAGTGGTCGTCAATATTCAACAGATTAACATTTACATATTTGTCTCTATTTGTTCAGAAAATAAATTTATGGATATATAGAACAAGTCGTAAAGTAAATTTATGTTACTAGTATTTTTATTTAAATTGGAAAAAAAATGTTTTCTTGAAGACTAGTTTTCGGGTTTTCTTTGATAAAAATTTATATTATCATCAATTTCATCATTAAAAAAAATATTTAAAAAGTTGTTAATAAATCTTGTAATAATAAAATTCGTTATTGTATAGACAATGTATATTTGGCTAATTTATTATTTTTAACAGGTAATGTAATTAATTTATAGTTAATTTTTAATTGTATATACGAGGGTTGTTTATTAATATGGTAAAAAGGTAAAAAAAACTAAATTGAAAAATTAAATTAATTAAATTAAACAATAAATAAATTTATCATACTTATCAAACGACGCTCTTACAGTAATAAATATTTTCTATTTAATCATTTAAATTTTATTAATAGTTGAGAATAAATTCCTTATATTAAAATCAACTCATTTGACATTTAAAGAGTTAAATATAATTTGTTATTTTATATATTATTTTTTATTAGATGGGAAAGTAGAGAGAAGGTAAATTTTTATTTAAATATTTTAAATATGATTTAAAGAAAATTGTGTAAATGTATTTATATAAAAAAATATTTCTATACAATTATTTAGATTATTGTTTTAAAAAAATAAATATACTCAATTATGTCCCAATTTTTTATAATTCATTTTAAATTAATATTTTCATATTCATAAAAATGTATTTGTTGTCTTTCAAGGAAACAATTTAATAGAATATTTCGGACTATTCTCGTATACATCCTCTATAACGATTTTCTTTTTACAAGTCTGATAAAATTTGAATGAATCATTCAGCAGAAATAGAATTGATTGTTGAAATGCACGGGTATATATATATGTTTGTAAAATTTACGACATTGTTTGACGTTAAATATAATTTGCGTTTAATATAGACATAAATTTTGAAATCCAGCTCAGCAATTTTAAAATTATATATATTTTATATAAAATTCAAGAAATATATGTGTATGTGTATATATATATATATATATATATATATATATATATATATATTCATAGATACAGCAAAAACATTGCCGTATCAGAAAGATTTAAGTGAGGAGAGATTGCAATCAAATGATGTTTGTTGTAGTTTGTAGGAAGTGTCCCAACGTAGCATGAATTAATAGTATTAATTCACGTTATGTTCAAATAATTATCTTTTATAAGAATCAAAATAAATGTTTTAACAGTTAATTGTTAAACGTTTGTAGTAAAAGACAGTTTATACACAATTTATACAAAACTACATAATTTATTGTTTTTTATTTTTGGTAAAATGTCTATGTAAAGATTGAAAATAAAAATCATAATTGAAAAATAAAATATTTCAATTCCTAAATAATGAGTTTGACTATTTGAAAGCTCATTTTTTTTATTTATTTTTTTTAATTAAGATAATCCATAATTAATATATTTTTATTTTTATACGTTATCAAAATTTAAAGTAAACCAAAAATAACAACATTGACAATTATTGCACATTTATAAAATAATTGTTGCTTTTCGACCTATAAATTTGTGTATCAAATTGAGTTGAATCAAGGTATCAAAGTTAGAATTGTTTAAAATAATTGTTTAATCTTTTCAAATATATTAAACAAAATTGAAACTGTGTTCAAAATAAAATATATTGAAAAACTCGATTTCAACAAAAATATAAAAATCATAAAAGTGCGAGAGAACCCATTATTTTTGTAATATTTATACATGAAAGTTTCCAAGAATCGTGGAATGGTTTTAGAGATAAGAAAATGTTTGTAACTAGAACGTACAATAACCGAAGAAATGAAGATAATGTGCAGCAAAAACTCGTATATTGAAACGATTGTAGAATAGAGATACAATTGTATTGTAAAATTTGAAACTTTTTTCTGTTTGAAAAGTGTTAAAGTATAATAGATCTTTTTACTTGTACATTATTTTATATGAAATTGATATTTTGCAGTTGTATAACCTTAAGAGATTTGTTTATGTAATTAATACGCCATTTTTATGTATATCTTATATAATTGACATAATACTGTTTTTTTCAATGTATTTTTCTTGAAATCGATTTTTCAAAAAAATAGTATTTTAAATTTTAAAAAATTATAAAAAAGTTCCTCTACATTTTTTATTAACAAAATTAAATTAAAATATATTAATTTTTGTAAATTTTTAAACCGATAAAAATAAAATAAACAATGACTAATTTGAACATTTAAATTACGGGCTGTAAAAATTAGAATGACTCAAGTGTTATTCAGAAACAAGTTTTTCCTTTATTAATAATCATTTTTTCCATTAACAATTTTGAATTATATTATTATTTGAAACATATCAGACATTTTTCTTCTCATTTTAAACAGCTATTCATATTTGTTTTGCGAACTGCAAGTAAAATAAATTCGTTTGCTTAATTGCATATTGTCTAAAATGTAAATGAATTCGAAAAAAAAAACATAATTGACTCTTCAACGATATCTCCACACATATTTCTATTTAATTACATTGTACTTGACCGATACGGAATTCGTCGAACCGATTATATCTGGCAAACGTACAAAAAACCAGAAATCATAGTAGTTTAGTTTGATTTTTTCTTATATCATATTTCATTTGCTTAAAATGTTACCAAACTATTATTGACCCCTCATGTAAATTTTCCATTAGTGCGCAGACATGTCACGTTCCGTGAGTGGAGACGGCGCCGTCGCCGATGCAGGGTCGATATTTGTGCCCCACCATCACGATTGATAAACGTTGTTGCATGGTCGTTGTACCAGGCTTCGCGAGCTTTTATAAATTGTCAGGGTCAGTTAATAGCTAACATCTTTGATTTGCCACACATTATATATATATATATATATATATATATATATATATATATATATATATATGGGGGGGGGGAGAAAGATACACAATACAAAAAACCGTTTCAGAAATACGATATTTCCCGAGAAACTATTATTAACTAATAGTTTCTATTAACTGTTTGTTATTTATCTTCCTGTATGTCTATATATCTGTATCTACCTACCTATCATCTATCTATCTATCTATCTATATATATATATATATATATATATATATATATATATATATATATATATATATATATATATATATGTAGAGGGGTGATAAAAATATTTTTAATTTCAACCAACTATATTAAATTATCCAAAAACAGAATTATAAAAATGCTTTCAACTACATTTTATTTTGAAAAAAAAAACTCAAAAATAATATGATTTTTTTTACACAAATGATCATTTGTATAATATAAAAGATTTTATAAAAGTATCGTGGAAATATAAAATCATTATAAAAGAATCATGTTTTAGTAATTTTCAATGGATATCTTAATAGTATGGCATTAATATTCATTTGTGTAAAAATTAATTAGTAACATTGACTTAATTATTAATGATTTAAAGATTTTTTGGATGGAAAACTAATTTTGAATAATGTATATATAACAGAGATGAAATTCAAACTTTTTCTAAAATTTTCTATTCCTTAATTGAGTGCCAATTATAAATATTTTAATGAAGTTTTGTAGCCATTGAGTAGAAATTGGTTTCTGGGGAAAGTAAATAAATAATAATGCTAAATTATGTTTTAAATAATTTATTTACTATTGTAGGTAATAAACTATATTTATTCTCTATGTATATAATTTACTTTATGATCGAATTCTAATTTTATTGTAAATCTACGAAAAATATTTAATACTTTCATTTCTAAAAAGTAAAAAATATTTGAGTTTTTAAGAATATTATTTTTAATACACACATTTATTAAAAAAATATAGGTATTATTTTTTTTAATTTAGACCTCCCATTGATCCTCAAAGTTTTCTAATATTTTTATTTACTGATTTTTTTAAAAAAAATATTTTTATATTCTATAATAGCTTTTTAATCAATAATTTTTGTTGGTAATTTGTTATCTTCTTTTGGTATATATATATATATATAATTTTTATTGTAAATTTTGAAACTTTTCTGATTTCGTATGTTTTTACTCTTGTAATCATTTCTCGTTATTCTTATTTACCGTTTCTATATGATTTTAACTCTGAATACGCACGCACACATGCTATATATATTCAATTAAATGTATATATATATATATATATATATATATATATATATATATATATATATATATATATATATAATCATTAAACAAAATACTTCAAATAGATTATAAAATGAATCTCGTATTACTATTAAATTTTCACCATTCTTCGAATAAAGGGCGGAATTAATTATCTGCAAAATGATGTCTTTGAAGTTGAAAGGTAGATTAAAAGAAAACAGATAATATGTTTGAATTAATTGTACCTTTCAATTAATTTTAGTAAGTGTCATGAATTATTGGAAATACGTTTGTTTTGTTACAATATAAAGTTACAATTATACATACTATTTTAAAAAGAAACCATTGAAAATTAAGCAATTTTTCAATTTTTATGATTGAAAATAAAAATTCGTTAACTCTTCAAAAACAGTAATTTTGTTATTACAGTTTATGTAAAAAAATCAATTCAAGTTATAGTAATTAAATTATTTTTTCATGAGTAAAAAGAAGACGTTAATTTATTTTTAAAAGAAAATAGTATTGAAAATGTCAGTTTTATGATCGAATACAATTATCATATTGAAACTATTAATATTTTTTTTATGAGAATATTTATTAATTTTAAATATAACAAAAGTAATTTATATTATTTGTCACAATTAGTTTATATTTTAAATGAGTGATATTTGAAAATTTTATATGCTACAAATAAATATATGTTACAAATATATATATATACATATATAAATTCATATATATATATATATATATATATATATATATATTATAAATAATATATATATATATATATATATATATATATATATATTATAAAAAAATGAGTCTGTGTGCTTGGATTGTTTTAAAATATATTTGACTTGCTGTAGTAGCTTAATATAATATTTGATACAGATGAACTAAAAGGGGCTAGTATAAGAATAAATTCGGTAAATTAATTCTACATGCAATACATTTTTTTAACTATTGCCATTTTTCTCTTATTTTGAAATATTTTTCTGAACAATATTATTAATTTATATCATGGTTATTAAAGAATAAATTAACAGTCTTGTTCAAATTCAAATATGATCTAAACAATAATTAATTATATTTCTTTCAGATGCCTGTGGACGATGACAAGTCTGTCATGATTGAGAATATTGAAAGTGTTCCCAATCTAATTGGCATTGGTAAACAATTGTTGGAAGAGAAAGATTTTAGTGCGTCTGTCGAACATTTTGCAATGATGTGCGATGAACTTGTACCTGTTCATGGCGATTTAGGAGATATTCTTGGAGAAGTATACTTGTATTATGGCCAGGTTTGTTCCCGTTTTGAAAATTCAACCCTGATTTTTAATAAAAAAAAATCATTTATAAATTACTCTTTAGGTTTTTATGCCGTGTTTTTTTTTAATCAGATTCTTCAATAAGTTTATATATATTATAATACATTCTTATATATATTTGTGCATGTAAGATACAATATATTTGTTCTTTTTGTATGTAAACTTTTTTTTTCATTTATTTTATAAGTAAAAAGTAGGTAAATATTTAAAAAATATATTCTAATCATTTATCATTACTTTTCTATTCACTTCTGAATTGATTATTTGCTTATAGTCTTTTTTGATGTTTTATCATTTATATTTTACAAAAGATAATTTAAATACCGACTATTAAACGTATCAATAAAGTACATATACTCAAGAGTTATTTGTAGATTGATAAAGGAGTACTTCGTGGTTTCTATTTAATAATTGTTAATTTCGTTATTTTGTTCTTTGATTTACGACGTTATCAGAAATGAAAAACGTACATCGAATCATTTTTATATAAGACATTTTATGCAGATTTGTAATTATTTATTTGTATTTTAGTCTCTTTTGGGCTTAGCTCGAAGTGAAATCGATGTTGTTGGGACGTTGGGCAAACAATTTGATGAAGATGACGATAATGACTCGTCATCTGAAGATAATGAAGTTGATTCAACTACAAATAATGAAGAACCAAAAAATGTAAGCAATGTATCCAAAGAAAATCCTACAGAGGATAAAAAAGCAGAATCAAGCGCGGTAAAAGAAACTGCAAGCGCGGAGGCAACAAATAAAGATACGAAAAAAAACGACGATAAAGACGAAGCTGTAAAATTGTCAGGTGTGTTTTTGAGAATTTTTTCAATAGCTTCAATTACACTTTTTTATAATTAATTTATTTAAGAAGTTGTTCATCCATTTTGATCTTTTTTATTTCTATACATATATAATTTTTGTAGATGAAAATTCGTCGTCAACAAGTACTGAAAAAGAGAAGTCTAGTGAAGAAAATAAGACTGATGAAAATAAAATAGATAGTACTGTAGATGACGCGAAACATTCAGAAGATGTACAAAAGTCTATAGAGTCTAAAACAGAATCTTCAAATGAAGTTAGCAATGGTAGTTCTGAAAGTGGATCAGTAGAGAAAAATGAAAATCAAGTTACTAATATTGAAATCGCTACAAATGGAGTGAGTAGAAATGAATATTTTTGATATTTTGATTAGAAAAAAATAAATTGTATTTTTATAAGTTATTAAAATTAATTAGATAGATTAAATATTGTTATAAACTATTATATTTCAGACTTGCAGTGGCCCATCAACATCAACAGGGATTGAATCTGAAGAGAAAGATGAGGAAAATATTGAAGATGCTGATAAGGAAGGTGAAATCAGTAATCTCCAGCTTGCATGGGAGATACTTGAACTTGCAAAAAAGATATTTGCAGAGAGAAACGAGACTGGCAATTCACTGTTGATTGAAACTTTGTATCATTTAGGCGATGTATCATTTGAAAGTGAAAATTTCGATGTTGCCATTAATGATTTTCTCGAGTGTATTAATCTACAAGAGAAAGATAATGGTAATTATTTTCATATATAAATTTTTGTTTGTGAAATCTGAAGAATTGAAAATTTTGCATTTACAAATTTTTTTTCATTTTTGCAGTGAAAGATCGCCGTTTAGCTGATGCTTATTTTAAAACAGGATTAGCATATTTAAATTGTGAAAAATATAATGAGTCATTAAAATTTTTTGGTAATGCCAAAAATGTATTAGTTTCATACTGTGATACTTTCAAACCTGCATCTGACTCTGAAGAAGATGCAGAACATTATAAAAATGAATATTATGAGTTACAAGACATCATAAAAGAAATTAATAATAAGATTCAAGATGTTGAAGAATGCTTAAATGAAGTTAGTGTAATTGTTAGAAAAATAGGTAGACTTTTTATTGTGGAATAAGTAAATAAATATTGAACTTTTTCAGACACGTAAGAGTGTTCAAGAAATGTTAAAAGAAACTCCAATGCCGCCAAGTATAAAAACAAATACAGATTCTGAAGCATCTACTTCATCAGATTCTTCAAAAACTAAAGTTAATGTAACTTCTTCTGTGTCACCAGCACAAGCCAACAATATCACTCATTTGGTAATATATTTTTAACTTTCTGTCTAATTATATTTTGTTTTAATAATTCACATTGTTATTTTCAATATGTCGTTAATCAAAATAATCTTACGATTTATTTATTTTTTATAGTTACGACGTAAAAGACCTTCAGATGAACCAGCTAACGAAGCAACGCCATCAAAAAAACAAACAATTTCGACTAATGCGAAGTCTCCTGAATCCAAATAAGTATTTTTATACAGCCATGTAATATTTTATAAAAACAACATAATAGATTGTTATGTTTGTAAAGAAAACATGTACAAGATTATTGATTTCATTCATATAAAAATACTATTATTATACATATTGTTAACTTCATCATGTGTTTCCTTAATATTCATCATTTATTTTTGTATTACTGTCTTTTTTTTTTAATTCATTGTTACGTTTTATACTTAATTTACTCAAATATTTATTATTAGAATTTGTATTTTAAATAAGTTTAGTTGATTGTAAAAACAAAATAAACATTAAATGTAAAAATATAATGTATATTTTCATTGATCAAATAAACTAATATTTAAGTATTTATTGTTTTTTTTTCAGGAATTGTGTAGAAATTGTATATTTACTAAAATATCAAAGCATTCCCAAAACATTCCATTTTGACTAAGACAAAGTACTATTCCAGTCCAAGATACACACAAATCTTTTAAATTTTAAAATCACCTTGAAAATTACAATGATTTTTAAAAGAAGCATATATTGCTACATAACTACTAAAAACATTTTTACTTTAATTATGTGAATTAACATTTAATTTAAGAGTTAAATAGTAAATGGTGTCATCTCTTTTTTAACTTGTTTTTCTTTGTATTGTTTAAATTAAATAAATCAGATAGCAACATATACTCAAAATAGTTTTTTTTAGTTTTATACTTGATTTTGTTAATATTAAGCTTTTCTATTAATATTTTACTTCAAATGTAATATGTAATGTGAGAAATATTAAAAGTAACATTCAGTTATAAAATGTTGCATTTATTTGTATTTATATAATAAATATGAAAATTATCAATGGATATTTTTATAAAAAATATGTTTTGTAATATTTTGTCATATTGTTTATATAAAATGAAATAAAATTTAATTTACAATTAATGTATTTTTAGGTTATGTAATTTTTATTATTTGTTTTTGAACCTATTTTTAATATATATATATTTTTTAAATAAATATTTTAAAATTTAAAATTATATTATAATATATTATTACAATTTATAATTATTTTATATATATATATATATATATATATATATATATATATATATATATATATATATATATATATATATATATATATATATATATATATATATATATATATATATATATATAATATATATAATAGTGTTTAACATATTTTAACTTTTATTTATTTACTAATAACTACGTTCTACATCCAAAAATAGTTATGTATCAAGAAACTTGTTTTTTTTATTTATTTACAAAGCAAACGTGTATTTAGGTGATCATTTGCTTGGTTAGTGATAACAATTGATAAGAAAATAATATAAAAAGGAATAATTCGACGTCAAAATTTAACTCAAGACTTTGTTTTTAAATTCCAGTGTTTTATTATTTATTAACTAATATTTGAAACAATCATGTCTGTACGTAACGTTTGCTTTTTCTATTTTTGATGACACTTGCTAAATAAACAATCGAATACATTATCTGTCTGTATTTAAAAGATTGCCAATGTAATTTTAATTATTTTTGTTTATATTTTTGTAGAATGCAGATAGTTCTGAAGGCGGTGATAAACCTATTGTTCAATTAACTGATTATACTCGTTTACGAGGATGAGGTTGCAAAGTTCCTAGGGAAGTCTTAACGGATTTCCTGAAAGGAATAAATGATGCGTCCTCCCCAATTTCTAATTCATCTGTTCCTACAATAGGTACCTTTATTTTAATCAGAATATAAATAAACAAATACAAAATAAATAAACAAATTTATATTAGTATCTATATTTGAAATTAATTTATATATTACTGCTTAAATTTAATTTCTTATATTAAAAATATTGATGTTTTTATGCAATTTATATACATTATATATATATATATATATATATATATATATATATATATATATACAACTTTTATTCTTATAATAAAATATGATTTTTATATTAGAATAATGTTATAATTGTGAAAAATATTTTACAAATAAAATGTTTATATAAGAATTGTTTTGTAGGTATTGGTTTGGATTGTGCTGTTTTACCTTTACGTTATGATAATCTTTATCTCTTACAAACAAATGATTTTTTCTATCCAATAAATGATGATCCATTCAAAATGGGTAAATAGAGTACTCATTTTATAAAATTCATATTAAATATAAAAGTCGTTCTTTTTGTAGGTCGTATTACTTTTGCTAACGTAGTTAGTGATCTTTATGCTTTGGGCGTTGTAAAAATTGATACGGTTTCATTATTGTTAGCACTTTCTGTAGATATGACTCAAAGACAACAAGATTATGTCTTAAGTGAAGCTATAAAAGGATTTCGTGTATGTTTGTTCTTTATTTTATCATGATATTTTTGCTATTTTACGTATATCTTAATATACATTAGATTTATTTAGGAAGCTGCAAAAGAAGCTGATGTATCTTTGATACCTGGAGTTTTGAATGAAAATCCTTGGTGTATTATGGGGGGTACAGCAACTTCTGTGTGTACTCGTAAAGAATTTATAATGTTAGTAATTAAAAAAAAATCCTAGATATGAAATATTAACTACTATTTAATTTTTAGGCCAAATGGTGCCCAGATAGGAGATGTATTAGTGTTAACAAAACCAATAGGTACACAAGTAGTAGCATTAGTTCAACAAAGATTAAAAGGAGGTGGAGAATTGGCGAATAAAATAACCAATGTTGTCTCAGAAAACTTGCTTGATACTGCTGTAAAACAAGCAGTCACTTCCATGATGCGTTTAAACTTAACAGGTTTCTAGTACTATTTTTTTAATGGAAGATTTGTATGATTAAATATTATATTTCCTTTAAGCTGCAAAGTTGATGCATAAGTATGAAGCACATGGTGCAACTGATGTTACTGGATTTGGTTTAGTTGGGCATGCTGATAATTTAGCTGAAAGCCAAGCAGAGGCTGTTGATTTTGTAATTGATACTCTACCAATTATAGCAAATATGGATACAGTAGCAACTGCAATAGGTCATTCAAAGTAAGATTATATATATTTATGTATATATACGAGTATATAAGAATGTTTAAGAGAAAAAATTAAAATTTATTATTAGATTACGCAAAGGTTTATCAGCTGAAACTTCAGGAGGATTGTTAATAGTTATGAGTTCAGAAAATGCAAAAAGTTTTTGTAATGAGATTGAAGAAATAGATAAATGTGAAGCTTGGATTGTTGGTTATGTTGTTAAAGGTACTGGTAAAGGCATAATTACTGAGCATCCAACAATTATTGAAGTATATTCATCCAATACCGAATAATTAAATATAAATCGATTATTTTAAATTATAGTACACAATATTGAAATGATTAGAACTAAGTAAAGTTTTGAAAAGATTGTTAGTTTTATGAAGACAGTTATTGTGTACAATGTTAATTTATTTATAATAGATTTGTGTAACAAGTTTTGATAATTGAATAAAGATAATTTTCTAAAGTACTTATTTTATTATAAATGGCCTTATTACATCATTGATTATATTTTTATTATTGTGTAACCTAAATATGTTTTTTTAGAAAAATAAAGAAGATAGGGCAGAATATTTAATGATTTTGTTTTAGAATAAATTCATATGAAATAAAGATATTGATAAGTTTAGAATTGTTTAAGTTTACCTTGGTTTAACTTAGTACAATAAGGTAATCTAATAATGTGATAAGCACTTTAGACATTTGTTTATTTGCTATTAATATTTATGCTTATATAATTATTCTTCTAGCCTCGTCTTTATAATTATTTCATTCAGTTAATGTTTCTCTTTTAATTGTATATTCTTTCATGTTTTTTATCATTGAAACTCAAAAAAATAAGAATTTTTATGCTGAAGTTGTTTTTTATTTGTAATAAACGTATTTAGATATGCTTTATTAATGTGATTTCGAATGATGAAAAATGTAACACTTTCAATTTTAAAGTTTAATATAGGTATATAAATTATTTTGAAATTTTAATGTGTATTTCACTCAATTTACTTAAAATTTCATGTACGTATAAAATTAAAATTTTAGACATTGATTACATTTAATTTTTTATATAGGCAAAATTACATTCATAAATGAAAATAATGTGTTTTTCGATTTTAAGTACAAATTAACTACTATGTATAGTAATTCTATTATATAATTGAAATATTGGCAATTATTATTAAATGACTAATATATATATATATATATATATATATATATATATATATATATATATATATATATTAATAATTATAGTTAATATCAAGAATTGTAAAAAAAAGTTTGGAAAAATCGAAGAAATGTGTTTTTAAATATAGAGTCTATTCAATAAATTTTCGTAGTAGGTTGTTAAAAACAAAAAAATAATATATATAATACATTATGAAAAGTCAAAAGTAACAATGGTTTAGGTCTTTATTAAAATTCTAAATTTGTTGTGTTATTTCCTATATAAACCATATTTAAATATGATTTTGTTGCTAATAACGGCTTGATGGGATATGAAGTTACCATTTTATACAGTGATTGGTCCATTTTTAATAAAAAATGAAGACTTCCATAATGCACTTTGTGAACTTAGTATAGTAACAGGTTCTTGGTACGTTGTCTGTGTAGCTGTTTTTGGACTCGTAAGTTAAATATTATTAAAAATAATATTAATGGTACTTAATATAGGTAACTAAACACGCATGTACTTTTTATAAAATTTGTAGTTTCTTTCTGTGCTAAACATGTGTTATATTATGAATGCACATACAACTGATCTTCCTGTAAGTCTTTATTATTGGCGTTACGAGACAATAATATTTTTGGCCAGTTCAGTAAAACGAGATTTGAAGTTGATTTTTAGCGCAATAACTGCAAATTATAACTTTTTCTTGCTCTTATCTGTATTTACGGTATGTAATATTTGTTAATAATTTTATTCAAAATTAGTATATTTTTTGTTGAGTTCATTTTTCATATATTTTCTCTGATTTTTCGAATTTTAAAGTAATAAAAATTGATGATAAAATTAACCATAATAGTCTCAACAATTTTTTTTTAAAAAAAGCAATAAAATTTCTATATATATTTTTAAAAAAATGTAATATAATTTTAAATGAATAAAATACATTTTAGTGTAACCCTTCATTGACATTACCTTGGCTTATTGTACAAGGATTCGTTATTTTTTTGGAAAGTACATTGTTTGTATTTGCTGTATGTATAGGAAGTGTCTGTGTCAATAAAGGTATGCTGTTTTTGATTTTGATGTCACCAATTCATTGGCTTAATGTATTTTGCCATTTTAAACGATTGTTGGGTTATTGTGATATTTAATTTACATTTTATATTGTCGATAAAAAACTGTTTTAAAAATAAAGTACTGTGATTTTTTTATGTTGTTATTTTTATGCATTTTAAATATAAGGCGTATATATAAAAATATTTTTTCCTACATACGAGTATATATATATATATATATATATATATATATATATATATATATATATATATAATAATTCTATCATAAAATTAATGTTATTAATCTACTTTGATCATAAACGATTTTCTTTGAATTTTAATGATTGCAACTAAACATCATTCACGATTGCAAGTATCATGGAGGAAGCAAGCGTAGGGCAAAATCCCTTTGGGGTACGAGGTTTGTGGGCGAAGTCGACTGGTGTATATATATATATATATATATATATATATATATATATATATATATATATATATATATATATATGTACTCCAGTTAAAAATAATTGTTTATTTTTTTGTAATCATTTTATTCTATGCAAATAAAAGGCAAGTGAAATTATTTATATAAAAATTGTTTTTGAGGAATGAATAAAAACTGGACAAATGATAATTAAATATTTATTTTAAATAATAATAATAAAAAATCAACAATTATGTTTTTATTCCTCAAATAAATTATTGTAGCAAAGAACGTTATTAACATCGTTCTTCTTGCAGAATACTTTCAGAGATTCATTAATAATTGTTGTTACATTCGCTTGAAAATTTTTATGCATCTCGGATAATATTTGATCGAAAAATGCATGGCATTTTGTTGTTGTCGCCATGTATACTCCATTCGGATCTAAATAGACGGTACCATCGCTCATTGAATTAAAATTCGGTAGTAGGTATGATTGTTCATTAGAATCAGGGAAAAATATGTCATGAACACCATTTGAATCAATTGTTGTTATCTGGTCGTGCGAAAAATTGTCAACCGAATTTGAATTTAAATTATTTTCTTCCAAATTGTTGAACAGTTTTATTTTCTTTTTAACTTTATTCGACGCATCCATAAAATGACTTTCAATTTTGTCTTCGGAATCAACATCAAAACTTAGTCCTCCATTTTGCCAGATTGCTATTGATCTTGCTGCGAAATCTAACACATCCGATGTAAGGTTATGCCAACAATTACTAAGTGGTGTATTGTTAAAGAACTGTGTACATTCTTGTGCAGTAAAATTTAAATTATGAGAATTCTGAGCAATATTCAGTATATTCTGTTTTAAATCGTTATATGACCTTGAATGGATATTAAATGTGTCTTTTAAAGAGGTGCTTTTCTTTTTATTTTCGATTGGTGCATTGTTGAACGTAGTACAGTTAGTCAATTGGATTACGTTAATTTTGTATTTTGAATATTTATTGGAAAGTGTTTCAAGTAATTCTAGTTGTTCAGGTGACCATAGTCTTTCGGTATGAAGAATAAATAATTCTAAGATTGGAATTCTTTCATCACGTTTACATCTTGTTTTAATTTGATTTCTCAGGTTTGTTGTTTCTAATGTCATTGTGACTAACATAATGGTTAATATAAATATGAGCAAGAAAAATGATGCACTGGACCAATAAGATGTTATATGATCTGAAAAAAAGTTTAATATTTAATTGAAATTTAAAATTGAAATAATAGTATTATTATTAATGAATTATTAATTAATTAATAATAAAATAATATTATTATTAATTAATGAAATAATATAATTAAAGAATTGAAAATTGGAGTATTTAATTGAAGTGAAATGAATTTAAATACTCCAATTATATATATATATATATATATATATATATATATATATATATATATATATATATAAACTGATAACATTTTTTTAAAAATATCTGATAGTTTACATATATATTTAGACTTATTAAATAGTAATAATTAAAATACAAATATGTAAATTTACATACTAGGCCATCTGGTGATTACAGTAGCCGCTCCATTCGCGAGACTATGAGTTCGACTAAAATTGTGATGCTTTGATATGTCGCTCTCAATCTTTCCTTCTTCTAAATAAACAAATAACAGAGGATGTTTCTCTTCTGACTTTTTTGTTTCCTGCATGTTTTATCTCCAGTTTTTATTATATATTTATATAAATATGTGTGTATTTAACGACTGGTTTCAAACGAACGTTGCACCTTCAAAAACAATTATTATATTTATTATAACGCTTATTCATTTGTAATTAAAACACTCACTTAGTTCAGTATATGAAACTATTTACGTTTATTAACTTTTGGGTTATTTAAGGTTAAGTAAACAGATAATTTATTAAAATATACATACTAAACATATCTAATTAGATTCTTTGACTATTTATTACTGAATACTGTTTAATCAAACAAATATAATAAGTTTTATTAAAATATAATATAAAATAAATAAATAAATAATTATATGATACAAAATATTGTTTAAATGTTAAATAATTTTATAGGAAAGTTATTAAAAACGTGTAGTTGTTTAATGTTTTTGTATATTTATTTTTTATAATTAAAAACATGAAAATGGTTGTTAGTTTTAATTGAAAAGTGTATATATATATATATATATATATATATATATATATATATATATATATATATATATATATAGTGTGTGTGTGTAAGTATATTTTAATATATTATATTTCAATTATAATAAAAATATAAACAATATTTCAAAATGAGGTTAATTTTTTATTTATACAATCAGTAAATTATGATAAACAATGATGAAAATAATTTCGTAGAAATTAATAGAGAAAGGTAATATATTATATTATAGTACACAACTAAAATATAGTTCAGAATTAAATGTTATTTTTTGTTGAATACATGAAGTTATGTTTATATACAAAAATATTGCATATACAAACATTGATATATATATATATATATATATATATATATATATATATATATATATATATATATATATATATATATATATATATTTATATATATATATATATATATATATATATATATATATATATATATATATATATATATATATTGAAGATTTGAAAGTGTTGTATTGAAATTTTCAACGCAAAGAAAAATTGAAGGAAAATATTTAAATCCTTGGAGATATACATATTGTTAAAAATAATTTTTGAGTATATGTCAAGCAAAATACATTTTTTTTATAATACAAACATATTTTTATGCTTAATTTTATTCGAGTATTTATCATAATGAGTATATTGTATGGAGCTTTTAAATTATTTCTATTTTGAATGGACAAAGACAAAGATAAATCCATTAAATTGTACAATTCATTCAAAAACTAAATCAATTAAAATAATTACTTTATCTATAATTAATAAAATTGTAATAATATTTCGACAAATTATTTACAGTGTGATATTTTATTCAATTATGTTTTAAACAAACAATTATAAATTTCATTATATATATATATATATATATATATATATATATATATATATATATAATAAATTAATAAACTTCGTTTACTTATTAATAGAAATGCAATGAAAATAACTATTCATAACTATTTTTTTATAAATATACAACATTATTGAAATCACACAAAATAATTCGTAATTTATGAATGATATTTAGTAGGTTATATTGTATTGTTTGCTTAAATTTCATTTAAAACGACTCTCAAGGCATTGAATAACACATGTAGGTCATTTAATCAACGAAAATTAAGAATGAATAAAAAAATTAATGTACAATAAAATTTATATCATAAAAAAGATAATGACGGAAGTTTGTAATACAATGTTACATCAATTGCTTCAGATAATCATGCATAAATTAGTAAAATAGGTTTTTAATATCATATGATTTCATTTTAAATCAAATTATCTGATGGTTAATAATATGATAACATTCTATTATATTAGAACAAAATTGCGAGTGTAAATAAATTGGGTAATTTTAAAAAAAATATGTCCACAAAAAATGTGGAAGGCAGATTAGTAAAATCACAAAATTTCATGGAATAATGTATTTAATTTTCGTTAAAATTATGATTGCGTAAGATGATCATAAATCGATAATTGATTTAAATTCGTGCACTAAAATATAAAACATGAAAGTGTTGGTTTACACATGCATGAAAACGTTAAAAATTATGTTAATTATTTATACATGCATGCAATATATACGAGCATATATATATATATGTATAATTATTGTCATGAAAATAAAATTTACTATGACATTTTATGTCTTTTTAAATTATTTTTAGCGTGAAGGTTAAAAAATATTTAAAGAAAATGTTTATAAACTGTATAGATTTTGTTACAAACTTTAAGAAAACAATAGCTATTGTAATTGTTTTTGTATATTGTTTGTAATCCCTATTTGCTACGAATATACCATTTTAATTGCCTGATTATCAAATAAAATTTAAAATAAGATATTTTTGTATGGTTTTAAACGTTTATAACAGTTTTTAATTGCATTTATGTCTACCAAATTGTATAACACGATTTTTTTGTTATGAATATCGGCACATTATAACTCCAAACATAGATTGCCTTTAAATTTATGATTATCTGAATATAATAAATACACACACATACAAATATATATATATATATATATATATATATATATATAACTAAAAATTAGAATATCATTATATTATTATCTATTGAAACACTACAAACTTGTAATGAAAATAAAAATATTAATAAGTTATATGTAATCAAATTTATGTCATAATAATTGAAAATATATGTTTTATTTTATTTTCTAAAAAAAAAGTTATTGTTATAAATAAATGTTATTGTTTGTATAAAAGTTATTGTTTTTAATAAATTTCGTATATTTGATCAATCTCAATGATGAAGATTACAAAATTCTTTAAAGTAATGAATAAAAAAGTAATTGTTTTAATTTGAAAACCTCATTTGTATCTTATTTATATACAAATGTACATATGTGTATAAATAAAAAATATTTATACTTGTTTTCCATATTAATTAAGTTGCTCCAAAAATATAACACGTTTTTCTTCTTAAGATAAGAATTAAATTGTTAATAACAATTTATATATTTTTAATTTATTTTATTTTGGGTCAAAAAATAAATCATACTATTTAATTTGTATTTTTTACAAAATTTGTTTAATATACTATTTTTTTTCTATTACAGTTTGTAGCGAATATTAAAAATATAAGTCCAGAATTCATAACAAAAAATGAAAAAAATAACATAGGGATTAAATTAAATTTACCGATTTAAAAATATATGTATATTTTGATTTTCTCTTGAATCAATGTATATATTAAACATATCTTTATATATATATATATATATATATATATATATATATATATATATATGTATGTATGTATGTATGTATGTATATTGTATTTTAGTATATTATTTATATTTTTGCAATTCAAGGAAGATAATAATAAATAATTGTCATAACAAACGTGTCACAACTTGTAAATAAATTTCATTGTGAAAAAGACAGTATTTTCAAATAGTAAAACGAATTAATGGAAATATACAAATTAACCATTAAAACAAATATTTTTTCCCTATTATATAAATATAGAAACTTAAATATAAATGTTTCTAATTGCATATTTCAGTTAATTTACATATACATATTATATTTATACATATGTGTGTGTGTTTGAATTATGAAAATGTATATAAAATTATTTTAAAAACGTGTCAATTATTACATCTTTAAATTCTTTATTTCCAGAATAAATGAAAATAGAAAGATTTCATAAAATAATTTTTATTTTTATTAACGTATTTGAAGATATAAAAAATCAAATAAAAAATATAGATGTTAAATTTTAAATACGTTTTTATTTAAAACTTATTTTGTCTACCAGTTTTATATCAATTTTAATTTAGGAAACCGAAGCTACGATAGTAAATAAAAAAATAGTTGTGTTAATCTGTAAATCAGAGTAATATTAAAATAATTTTAAAGGGGTTTTTAATTATATGTGGATTATTATATATATAATATGATGTATATAATGATATAAAAAAATGAAATAAATAAATGGAAATTACTTTCAACACAAACACTGTCACTGAATCGCACGAGAACATTCTTAACAGCGTACTGACATAAATAAAAACTATATTACAGCAACGAACTATATTTTAGCAATGGTAGCATTTTTTTACTCACCTGTATGACGAAACAACTTTAAAAATTCATAATAATAAACATTATTGTTAATCGTTGAGACGTATTTTGTCTTTAGAGAAAAGTTAATAGAAATTATGTAAAAAAATTAAGATATGTCACGATATGAAAACAAAATGCCTCTGATTACAATATATGTTTGTTTTATATTTTTAGTATCCTTTTTTGAATTAGTCGAATTTTCGCGCGCGCTTAATTGATTTGTTTAGGTAATTGGAGATTACTTGAGTTCAGGTATATTTTAAATAAATATATTTTCTTTCAGAATATATGTCGTGACTGATAAGGATTAAAAAAAGCAAACAATTGTATTGTTTGTAATAAAATACATACGTTGGTAAGGTTACTTGTATGTACACATATACATGTGTATACATACACATACACACACGAATATGTATATATAAATAAAGGATATAAAATATTAGTATATGATAATAAATGAAATATATCCCTATTCATATTTCACAAAATAACTATTTTAATTAGGCATAAATTTTTAACTGTTGCTCATTAATCATTGTATTAAGAATGTATACAGAATATTATTTAATAATTATAATAATGGTATTATGTATTTGATATGTTTATAATGATTGATAATTATATATTATTTATTTTGTTAATATCTAACTGGATTACAAAAACTATTTTTAAAATTTTTGATTGCGTAGAAGATATTTTTTTTTATTTAATAAACTATTAACTAACTATTCATACGATGATGTTTTTGTGTACTCTGATAAAATTATCCAAACAATACGTGCGATCAGTATAGTTAGCTTCAATGTATTAATTGTGAAAAGTGACATATTTTAACGTTATTATCTAAGGTATTTGTGGTGTATGCCATTTTAATTATAATATTTCATTTTTATTTTTAAATTATTTAAGAATAATAAATATAGTTCTTCAATGCATACATAAAAATATACACAAAATTCTATATATAAAATATTGTATTTCAATATATTTGTTTAGGTTAGTAAACCTGGTGGTAATTTGACATTAAAACATTTTTAAATGTGTACAAATTTTATTATCATCAAATAACATCCTTTCCATTGGAAGGTTTTTATTCATTACTGGACAAAGACCTTTTTCAAGTTTTTCCAGTTTGAACAAAACATTGGTTCTTTTTCTAGAAGTTTTCAACAAAAATTCGAATATTGTTTTTCAACTACTCATTGAACTTTTCCTTCTTTTTTCTTGGTTTTCAGTCAATAATTTTGGTTGTCTACCATCAATATAATTTCTTTTATACATATATTATATACTTATTGTAAGTTTATATTTATATTTGAATACATTTTTATATTTCATGTAAATTTATTTTGTGGGTGTTAGCATATCATAAATAATCATCTAGTTAATGGATAACAATATTCAATTACATGCTTAATTGCTCAATTCTATAAACTAAAAGCCTTTGAATTAAATTACACCTGCACATATTATATATATATATATATATATATATATATATATATATAATATGTGCAGGTGTAATTAAAGTAGATAAATTATATTTTTTTATATAATCTTCACCGTTAATATTTTTTATTTAAATATTGTTTCATTTTTATTAAATATGATTTGAAATATTTGCTATGTGCAAAATTTGAAATAAAATGCTATTTTATTTCAAAAGATTAAAAATCGAGAAAAGAATAACTTTAGTCATAAATGTAAAAAGGAAGGAATGATACTTTTTGTTCTGACTTATGAATGGATATGTATATTTTTTTAGATTTTATTTGAATGATATACATAAATACATAAAGTCATCCAAATGTGACATCTAGATTTTTGTTTTATTATAAAGAAATAAAATAAATTATACACATGTTTCCTTAATCACCACCCTATACAAATGTTCCTTTTTAATAAAACATAAATCTAGGCGTCATATTTGGATGACTATATATTTATGCTTAGATATAAATTAAAATTGTCTGAAATAAATTGTTTATGTTATTTAGCTCCACAGATTTATTTAAACGTTAATATTTATAGTTCATAAGACTTGAATAAGATTTATATTTATTTATTAGAATTTAAAAAAAAGATGATTAATGATATTTTACAATAAGGTGATATTTAATATGTTCAACGATGAAAATTATTTTACATTTATACTTGTAATGGATAAATGTGTTATAATAGTTGCATATAAATACTAATTTGATATTATGTTAGACGCGATACATGTGTTGAAAATTAAATTTTATTTATATATAAAACAATATATCATTATTTTTAAACATATCATTATTAAATCTGAAAAGAAATTATTATAAATGATAAGAAATTGATAGAAATCTATTCATTTATTACAGAAATTCGTACAAAAAATATATAGAGTATACATTAAAATAGAATATGTCGAGATCAGTTTAATTTCTCTATATTAACAAAGCTTCATTGAAACAAAATTAATATTAAAACGTATCTACTAGACATATTTTTTCAAACAGTAAATTGATAAACGTACAGACACGTTCATTGGGGACTAACTTTTTACATGGACGGTGGTGTACGTTTGTTATTTAAATGTTTGTAACGTCACAGATTCGAACAAGCGTCGTCGATTTCGAAATAAAAATTCGACGACGCTTCAGTATTAATAACGAATAAATAAATTAATCCGTCACCAAACCCTGGACCAAATGGTACACATATGTATTTGGTCCACGTTATGATTACAAACCATTTTTGAATCTAATGAACATTTTCGATATTTTTCGAGCGATAAATAAATATACAACTTTGATTTTTTTTGTTGGCAAGATTTACAACATTCAAAATATATAAACATATATATATATATATATATATATATATATATACATATATATATATATATATATATATATATATATATATATATATATTTATTTATTTATTACAAATAATTTTATCTTTTCATAGAAATAAAGATTATAAAATGATATTATGTATTTGTATGTTTATATAAAAATAGATTAAAATTTTAAATTATAATTCTTTAAAAAAGACATTAATCATTTTTAGAAAGTTTAAAAATGTATAAACATTTTTTATACTTTTCAATTTTTATAGCCACAGGTCGTTAGTTTGAAAAACATTTTTTAAAAAAATTATTAATGTAATAATTACTATAAAATAAAAATATTTTTTGTTTATATATATTTATATATATATATATATATATATTAATAATTTATTAAATAAATAAATTTAGATCAATAAATATGTTTAATTTTATTTATAACAGAAAAAATTAATTATTCCAGTATTGACGAATATTTTTTTTTATTATATCAGATATACACACAACAAGTCTGGAACTGTCTTGTGAAAATCAATCGAATATTTATATATACATAGTTAGTTTAAAATTAATGTATGTAAATAATTACAGAAATTTTACTGTTTAGATGTTTTTAGGCTATTATTAAGCATTAAAGTATATTTAAGAGCAAATAAAAGTTAGAGGGGCTTAACAAGCACATTGAAAACAAAAAAAAAATGCATTAGCACAAAAATGTTTTACAGAGCTCACATTTACTTTAGAAAATTAAATAATTTATTTATAAGGTGTATATGATTATACACATATAAATAAAATATGAAAATGAATTTTAATAAAAATATGCTGATATTATGTAAAATAATTAATTAGAAATTATTAAGTGCTTTCAAGACCAGTATGTTACAAGTGCTTTAATTGTTAAGCCCTTGAAGTAGTCTCTGCGTTACTATGTCGATTCTATTTTTTATAAGTATATATATATGATATAATTTAACATCAATATCAATATTATTTGTTAAAAAAATATATAATTTTTTTAATGACTAGAATAAATACAAAAACAGATTTGAATAGAAAAAAATATTCTGAGAAAATAATATTCATTATGCATTTTCAATGCTATTCAATCAAAAGTATACATACAAGTTTTAGAATTGTTATTTAAAAAAAGTCAAATCATAGTAAAAATATATTTTGTTAACCAATTTTTGAAACTAAAATATTTACCATTTGAAATTATTAAATATTAAAATACTTTTATTGAAATGTAAAGAATTTTATAATTCTGTAAAGTAATATAGTTTAAGAAACTTGTATTAAGAAAACTTAAAAAGTAGTTTTTATAAATTAATTTTATTTAATTTTCAATTCCTATTTGTATGTGTGTATATTTGATTCAAAATTTTTTCGTCAATATACATTTTTCTTGTCTCATAATTTTTTTATATATTTTTAAATTAATTTATCAAATTGTTACAATTTAAGAATGAGTTCAGTTTTTCAAACTACATTTATTTAATTTGTTTTTATACTTCAAAAAGTATATTAATTAATATGATATATATATATTTCTAAATTCTAGAATGAAATTTACAATTATTGAGATGAAATAATATTATTTCAAAGTGTATAAATATGTTTTCTCTATGATGTCAGTATTATACTTATTGATAATTAAAAAAACAATTATTTTTGTTATAATTAATAACGATAAAATGAATACATAATCTGTATAGAAATATGAATAGATCTATCGTTTAAAAAACACTTAATAAATCTCCACATGTCATACAGAAGTTTTAAAAAGAACATTAGATCATAATTTAAATGACAATCAGCTATTATTGTAGGTTTGCATTCATAACGAATTAGTCTAAGAGAAATAAACAAAAACTTATTGTTTAATGGAGCATTAAAAATTATATCATGGCCTTAAAATAATAATAATAAAATCAGTCATCAGTCGCGTAAGCTTATAATAATTTAAAGCATTGAAAATTGTGGTAATACACATATTGGCAATGTACTTATATATTTTTTCATTGTTTAATAAATAGCACCATTGTTGTTCGCTGTTCAGTAGTCATATGTTGTATTGTATCTAAAAATAGATACATTTGAAGCGATTCAAATACATTTTCATACAATACAAATATATTTAATTTAAAATCTAGGTTTTTTATTTGTAAATCGTTATGTTTTTTTAATTCTTATGATTTTTATACAAACACATAAAAATGGTAAGAATTAAAAACGATTCACTTGATGAATATTCTAATCGTTGTAAAATATATTTTACTATTATTTATTAGAATTTATGATTTTTATACTAATTTAAAATTATATACATTTTATAAAATGTAAATATATTTTCTAATTATTTTACTGTTTAATCAAAATTCGATTCGTATTTATTCGATTTTCCTAGTAAATTATTTTCATGCTGCATACAATGTTATAACAATTCTTTTATTTATATTCGATTAATAAAAAAAATCGTTCGAAATAGAACATGCGTTATTTCGATTCTTAATTCGACCATAATTTAAATCATTTCTGGCACTTATTTGATCAAAACCGTTCATCTGAATTATCTATGACTACTAGCGAAATAAAATCAATTGATTTGTTTTACATTTCAAATCGATATATTGTAGTTTTCTATCGGTATATCCCAACGACGCGTCCATTGTTCTGAACGGGCTGTCTCGTTCGAACAAGCTGGAAGACGGGTCGCGCGTTCGCATCGTCTTGATATTGACCAGTAAGCGTATCCAGTCGGACATTGGTAGACGAATCCATGCATGGATCGGTTCGTACGTGCACATTTAATGAAATTAGCATTACATTTATTTGATGATAAATCAGTGTTTATAGGGAAATGGCCTTCAACAGGACATAAAGAGCGACTCGTTCGTATAGGTAACTGTAAAAAAAAAATTAAAAATATATATATTGTATTATAAATATAATTTATATATATATATATATGAGAACTGATACAGAATATACTTATTTTCAATGAATTGATTTAGACGTGAAATAAAAACAGTATAAGCTAGTTTTTATTGCCTGAAACCGGCTTCTTAAGAAATACCAGATTGCTCTATAATTATTTTAAAATTATATCAGTGTATAAAGTTATAAATAAATCTCTGATTTTATAAAAAAATAAACCGATTCAAAAATCATATTTCATAAAGTTTTCTTAAAACTTAAAAAATATACGGTCATTCAAATGTGACGCCTAGATTCGTGTTTTATAAAAAACAAACAAAATAAACTATAAACATGTTTTTCTATACACCACCCTATACAAATGTTTCTTTTTAATGAAATACAAATCTAGGCGTCATATTTGGATGGCCCTATATGTTATTAAAGCTTTTTTTAATTCCAAATATTGAAAAATTATTTATAACACTTAATATAAAATAGTGTTTGAGTAGAAATGATATATTTATGATCTACGAGTATGTTATTCAATTTGATGCATTACATTTGGATGAATATATTTTTTTATTTTTCAGTTCTGTTTGAAGGTAAAAAATGATCAAAAATCAATTTAGTTCCTAATATTGTATTTTCTAATAAAGAACATTATTTTAATGGAAAATGATTTTTTTTATTAAAAAATCAGATTTCTGACAAAAATGTCGAATCGTAGTTTTTAAAATTTTCAATTTTTGGGTTCAAAAAAACAACACACAGGACAAGGACACAAAATGTATTTTAAAATACTCTAAAATGTATTTTAGTCAATGAATAAAATACATTTTAGAACACAGAACGAATTTTTTTACAAATAATTCTTGTTTCAGTTCAAAATTTATAATTTTTTCATTTTTGAAACTATTTTATAATTTGATTTTTGTTGTTTTTTTTGTTGAAAATATTTATTCGAATAAAAGCAATCATATTTTAATTAAAATGTTATACTTTTACTAATATAAATTGTTATTATTATTTATTTTTGAATTTCGAGCAACGATGAAAAATAATTAAAAATCGATTTTCTGCTATAAAAAACAAATTTTGTAATAATTAATGTTAATTTTATAGAAAAATTACTATTTTTCACTAATATATTCGATTTCTAACAAAAAATATTGAATCGTAGTGGTTTTTAAAATTTTCAATTTTTGAGCTCAAAAAAACAACGACCTATAGTATGGAAAATTTCATGAAAAATCAACATTGTCTGAAATCGATTTTTTTATTATAAAATCAAAGACCGGCTATAAAGTAAAGTGAAAAAATGATTAAAATCACATTTTCGAACATAGAACGAATTTTATTTAGAGATTATTCAAATTTAACTCAATTATTTCTGCTTCAGTCTAAAATTCGTTGTTTTAATTTTTTAATGTATTTTATTAATATTTTTTTTTTATTTCTTTGTTGAAAATATTTACTCGAATAAAGACGATAATATTAAAATTAAAATGTGATATTTTCACTATCAATTTTTGTTATTATAATTTATTTTTGAATTTCGAGCAACGTTGAAAAATGATTAAAAATCGATTTTCTGCTATAAAAAACAAATTTTGTAATAATTAATGTTAATTTTATAGAAAAATGATTATTTTTAACTAAAATATTCGATTTCTAACAAAAAATATTGAATTATAGTAATTTTTAAAATTTTCAATTTTTGACCTCAAAAAAACAACGACCTATAGTATGGAAAATTTCATGAAAAATCAACATTGTCTAAAATCGATTTTTTTTTATAAAATCAAAGACCGGCTATAAAGTAGTGTGAATCAATGATTAAAATAACATTTTGGGACATAGAACGAATTTTATTTAGAGATAATTCAGATTTAACTCAATAATTTCGGATTCATTCTAAATTTCGTTATTTTCATTTTTTAAACTATTTTATGAATTAATTTTTATTTATTTTTTTGTTGAAAATATTTATTTGAAAAAAGCAATGATATTTCAATTAAAATTTTATACTTATACTAATATAAATTGTTATTATTATTTATTTTTGAATTTCGAGCAACGATGAAAAATGATTAAAAATCGATTTTCTGCTATAAAAAACAAAATTTCTAATAATGAATGTTAATTTTATAGAAAAATGATTATTTTTAACTAAAATATTCGATTTCTAATGAAAAATATCGAATCGTAGTAATTTTTAAAAATTTCAATTTTTGACCTCAAAAAAACAACGACCTATAGTATGGAAAATTTCGTGAAAAATCAAAATTGTCCAAAATCGATTTTTTTCTTATAAAATCAAAGATTGGTTATAAAATAAACTAAATTAATAATTAAAATCACATTTTGGGACATAGAATGAATTTTATGTAGAGAATACTCTGGTTTAATTAATTTGTAAAAGATTTGATTAATAAATCACTATTTTGATTTTTAAGCCAGATTTTCTATAATAAATCTTGATCTTCTGATTAAAAATATATACGCGGAAATAAATCATATATAAAATTAGATTTTTATATTTTAATGATATATATATATATATATATATATATATATATATATATATATATATATATATATATATATATATATATATATATTATACATACACAAGCTATTTTTGAATGTAGAATATTTAAATAAATTAAAATATAATTACAAAATATGTTTTAAAAACAATTATATATTTGATAATAAATGATTTTTTTTTAATTTGTTTTGTTTAAAGTAAATTATATTTAAATATTTTTCTTATATTAAAAAGTATAGATGAGGATTTTTATTGTACTTACGGGTGGTAACGAATTGTCATCTAAACGTCTAAAGAATGTACTGCTGGCTATTTGACCTTGACATTCACTAGCTTCATTCACTGGCAAGCATTTCACCTGTTTGTCATCGTAAAGGTGTCCTTCTGGACACGATAACACCAAGACTTTGATGTCATGGTTCATGTCGTTCATTGTGCACTGATAAAATAGATTGCAATATTTTGGATGTCTACGGAAACCTGTCGGACAGATTAATGCTATCTGATCCCCTTCAAGTTCTGAAATTGGACAGTTCGCTGATCCATTGCTCGGTTTTGTCGTAGTTGTCGAATCAGGCGTCGTTGTCCCTTGTTCCGTTGTCATTTCTGAAACTGGAGTTGAGTCTGTATTTGAATTTGTCGTTGAAGCGTCTGTAGTTGAGCTAGTTTCAACTGGTTCTGTTGTTCCTGTTGATTCGGTTCCATCAGTCGTCTGACTTGTCGTCATGTCTGTGTGTGTACTAGTAGTACTCTCTGTAGCAGATTCTGTAGAAGTATGTTCACTACCGGTTGTTGATTCTGCTCCAGTAGTGCTTTCACTCGATCCTTCGGTAGTCGTATCAGTTCCAGTTGTTGTCGCTTCTGATCCACTAGTCGTAGCTTCTGTGCCACTAGTCGTAGCTTCTGTGCCACTAGTCGTAGCTTCTGATCCACTAGTCGTAGCTTCTGATCCACTAGTCGTAGCTTCTGTACCACTAGTTGTAGCTTCTGATCCACTAGTAGTTGCTTCTGTTCCACTGGTAGTCGCTTCTGATCCACTGGTAGTCGCTTCTGATCCACTAGTAGTCGCTTCTGTTCCACTGGTAGTCGCTTCTGTTCCACTGGTAGTCGCTTCTGATCCACTAGTAGTCGCTTCTGTTCCACTAGTCGTCGCTTCTGATCCACTGGTAGTTGCTTCTGAACCGCTTGTAGATTGTGCTGTTGTTGTTTCCGTAATTGTTGTACTTTCATACTCGACTGTTGTCGATTCGTGTTTTATAGTTGTGGTTTCTGTTTTAATTGTAGTCGTTTCTTGACCATCAGTCGTCGATTGAGATGACTCAGTAGTTGATTTATCACACGGAGCAGTTGTAGTCTCAGGTTTTGGCGCAGGACAATTCCTCGGTGGGTAAACGGATTCCGCATGGTTACAAGTATTTAATGCTGGATCAAATATCGTACCTTCGCCACAATCGAAGACATAAACAGAGAATCGTTCTCCTTTTCCATTATCCCAATCAACACATCGGTAGAACTTCTTACAGTCATCCGGATGTGGATAAAATCCGGCTTCTGTACAAGTTATATTTCCATTGTTTTGTGAAGGTTTTGCTGTTGTTGATGAGTCTGGTTTACTTGAACTTTGTGTCGTTTGTGGTTTACTTGTAGTTGTCGAAGTTGTGTGTGATTCACTTGTTGGTTTTGAACTTCCATCTGTCGTTGATTCACTAGTTGGTTTTGTAGTTGTTTCAGTGTGTGGTTCATTAGTACTTGAAGTTGATGCTGTAGTTTGAGGTTCGCTAGAAGTAGTTGTAGTTTGTGGTTCACTAGAAGAAGTTGTAGTTGATGTCGTAGTTTGTGGTTCACTAGAAGTTGGTGTTGTTGTTTGCGGTTCTGACGGAGCTTCCGTTTCACCTACTGCATGAGTTGATTCGCTCGCAGGTGTTGTAGTTGTTCCACTTTGTGTAGATGTTGCTGGCGTTGTTTGTGATTCAGACGATGTACTAGGTCCAGCAGGTGCAGGGGCAACATTTGTTGAATTTTTATTAGATTCATTAGATGCAGTCGTCGAAGGAGAACTAGTAGTACTTTGAGTTTGTGATTCGGTCTGTTGTCCATCTTTACATTCTGGTCTATTGACAGATGATGGATAGTTGCATGTTTCAACTTCAGTATCCCAGACTGTACCTTCACCGCAGTTAAATTCATATTTGGTGTAACCGCCTTTTTCATTACTTACGCATCGTAAAAATTTCTTACAACTACTTGGATGGGGTTTAAATCCCTCACTTGTACACTCCTTATCGTTTGTTTGTTGCGACGAAGGTGGTTTACTTGGTGCTGAAGTAGTTGTTTCTTCTTTTGGTTTTTCAGTAGCTACATCAGTATTAGTTGTAGTCTGCTCACTAGTGGAACTTGAAGATTCTGTAGTAGTAGAACTTGAAGATTCTGTAGTAGTTACACTCGAAATCGTTGTGCTTGAAACGTCTGATGTCGTTTTATGTTCAGTTGTAGATTCTAATGGCGAAGTCGTAGTTTCACTTGATGGAATTGTTGTATCTGGTTTATGAGAAGTTTGACCGGGTGTGGATGTACTTTCAGAATTAGTAGGGTTAGTTGTTTGTTCTGATTGGTTTGAACTAGGTGTAGTAGATGTGGAAGGATTAGATGTTGTCATCTGTTGATTATTGCCCGAAGAGCAACCTTTCCTATTAACTGCCCATTCATGATTACATGTAAGTGCATCAGGATCCCAAATTGTACCCTCACCGCATGTAAATTCATAACGATTAAAACCACCCTTTCCATCATCTACACATCGATAGAACTTTTTACAGTTACTATCGTCAGCCATAAAACCTTCATTTTTACAATGTACATTTCCTTGTGGTTTTTCAGATTGTCCAGGTTGCCCTGGTTGTCCGGGCTGTTCTGGTTGCCCAGGTTGTCCTGACTGTCCAGGTTGTCCTGACTGTCCAGGTTGTCCTGGCTGTCCTGGTTGACCTCCTTGCCCAGGTTGCCCCGGCTGGCCTCCTTGTCCTGGTTGCCCAGGTTGCCCTGGTTGTCCTCCTTGACCTGGTTGCTCAGGTTGTCCAGGTTGTCCAGGTTGTTCTGGTTGCCCAGGTTGTCCTGGCTGTCCCGGCTGACCTCCTTGGCCAGGTTGTCCTGGCTGTCCCGGCTGACCTCCTTGGCCAGGTTGTCCTGGCTGTCCCGGCTGACCTCCTTGGCCAGGTTGTCCTGGCTGTCCCGGCTGACCTCCTTGGCCAGGTTGTCCTGGCTGTCCCGGCTGACCTCCTTGGCCAGTTTGCCCCGGTTGTCCTCCTTGACCTGGTTGCTCAGGTTGGCCGGGTTGCCCAGGTTGTTCTGGTTGCCCAGGTTGTCCTGGCTGTCCCGGCTGACCTCCTTGTCCTGGTTGCCCAGGTTGCCCCGGTTGTCCTCCTTGACCTGGTTGCTCAGGTTGTCCAGGCTGCCCTCCTTGACCTGGCTGTCCTCCTTGACCTGGCTGCCCTCCCTGACTCGGCTGCCCAGGTTGTCCCGATTGTCCTCCTTGTCCTGGTTGACCTGGTTGTCCAGATTCACTTGAACCCCCAGGTTGTTTACTAGAACATCCAGGGCGATTTACTGCCCAATCGTGATTGCATGTAAGCGCATCAGTATCCCACACTGTTCCTTCGCCACAAGTAAATTCATAACGATTAAATCCTCCTTTTCCATTGTCTACACAGCGATAAAATTTTTTACAGTTTTTATCATCAGCTAAAAATCCTTCACTTGTACATTGGGTGTTTGATTGTGAGTTTGGCTTTTCGGATTGTTCTGGTTTATTTGATTCTCCTGGTTGTCCTGGTTTTCCTGGTTGTTCGGGTTGACCTGGTTGCCCTGGTTGTCCTGGTTGCCCTGATTGTTCAGGTTGACCGGGTTGCCCCGGTTGTCCTGGTTGCCCCGGTTGCCCCGGTTGTCCTGGTTGCCCAGGTTGCCCAGGTTGCCCTGGTTGCCCTGGTTGCCCTGGTTGCCCAGGTTGCCCTGGTTGCCCAGGTTGCCCTGGTTGTCCTGATTGTTCGGGTTGTCCGGGCTGACCCGGTTGTCCAGGCTGACCCGGTTGTCCAGGCTGACCCGGTTGTCCGGGCTGACCCGGTTGTCCAGGCTGATCCGGTTGTCCTGGCTGACCCGGTTGTCCAGGCTGATCCGGTTGTCCTGGCTGACCCGGTTGTCCGGGTTGACCTGGTTGTCCGGGTTGATTTGGTTGTCCGGGCTGATCCGGTTGTCCTGGCTGACCCGGTTGTCCGGGTTGACCTGGTTGTCCGGGTTGATTTGGTTGTCCGGGCTGACCCGGTTGTCCGGGCTGACCCGATTGTCCGGGTTGATTTGGTTGTCCGGGTTGACTCGGTTGCCCTGGTTGTTCGGGTTGACCCGGTTGCCCTGGTTGCCCTGATTGTTCGGGTTGTCCGGGTTGTCCCGACTGACCTGGTTGACTTGATTGCTCACCGCCTGAATTACATTGTTTATCTACTTGATTTGCGTGATTACATCCTTGTATCTTTTGATCCCACAATGTTCCTTCGCCACACGTAAATTCATATTTAGTCAAACCACCCTTCCCATTATCAACGCATCGATAAAATTTCTTGCAGTCATTGCTATCAGCCATAAATCCTTCTTGAGTACATTTATTATTCGATTGTTCAGATGTTCCTTGCTGTTCTTGTTGGCCAGGTTGTCCAGGTTGACCAGGCTGTCCGGGTTGACCAGGTTGTCCGGGTTGGCCAGGCTGTCCAGGTTGACCAGGTTGTCCAGATTGGTCAGGCTGTCCGGGTTGTCCAGGTTGTCCGGGTTGACCAGGTTGTCCGGGTTGGCCAGGCTGTCCGGATTGGTCAGGCTGACCGGGTTGTCCAGGCTGCCCAGGTTGACCAGGTTGTCCAGGCTGCCCAGGTTGACCAGGTTGTCCGGGTTGACCAGGTTGACCAGGTTGTCCGGGTTGACCTGGTTGCCCAGATTGGTCAGGCTGCCCGGATTGATCAGGTTGACCAGGCTGTCCGGGTTGCCCAGATTGGTCAGGCTGTCCGGGTTGACCGGGTTGACCAGGCTGTCCGGGTTGACCAGGTTGTCCGGGTTGGCCAGGCTGTCCAGGTTGACCTGGTTGTCCAGATTGGTCAGGCTGTCCGGGTTGACCGGGTTGACCAGGCTGTCCGGGTTGACCAGGCTGTCCAGGTTGACCAGGTTGACCGGGTTGGCCAGGCTGTCCAGGTTGACCAGGCTGTCCTGATTGGTCAGGCTGTCCGGGTTGGCCAGGTTGTCCGGATTGACCAGGCTGTCCTGATTGGCCAGGTTGTCCGGGTTGGCCAGGTTGTCCGGATTGACCAGGTTGACCAGGTTGACCGGGTTGGCCAGGCTGTCCAGGTTGACCAGGCTGTCCTGATTGGTCAGGCTGTCCGGGTTGGCCAGGTTGTCCGGGTTGGCCAGGTTGTCCGGGTTGGCCAGGTTGTCCGGGTTGGCCAGGTTGTCCGGATTGGTCAGGCTGTCCGGGTTGACCCGGTTGTCCGGGTTGTCCAGGTTGTCCAGGTTGGCCAGGCTGTCCAGGTTGGCCAGGCTGCCCGGGTTGAGTCGGCTGCCCGGGTTGACCAGGCTGCCCGGTCTGTCCTGTTTGAGTGAATCATTTTTTATGATTTATTTTAGTAGGTGATAATTATATATATATTATATGTATTTAAATGAATTTAAAATGATTTAATTATTTTTAAATAATATAAATATTTTCGTTTTAGTGTAATATTATTCTTTTCAATGTTTTTACCTTCTGTTTGATCGTTTCCTCCACTGTTTGCTCCTGTTCCACAACCTTCTCGTTTCACTGCCCATGGATGATTGCAGGCTGTAATATCTGGATCCCAGACAGTTCCCTCGCCACACGTAAATTCATACTTTGTATAACCCCCTTTTCCATCATCAACACAACGATAGAATTTTTGACAGTTTTTATCGTCACTTAAATATCCTTCACTTGTACAAGTTGATCCTGTTTGGTTACTTGTGCTACTTTGGGAACCTTGATTATTTTGCGATCCTTGATTACTTTGTGTATTATTGTTGCTTTGTGATCCTTGATTACTTTGTGAGCTTTGGTTACTCTGTGATCCTTGACTGCCTTGAGATCCTTGATTATTCTGAGAACTTTGACTGCTCTGCGATCCTTGGTTATTTTGTGAGCCTTGACTACTTTGGGATCCTTGACTACTCTGTGATCCCTGGCTGCTTTGCGATCCTTGATTACTCTGTGAACTCTGGTTGTTCTGTGATCCTTGATTATTTTGGGAACTTTGACTGCTCTGTGACCCTTGATTATTCTGCGAACCTTGGTTGTTCTGTGAACCTTGGCTGCTCTGTGAACCTTGGCTGCTCTGTGAACCTTGGCTGCTCTGTGAACCTTGACTGCTCTGTGAACCTTGGCTGCTCTGTGATCCTTGACTGCTCTGTGAACCTTGACTGCTCTGTGAACCTTGATTGCTCTGTGAACCTTGATTGCTCTGTGAACCTTGACTGCTCTGTGAACCTTGACTGCTCTGTGAACCTTGACTGCTCTGTGAACCTTGACTGCTCTGTGAACCTTGACTGCTCTGTGAACCTTGACTGCTCTGTGAACCTTGACTGCTCTGTGAACCTTGACTGCTCTGTGAACCTTGACTGCTCTGTGATCCTTGGCTACTCTGTGATCCTTGGCTACTCTGTGATCCTTGGCTACTCTGTGATCCTTGGCTACTCTGTGATCCTTGACTACTCTGTGATCCTTGAGTACTTTGTGATCCCTGATTATTTTGTGAACTTTGACTTCCTTGTGATCCACCATTTCCATTTTGATTGCCAGTGGAAGCGGTTCCACATCCTTCTCTTTTCACAGCCCAAGGATGATTACAAGTTTGAGAATCTGTATCCCAGACAGTGCCTTCACCGCATGTAAATTCATGTCGAATATAACCACCTTTTCCATCATCAACACATCGGTAAAACTTTTGACAGTTTTTATCATCAGCCATAAAACCATCAGTAGTGCACTGATTACCACTAGACTGACTGCTTTGTGTAGTTTGTGAAGATCCACTGCTCTGAGAACTTTGATTATTTTGCGAACTTTGACTACTTCCGCTTTGTTGATTATTTTGAGAACTTTGATTATTCTGCGAGCTTTGATTATTTTGAGAACTTTGATTGCTCTGTGACCCTTGTTGACTTTGTGAACTTTGATTACTCTGAGATCCTTGATTACTTGTGGACCCTTGACTGCTCTGTGACCCTTGTTGATTTTGTGAACTTTGACTGCTCTGAGATCCTTGATTACTTGCCGAACTTTCAGTACTTTGCGATACTTGATTGTTATTTGAACTTTGTGTCATTTGTGAGCTCTGACTACCTTGTGAACCAGATGACGACTGAGAATTTTGATTATTCTGCGAACTTTGGGTTGTTTGTGAACTTTGACTGCTTTGAGAACTTTGACTACTAGAAGAACTTTGACTGCTCGACGAATTCTGACTACTTTGTGAACTCTGTGTTGTATGCGAACTCTGACTACTTTGTGAACTCTGGCTGCTTTGTGAACTCTGACTGCTTTGTGAACTCTGGCTGCTTTGAGAACTTTGGCTGCTTTGCGTACTGCTTGAACTCTGTGATTGTTGATTTGATTGGGATGTTTCATTTTTATAACTTGATTGAGAACTACTACTTATGTCGTCAGCTTCGGGTGGTAGTGCTCCATCGATTTCATTTACTTCTTGTCCTCCGCATTCTGGTCGTCCACTATCACTTGGATGATTACAGATATTGTATCGAGGATCAAATACAGTTCCTGGTCCACATTGGAATTTGTACGCTAGTAATTTCGAATTTCCTTGGTCCACACATCTATAAAAAATAGTACAATCCTTTGGATCAGCATGAAAACCTTCATTTTCACATGGGAAATTCACTATTTGTCTTCTAAATCTATATAAAGGAAATGGAAGTGCCAATGTATTTTCTTCATAATCGGTGTAAAAAGAATCTGAAAAATAATAATGATATATTATTATATAGATATATTAAACATTTTTTTACATATCTTAAGAAATGAACATCAAATATCATTTTTTGAAAAAATATAATTACAATGACATAGAATGAAATTTTGACAAATAATAATATAATTAGCTGTCCCATTAAACATATCTTTGTAAAATTTACTTTTGAAAATAATTTATTATCATTATCAGTAACTGCTATGAAATTTATATAAATTTATTTAAAGAATCATTATTTGTTATCATTAATTTTTTTATTTATTAAAACTAGAAATATATTTTTTGTATTTTCAAAATAATAAATGTTTAAATTTATTATTATATACTTTACAAAAAATGTTTAAATGAATTCAGAGTAATTGATTTCCAAAAAAAATTAATGTAGATAAATTAAATCGTAATTTTTTTGAATTTATCTTTTGAAATGATATTTTATATTTTATTATTTATCGCATATATAATAACATTACAAGAAAAAATTAGCTATTTTTATATATACAATAGGAACATAGATGTGTATCCTTTTCTATTATAGACTGAAATAGGGAACAGGTTTAGCAGGAATAACTCCAACGCATATTATAAACGTTATATGTAACGACATAAATATAAATTAAATATGTAATAGATTGTCTTCCTCAGTTCTGCATGCAAACATTTAAATAAAATGATAATTAAACTCTTGTATATATCTATGTGTGTGTATTCATGATTGTTTACATTCATGATTTGTCTACGTGCATAATTATATTTGTAATTATGCACATAGTATGTGGTGATAATTTCCTTTGAATTAAAATGTCTCTTACAGAGCTGTATGCAAAACATGTTTCACGAAAGTTATTGAAATCCTCAACCAGTTAAAAAACATTTGATTGGCAGATTGTATATTGGGACAGTGGGTGGTAAGATATTTTTCGACGGTCGTTTTATGATTTAACACTTAATGAAACGTTCATTATAGCTCTTAATGATGGCAAAAAATTTAATTCTCTTTTAGCCGAGTCACATTGAACTTTTTGTATATTTTTCTAATCTCATTTTGTGTTAGTTTTATTTTCATTCGGTTGGATTATCATGTCGCGTTATTCCCGACTTTTAAATTACATTGCGGTTTTATATATATATATATATATATATATATATATATATATATATATATATATATATATATATATATGTTATATCAAAATAAAAAATAAATTATATTATATAAAATATTTTATTTGGATTAAAATAATAATCTACCGGTTACAGTAATATTTAATTTACATTTTATTTTTGTCTGGAGATAAAATTTTTGATTCTAGTTGTATATGTGAATGTTTGTAAATAAAATTGAAAAAGTAATGTAGTTAAAATAATAAGTTAAGAGTTAAGTTTTGTAAAGATTATATTTAAGACTGATTAATATTAATTACTGAAGATTAATTAACACTGAGACTGATTAATTGAAATAAAAATACATGCTATATAAATGTGATTTATATATCAAATATTTTAACATAAAATATTTGTTAACTATATTTCATTATCTCAAATATTATACACACACACATAGACATTCATACATGCATACATATATGTATATATATATATATATATATATATATATATATATATATATATATGTATGTAAAGAGAAAGAGAGAGAGAGGAATGACAATGTTTTTAGATGCTCAAAAAATATATTATTTTTTTTAAAAAGGCTATTAATATTAGCAGATTATGAAAAATATATAAAAATATTTATTTATTAAAACTTATTACAGAAATATATTTTATATTAGTTTTTTTAATAGACTAAATTTATAGGGACTATTAAAATTATATATTATATTTACTACAATTTTATATCAGCTATGGCAAATATAGTAATTTTATTGTCTTAAAAAAATGTAGCTCTAAGTTTACAATAACGAAACAAAGACTTTTAATTTAAAATAAATTATTTTAAAACATATTTATTTAAAATTTTATAATTTTTTAATTTGAATTCTAAATAGGTAAAGAAAATAACTGTTAAAAATTGAATGTAAATTGACATTTATAGTTCAATGTTTTTAAATTTAAGAAGGTAAATAAAAATAATTCCTGTAGATTACTTATAAGGAATCGACAGAAAAATTAATAATGTAACATAACCAAATATTAAAAATGACTGATCATCTGAGTATATCATTTGTAATAGCTTTTGGCGCTTAGATATTATCTATATCATATATATATATATATATATATATATATATATATATATATATATATATATATATATATATATATATCATTAATCATTTGTCAGTGTGTTGAAAATTTAACATATTTATTTTCATTCCTGTTGATTGCATAACGGCAAATATCTTTAAGGTTCATCTATTGATATTAGGAAATATAATTAATTATTGGTGCACGATTTAGGTTTGTAGTACGTAGTGTAACATTGTATGTATACGCATATATTCAGTTTGGAAATGCGATTCGTTTCAAGATTATAATTACGAAACGCGAGACTTGTTCCCGTTATTTTTGAATAAATTCATGTAGTACTTACGCAACATTCAATTTACCGACATTTTTTTTAAACGCACATACATATGTATGTATAAAAACATTCGATTATTATGTTAATTGCAAGTGTCTTCGTTGAAAAAAAGTCGTAGGAACTGAATGTTCAAAAGTTGAATTTGTAAAATATGTGTCAGCTTGTTTTTTTTGGAAAAGTATCTAGTACATTATAAAAAATACATTTATATAGTATGTATATGTAATAGAGTAGATATTCTAGATATTCGATATATATATATATATATATATATATATATATATATATATATATATATATATATATATACAAACACACTAAATTACTAATCATTAAAAGTTACTTGACAATCACTTAAAATTTTTTAGCATTTTAATTGCAGTGTATTTAAAATTGAAGAAATTTCAATTACTGATTTACAGGTATGACTATACTTATTTTCAACTTTATATATATATATATATATATATATATATATATATATATAAAACCCTTTTTTAAAATAAAAATTTATATAATTTAATAATAAGAAAAAACCTTAATTAGTATGAAGATAAATTAATGCAAATACAATCTTTAATTATTTGGCACAATTCATTATAATTTGAAAATTTATATTGTTAATAAATGTATTAATTATTAAAGTAAATAAATATACACAATTTAAAAAGATGAACCATAAGACAATTGTGTGAAATAAAGATACAAAAAATATTAAAAATTATTTTTGTTTGCATGGATGAAATAGAAATATATTATTTCAATAAATGATCTGCAAGGAATTTTTTTTAAATACTAATCATTTATTTTACTGAAAAATAAATATATAAAGAAAGAAAGTATATCTGTTTTTTAAGGAAAATTCATTAGAGATAAAAATATACGATACAAATATAAAATTGGAATAATATGCTGTAGTTTATAACAAGTTCACATTCAATATAATTGGTCTTAATGAAACTACCACAGGCATAATATAAAAAAATACTGTGTATCTAAATCGTTGTTTGAAACAACAAATTAAATAATAAATAATTAACTTTTTTTTAAAATAAAATCTCATAGTGTTAGGACAAGTGATTCATTTCTATAAAAAATTTAAACGTTTTAATTTTTTCTTAAGCAAAAAATTTTTGATTATCCATTGAAATATTTGTTATCGTTATTTTAAACAAACAATAAGTAATTTATATTTTTTATTCTATTATGATTATATTTGTAATGAACCTGTTATTATAATAATTATCTCAAATGCTTCTAAACATATATAATTTCTTAATAAGAAATATTTATTTCATCTGTTATAAAAAATACAACCAAATTTCACATCTAATGATTATCTCAAAATATAAATGACTCATACATAGTTCGGATTTGAATATATTATTAATCAAAATTATTATCTTAGTACGTGCAAAATTCATTAAAATGTCTTGTTAGGAATTATCAGTTTTTGTAACCTGGAGATAAAAATAAACAAGCATGTTTAAGACCACTGACCCTGTCAATAAATCATAACATAAATATATATATATATATATATATATATATATATATATATATATAAATTTGTCAAATTACAAGTGTATTATGCATATTACGAAACTGAACCGAAGGGCATTGTACCATCAAATTTTCTTAATGGATCTTAAACACGAACTTCGAAAATATTTCGCGTCTTATATTTATGTATATTTTTTAACACCGGATGTAAAATACGTATTATTTACCATGCTGTGCTTAACTGGTTACTGTCTTCATATGAAAACTTCCTGGAATTTTTATTATGTGATTTATCGTAACGATTCGAATATATATCACTCGAAAATATGATTTAATGGCCGACGAGTATACATTTTGCGTTTTATTCTCCTAACTATGTTGATAATTGTGGATATTTCGTTTCGACCTCATGGAAAATAACAATTAAATTTGTTCACATGCTAATTAGAAATATGGTATGCTGAATATATAATTAGAAAATGATTTTTAGATGATTATCTATTCTGTTTTCGGTAATAAAGTGAGTAATTATCTTATAATTTAAAAGGATTAATGGTTTTGTTTAGGATATTTAATTATGAATAATTTTTTCTTAAAAAATATAAATGAAATCCAAGTTAACAAACATGATATTTTTTGAAAAATGTTTAAATATTTTTAATTCCTACTATTTTTTATTAAATGGTACAATTATATTTGCGTATGGGTTTTTTTATAAAATCTAATCACTCTAATTAATTCTCTTATGTTGTTCATTGTTGGAATTTGAGTTTTATACTTCGACTTGTTTTGTGTACAAAGTCGTTTTTATGCTGAACAATACCCAAAATATTGCGTATGTGTGTGTATGTGCATATAAGTATATACGATTTTTTTACAAAATCCACAAGTCAATGTAATTTCGCAAATAGCCTGACAATCATACGAAATTATTTATCATAATGAAACATATTCTAGATCCATTCGAACGAAAAATAAACTAAAACAAAGATAATTGTGTTCTTTGTCTCACTGTGTCATTTAAACATTCCTGAATTGACTCTTTGTGTCGGGGATGAGAGAATATTTCCGAGAACATGATTTTATATTATAGCAATCTTCGTTTACCCAATTGTGAGAAAATGCGTTTCGTTTCGTACTTGTGCGTCGGATTGTATACGAAAAGGTCGTTCACTGTAGTCACGGCGTCGAATGCTGTTGGACACACAATCGACAATGGGAAAAAAATCGTTCGCCAACGAAATAAATAATAAAAATATCTACGTAATGAATGGTTCTACACGGCACGTAATAGCGCGGTGAATGATGATGATCTTGCTGATCGATCAGCGAATCAAGACGACGTGAAGGTCGGACACAAGATGTTTTTTCCGCGTGGACACAATGCGCTCGAAACATACGTTATTATTAAACTGTATATTATTATTTTCATCGGATGTAATTAGCTAGAGTTGATAGCCGTATTTGTTTCAATAACTCGTTATAAGCGGGTGCATGCTATTCACTGTTTTAATTATTATTTGAATTCTTGTTAGTACAAGAATTTACTAATTCGATAAACAAGTTATATTATGGATAACAGACTTCACTGATGATGGTAATACTGTCTTCTAAATTTCTATAAATAGATATTTGTATGTAATATCAGCAAAATATTTTATATAGTGAAAAAATGCACATTAAAACATACTATTAAAATAATTAATAATATAATAATAATACGTTTGCTTAAGATTGAAAATCTAATAAAAGAGACTCCTATCTTGAAACTAATTTTTTACCTAAATTTTTTTAATTTGACTGAAAAGGTTTTATCGACAAAGGAATTTCTTTGAAAATAATGGAATGAAAACCATTTCAGATCCAAGTACCTGTATGAAAAATTGATCTTTCACTAATCTATTTTTTAATTCATTTTTTTATTATTTCTATCATGGATAAAAATTATTTAACACAAATGATTTTTTATCCTCAACACTACAATGGTTATGAGGTGTTCAATAATCACTTATTGTTCACTTTTTGTTTATAACAATGTCGACTGATGCGCATTTCGATGGCGATGCTATCATCGTCAGAGCCATTTTGTTAAAATTACAAAAATTGAAAATAAGTGATTTTTGAACACTTCATAACCATTGCAGTGTTGAAGATAAAAATTCATTTCTGTTAAAGTGAATTCGATGCATTTCCAGAACAAACAATAGAAATTATAATTTTTTAAAATAATATAAATTTTTGATATAAATTCTTTAAAAATCCAAATTAAATTTGAGTTTTTGTGTTTAAAATACATTTTACGGAATTAAAATACACAATATAATTAGAAAAATGAATGCTGGTTAAAAATATTCCTTGAAAAGAATATTAGTTGATGATATTAACTTTTCAAATGTTTCCAGAAAGTTAAAAAATTGTTAAAAAATATATATATTTATTTAAAAATTTAGATTTAAAATGAATGCCTGATAAACAAAAAAAAAATAATGTGTTAGAAAGAGTTAAAGAATTACTGTTCCTTATTTTATATTAAAAATATAGGGTCATCCAAATGTGATGCCTAGATTTATATTGTATTAAAAAGAAACATGTGTATAGTTTCTTTTTAATAAAACATAAATCTAGGCGTCACATTTGGATGATACTATAATATTATATAAAATAGATGAGAAAAATATTTTGGATATTAAGAATTTTATTGGAAATTTGTAGAAAAGTGAGAAAATGGATTGTTTATTTTTTGTATTGAAAAAATAGATTTTTTTTATTTGGCAGTTGATTCACAAATTTTAAAAATTATATTTATATATAGTATGTGTATGTATATAAAAAATGTGCACATAAAATATTAAAACAATTTATTATTTCATTATTAACTGTTATAACTAATTATTAAACTTTTTATTCGTTTCTAATTACATTTCCTTAATTACAGTAATTTAATAAAAATATTTTTTATCCAATTTTATTTTTATATCCGTTTATTAATTATGATTAATTAAAATAATTTTATTTATCTATCTATCAATCAATCTATCTGTTTATTATTATACGTCCGTATGAATGAGTAATATTTAATGTTTTGTTTGATTCATTTTCCATTAAAAAATCGAAACGACGTTTTCTCAGAAATGTACGCATTCTTGTCGCACTGTCACGTAGAAAACACATTTAAAAAATCAGTTAAAATCATATTAATAAAAACAAATGTTAACTGAATACCAAATAAATAATTGTCAATATAATCTTTCGTAACGGTACACAAAAATAATCGTAAAATCATATGAAAACTCATTCGGACGATCCTAGTTAATTTTTATTACTGACTGGTGTAAATAATTCATGTTTTATATGAACGTTGGCCTTAGAGAGTAATGTACCATCTGATGCAATCTTTAATTAAATATACGAAACTTTTTTTTATTGTTGTTGTTTTTTAAAAAAAGATAAATTAAAAAATTATGTGTTTGTATTTTTGTATTTAAACAAAGTATTGAAATATTCAATAAATTCTACTTCATTGCTATATTAATTTTCTACAATTTAATCATGTTTTTTTAGTTATTTTTATTGAAAAAAATATGATTTTATTTACTATTTAAAATTTTATTTATAGATTTTTTTGTATAATCAACACATGAATTATTAAAAGGATTTTTATTTTGATAAATCAAAGAATATATGAATTTTTGAAAGTTTATTATTTTTTGAGTATACTTTTATTTTTTTACATTAATTCAATAATTGTATGAGATGTCATGTAAATAAAATAGCGTCCAAAAGATGTATTCAGCATAGGAGAATTTTAATCAAAGAATATATTTTTTCTTTCTATGGAAAAATGATCATGCATTAAAAATTAAATCAACAAATTATGAAAAAAACAGGCAGGTTAAAATTCAGTTTTTATAAAAATACTTGAGTTTAGAACATCTTTCTAAGCAAAGATTTTTAAGTACAAATTGAAAGAAAAGAAATATTTTTATTAAGTACTCCTATTACTGAATTCCTTACATTAACCAATATCATATCATTATATAAAAAATATTATTTTCTGTCAATGAAACCGATTTTTAAAACTTCAATTTTATATAAACAATCTTAATTTCATGAAATACAAGTTTATATTTTATGGAAATTCTCTGCACATTATGCAAGAGATTATAATCTGTCGCTGTTAATGAAATTATGTGACTCTAACCGCAAGTTATACGCTGATATCGAATTTTCGTTGTGCGCTACGTGTGTCCACGATGCTCTTGTGAGTAAAAGATCGACGTGTTGTTCGCTCGAACGCGCGCGAAGCTCGTGGCGTTCACCTCACGTCGCATTGTGAAGGTCGTCCGTGCGAACTTGCGGTTGGGGTCACTCGACTGCACTGTTTTAGAAACGCACTGCAGGTGAATCGGGATTATTTGTTGATGGACGTACGCTTACATCTCTATTATGTTCTTTTATCGTTTCATAATAAATACAATATCTTTGTTTATTCATATTTATTTACAGAATGTAATTATCTTTATGTTTATTTATTAAGACGATTTATCTTCAAACAGTGATTTCCTGTTAAAAATTCTATTATATAGACATATAGAATATTTGATATATCTATAAAAAAATTCGACTTGATAAAAATTACAGACTGCTTAACTTTGTAAAATTCGAATTTGATTAAATTGTAAGATAATTAAATAATTAAAAAAAATATTATTTTACAATGAACAATTCAAAATAATTAATATATATTAAATATATTAGAGAAGACATTAATAATAATATTTTTCCGTGTGAATTTTTCCAACTATTAATTTATTCATCAAATTGTGAAATAAAAATATATATGATTTTATTTCACATTGGTTATATTTAATAATTTTTACGATGACATCTTAATATGTGTAAAACTGAAAATTAACAATAAAAATACGACCTTCGAGCCGTATTTATCTTATCATAATATTTTAATTTCATTTAAATTATAAGTTTGAAATTTTATTCTGCAAATCGTCGTATTTATACAATTATAAATCCATTCAAACTCATCATTTATGTTTATTGTATTTATTTATTGTTCACATCATTCACCAGTTCAAATTTTTTGATTTAAATTCTTTTCTAAATATTTATAATTCAGTCATGCGTGGTTTCTTCGTACCAGACAAATACGTTATTTCTTTTATTCAAAGGATAATACGATTCAATGTACGTTACTATGTTTGTTTCCTGTAATTGCAATTAGACTTCGTATATAAAACTTCTCTTTTTACATAAACTTCAAGTGTATACATAATTATACAAATCTCACTTAAAACATCCTGTCATTATTTATATGAAATTAAAATGAACGCAAGATAAATTCAAATGAGTGACAGTAATATTTATTTTTACCTATGTGATTTTTTTCAATTAAAATTTGTATTAATATAAAATTCATAAAACTTCGTGTAGTCTTTTTGTGAATTATAATTCGAAAAAACGGTACTCAAACTTGATATATTAACTAAAAGTTGTTTCGGCGATTTATCTTTCACAGAGCGTATAAAAAATTTGAATACGTACAATTTTAAGTTTTAGTTTTTTTTTCTTATTTTGCTCGTTTGAATAATTTCATAATTTGATTTTGTAAAAGAAGTACAAGTAATATGTAAAAAAATTATAAGATATTCATTTACTTAACTTCACTTTTGAAATTGAAACAGTGTTAATACACTAGTCATTATTTAATCATTCATGCAGAAATGTAATATATGTACATTTTTTTCTCACGTCTTGAGATGATTTCGTGTTAAGATTGTTTCGAAAAAGCGTAAGTGGATGTTGAAATATTTCTTCTACATATACATATGTATTTATATTATAATATATTTCTGAATGGCAAAAAATCCAGTAGCTAATTGAGTACATCTATTTAAAGATCCATACAAATTCGATTTGAACGAAATCTGCTGTGTCATAAAGCAACGGCGTATACAACAATATGTATCGATTAATGGTGCTTACGCTCTATTCGTCATGCAATGGTTTTAAAAATTTCACAAATAGAATTGTGATGAAAAATCATTTTTTTCTGATAGATTTTCGATTTTTTGTCATACGCAAGAAATAAAATATTTTTAAAGCCTCGGGTGATAAATTCTCTGACAAATCATTTTTTTCTTTTATAGTACAAAACAAAATGTTGACGAATACATAAGAAATCTCTCTCTTTCTCTCTCTCTTTCTCTCTCTCTCTCTATATATATAAAGAAAAATAAATTTTCAACATTTTACAACTCAGGGTTAAATAATTTTAGTATTCTAGATAAATATTATATAAAGATCAAAAAGGGATAATAAATAGAAAAATATTAAAGTAAGACCATTTATACATTTTTACAATTTTATTTAACATATAGAATCATCCAAATGTGATGCCTAGATTTGTGTTCTATTAAAAAGATATAAAAGAAACTATACACATGTTTCTCTATACACATGTTACTTTTTAATAAAACACAAATATAGGCGTCACATTTGGATGACTTTATATTTTTCATCTACAAATTTTCAAAAATTTCCGATCCTAATTAATTATTTTTTTTTAGAGTAAAAAAATGTTTTCAGTCAAACGTCAGCAAATATTCTACTCAGTTTAATTTAATTCCTCTACTTTTGTTATATTTTTAATTGTTACTCAGTTTCATATTAATTTTATTTGTAATGTTTATTAAATGTTAACATTTTTTTAAAAATATTTTTTCTTACTATTAATCTATGTTTGCATTTTCTAGTAATAAGTTTTTTAGGTATTTTCTAGCATATTCTCTTATTTCCTCACACTGTTTTTAATATATATCTTGTCATATTTTTTTGTATAGCTGAAACAGTCAAAATATTTACCATTTAAAATTTATATTTAAATTAATTTTATTTTTCTTATTATTTAATAATTATTTTTTTAATAAATAATTATATATATATATATATATATATTTTTATTTAATAATTAATAATTAAAACATATAACTATAAAATAAAACTGAAAATAAAATAATTTTCATCAATAATTTTTTCTATAGTAAAATAACATTCATTTTATTTATTCATTTTTTGATTTATTTTCTATGATTGCAAAGATTTTTTTTTGCAATATTTTTTTCCTATAACCAATTTAAATAAGTATATTTAATAAAAACACTTCAATTAAGTTACTTTCATTTTTAAAATAATTAGTAAAGAATTATTTATCAACTTTATTAAATTAAAAATATATTTATATATATATATATATATATATACATATATTGATAATTTAAACATTATCAGTAAAAAATTATTACATTTTAAAAAATAATCAATTAAACGTTTATATTTTTTGACAGTTATAAAAATACTAATGACAACTAAAAGATTTGTTTAAAAATATAATCTAAAATAAACATACCGCAAAAACTAATTTCAAATTATTATTTGTATCAAATAAAATATTTAAACACCAATTTAATACCTTTAAAATACGGAATACCGGAATCTAACAGTGGAATTTATTTATTTTTCATACAATCGATTCGTTTCAATGAATATATTCACATAATGGTATATCTCGTTTAAATTCTAATTAACATGCTTAACGCAAACACATTTTACATACATATTACGTCGAGTGCTTGTTTAATATCATCTTAGGGCGATGTTAATTAGTGTCAATTATAATATCAGCATAATTAAATACGTTGTGCTTCATTGCCTACCATTTGCTGTATTTCTTCTGTTGATATTATAGATTAAATCACATTTAATACATGAACGCGTTCGAAATTATGTTTCAATTGTCAATTAATTGAATAAAAATAAATATATTTTTATTACAATAACAGGATATATATTTTTTATATACAGACATTTCAGAACGAAAATTCATATAATTTAATTTTATTGCCAATTATTTTTCTTGATGTAATTATTTAATTAAATTTGTAAAAATAGTATAATTAAGAAATGGTTGAATAACTGAGTAAACAAAACCTTCACAAATCGAATTAATTAATATTAATCTAATTATAATTATGGATATTCATATGTACAAATTTTTAGAAAAAGAATATTTTGTAGCTTTACTTTGTAGTAATTCAGGTAAATACACTATAATAAAATATTAAATAGATAATATAAATACATACAATAATTATATATTTTTCAGATTATAACATAAGGACATAACATTTTAATAAATGCCCAATAAATTCTTTTTGTATATTTTAATTTCATTTGTGAGTATTTTGATAAAATTATTATTATTTTAAAGAAAAGATAGAAAAAGAGTTAATAGTTGTGATAAAATATTAATGAATTACATTCGATTTATAAAAAAACTATTTTTATTTGTTATCTTCCTCTCTCCCTTTCTCTCTCTCTCTCTCTCTCTCTCTATATATATATATATATATTAATTGAATTTATAAAGTAATATAATTTAGGGAAATAAAAATCAAAGTATTCTGTACACCTTGTATTTAAAATAAAAATTATATTTATCTTTAAATTTATAGCCAAATTCTTTTTATATTTAAAAAAAAACTTACCAGAAAATGCAATAAAAATTTATAAATAAACAAAAATAAACCAAAACAAGAAAAAAGCATTTCAATTTCGAATAAAATTTATCATATAAATTAGATTTATAAAGATTGAACACGATTCTGATGAATCTGGACGTTTATTATCGCTGATAAAAAACAAACTGTCTTTTAATTTCGTTACACAATCCAAATTATGCAAATAAGTCCGTACGTTTACATTTTTCTTATTCGGAGGTCATGTACTATTGACTCCGCCTACATAAGCTGGTTTGTTTATAACACTATGTTCATATTTTGGATTCGCAATAAAATTTAAAATTCCGTACAAGATTCCATTCATTCATATGATAAAGGAGGTCGCAAAAATATTCCGTGTGTATTGATTCCATTTGGGTTTCTTTACGACCTGTTTTAGTGTATATGTAATTGATATTTGAAATGAAATAAAATTCGAAAATTAAACTCGATTATCAGACATGTACGAATATTTATAATCTTATGAATATTTAACAAAAAAGATAACATGATTGAAACATTGACTATGATTTATCAACCTCTGAACTAATCTCTTGTACATTACTACATCGATAATCAAGTCGTTGACCTAAATGACTAAGAAAATTATTCGGAACTCGTCTTCGAGGTAAATCGTATCTTTTGTCAAAATATTATTTTATATATGTTTATAAAAAAACAACAACACATTTACTATTATATTTATGTATGATCTAATAGTGAACGAATTCATCGGATGAATAATTCATGGAAAAATACGGTATATGTAAAAGAGTATATCTACGTATACAAATACTGACCCGATGAAAAGAAACATAATACTGTTTTTCCGAGTTAGCGGCATCGATGCTAATGTCGTTTTAAGAGCTGTTTGTATTCAAAACGTTATCAATAAATAAACAGCTAGCACATATTTACCTCTATGGTACGAAAATATATACACACAAATGGAAAAATGGTGTCAGTTAATGATATTAGATTATAATACATTATTCTTTATGATACCATTTTTATGTGATGGTGTTTTATAAATCAAATAAAGAAATGTATTTTCTGTTAATATAAATTATTAATTGTGATAAGATTTTCAAAATATTTTATATAAAGATCAAAGATTATAATACATTTTTGGGGGGAGATTTTTTTTGATACCATTTTCATTTATATGATGCTATTTTACAAATAAAATCAAGAAATGTATTTTTTGTTAATATAAATTATTAATTCTGACAAGATTTTCAAAATATTTTATATAAAGATTATAGATTATAATTTTTTTTTCATACCATTTTCATTTATGTGATACTATTTTACAAATCAAATAAAGAAATGTATTTTCTGTTAATATAAATTCAAAATATTTTATATAATAATCATAGATTATAATACATTATTTTTTTGGATTTTTATGATACCATTTTTATTTATGTGATGCTGTTTTATAAATCAAATAAAGAAATGTATTTTCTGTTAATATAAATTATTAATTCTGATAACATTTTCAAAATATTTTATATAATGATCATAGATTAAAATATATTATTTTTTTAATTTTTTATGATACTATTTTCATTTATATGATGCTATTTTACAAATAAAATAAAGAAATGTATTTTTTGTTAATATAAATTATTAATTCTGACAAGATTTTCAAAATATTTTATATAAAGATTATAGATTAAATTACATTTTTTTCATATCATTTTCATTTATGTGATGCTATTTTACAAATCAAAAGAATGTATAGGATTATTCAAATTCGACGCCTAGATTTGTATTTTATTAAAAAGAAACTGTACATATGTTTTCCTATACACATGTTTCTTTCCAATAAAACATAAATCTATGCATTACATTTGGATGACCCTTTACATTTCTAATAATATAAATTATTAATTCTAATAAGATTTTCAAAATATTTTATATAAAGATTATAGATTAAATTACCTTTTTTTCATATCATTTTCATTTATGTGATGCTATTTTACAAATCAAAGAAATGTATAAGATTATTCAAATTCGACACCTAGATTCGTATTGTATTAAAAAGAAACTATATATATGTTCCCCAAAACACCACCCTATACACATGTTTCTTTCCAATAAAACATAAATCTATGCATTACATTTGGATGACTCTATTCATTTCTATTAATATAAATTATTAATTCCAATAAGATTTTCAAAATATTTTTACGTTTGATAAGTATGATAAAAAAGTAAGAAAAACTAAATTGAAAAATGTAATTAAATTAAACAGTAAATAAATTTACCATACTTATCAAACGACCCTCGTATTAATATCATTAGACTGTTTTTTAAAATGAAATTTATTTATATTTTATATAACTGATAATCTATTAGTAGATTATTCTTAATATTTATAACTGTCTGTTTTCTTAAGTAGAAAATAATAAATAAGACTGTATACTCAACTCCTCTATTATTAATACTATTATAAAAACATTATTTTTCTATTATGATTTAGATAAATGTTTTTTTAATACATCTTATTAAGTTTAGGAAATTTAATCAAAACATTTTAGACAGGTAATAATTGTTTAAAAAAAAATTAATAGAATATTAATAGATTAATCTATTTAAAATTAATTTCTCCTCTTTTATATCTTACTGTTTTAAAATTGCATCATTTTAATATCAAACTATAATACAGTTATAAGTGTTAAATATATTTTCCATTTTTAAATGTATTTATTTATCAATAGAATTAAAACATAGACAATAGAAAACTGATTCGATGATATATTTAAGTACTTGAATGAATTATACTTAATAATTAAAAATCGTTCTATAAATACATATAAAGAAATTAATTGTCTAAATGATCTTTAAAAACTTTTCTAAAAGAAACTTTTAAAATGTCTATTGTTTAGAAATACTTGTATATAAAGTGTTATTTTAAGAACAGAATTTCTAATTATTATTGATATTTAACTTTGTATCCTCGAGAGATGTTTATAAATAAATAGAGATTTTAAAATAAATAATTCCTGGATTGAATATAAATAAAATATTTACATGCATGTTACATATAATTTCCATTATTCGATTATAACAATATTTGTGTCAATATATTTAAATAAGGATTAATCTTCATATTCAGTACATTATACATATTTTGTAATACTTTTCCGTACACCTTATTTCCATACGAAGATATTTATCAATTTGAATATGAAACTGTGTCACAAATTAGCAACAATAGTCACATGTGATAACTGTGATATTCGATGCTCTCACATTATTAAAAAATCTGTCATCCACAGCGGTATTGTACCTTGATTTGTGCCGTCACAGTATGTGTTTAAAAGAAATACATTACATCAGAGATAGCGGACGCTTTAGGTATGTGGGTGAATTGCCAAAACGGGCATGAGTTGAATATTTTATGCACATTTCAGATACGTCGTTTCAGGTTCAAAGTGTTTGATGGGCAACGTTTGATTTAAATTTATGTGATCGTGCATTGAATTCATTTACCTAAATTTGTTCAGCATTCGTTCAGTAGTTCTATGAGCCATGATACTGAATGATTATGGGCGATTTACGCAGCTGTGGCGTTTAAAAAAAAACAACTTCAAACTGTGTCAGACAGTACTTTGAATGAATTTACAAGCGATGCATTTATATTTTTTTATTTGGGTTGTTTTAGAATGTCATCAACATCCAAGGTTATTTAATGTCGAGGATAACTGTATTCTTGTTCAAAAGTTCGCAGTGTTGTTTAGAGCTTAAATTTATCAATTGTCATTCAACTCGAATAATACTTGTTTATCTATGAGAACTATTTGTTATATAACAACATTATAATTATAAATCTCTCATGAAAAATACAAACATATTTAACAACTTACTATTTTTTAAATTGAGGGTACAGAATTATTAATGACTAATATGTTTACATATTGAATCTACAACAAAAAGCTTGTCTCATAAATACTTTTGCAAAAGTATTACTCGGATTATAGACAGGATTTTTAAACACCTGCATATGTGAATATTGTTGATTTTATGTGATTTACCTACCTCGTTTTTAACGTAACGGTATTTTTAATAAGTTTACGTATATCATCTAATCATTTAACGGATTTTGTTATCAATAGTTAACAATTTTCTGTGTTTTTTATATTATCATGTGTATGTCAAATAAATTATATAAAGTTCATATATCTATCTATAATCTATATATATATATATATATAAGGTGATTTTTTAAGTGTGATAGAACTTTAAATTAAATTTCTATCTAAACTAAAAAAACCTCCATTATATATATACATATACACACATATTTATAAAAAGTATTTTTTTAATTTAAATAGAAATTTCAATAGAGATTAAATTTATAGTTCTACCATGCTTAAAAAACAGGCTATATATATATATATATATATGTGTGTGTGTGTGTGTGTGTGTGTGTGTGTATGTGTATTTATATAAAAGTATAAAACCAGTCTTATTTTTTCAAAATTATTTAGAAATTAAAAGTTGAAAGATTTTTTTATTACTCATAGTTGAAACAAAATTTTATGTAAAATTGTCAAGTTATATTAAAAGTTCCAAATAATTTTAAATCCATATTAACAATTTAAAAATGACTAAAATTCCTTTTTATTTTTTTACAGAAATAATGAAGTTTGATGTACGTTTATTACAAAGTTTGAGGTAAATATTTTTAATACTATTTTTTGTTTCAATTAAAATGTTCATGTGGGATTCATATTTTGATTAAAATAGTTTTGATTATCAAAAATAAATCATGCATTATTTTTTTAAAAAAAAATTGGAGTTAGATGAACTCTACTACATATAAAATATCATTTTTATTAATCTACTTATGAACAACAAGAAATAAAATAACCTTAATATTAATAAGGAAAGTTGTATGACTGAATTATTCCAAAAATATTATCCAAAATTAAAAAAACTATTATATTGAATAGATAGTTATTTTTTTCTATTTATCATATTTATTTATTTTTATTCCTGACTGGAATTAATAAATATATATATATATATATATATATATATATATATATATATATATATATATCATATCTCAATAGCCTTATACTTCCAGATTAACTTGTAACAATTCTAATGAATAACAATGTTATATATAATATGATAAATAGAAAAAATCATGTATTTAAATTAACCACTGTATGTAAATTTTACCGTAAGATTATTATAATAACTTAATATCCATGGAATGAATATCACCTACAGCTTTGATACAATCAACAAAAAAATTGCACGCTAAATTTATATATATATATATATATATATAAACTAAATGTTTATCAAAGATTACAGTTTGAGTTTGAAATACATTTTGACAGACACGAACGGAAAGAATGCCATTGCGTCTATCAAAATAAATTGAATCAAACGCGGTCGCTTGTCAAAAATTGACAGGATTATGATCTCGTGCAAAAGTTCATTGTTCTCACAAATCTATATATTAGAACATTTAAAGCTTTTTTTTATCAATTTCTTATATGGCAACTATACTCACCTTTGAATATAAAATTAATTTAAAAATAGTTAATGAATGTTTCTAATCCATTTCATATCTACATGTCAGAAAAAATGTTAATATCGACACCAAACATATTTTTATTATAGGTTATGTGAACTTGAGTTATTTAGCAATATAAATAATCTCAACGATAATTTTAAAGTAAATAGATTAAAATTTGTTCATATTGAAATAATGTCTCATATATTTTCATATTATATTTATATATATATATATATATATATATATGTTACTCAAATACGAATAAGATCCGTGAACAACTTAAATAAATAAAATATAAACAACAGTTTTGTTCAAATAATTAATATCAGACTAATACAATACAGTTATACGGCACTATGTAACAAATATAGCATGTTTATTTCTTTTTCAAATCGTTATAAAATACTTAAAGTTTTCATTAAGAAAAGGAGCCGAAAGTATTCTTAATTGATAATAAACGTATTAACAGATGTTCTTGGAAAGAATTTAAAAGCTAATTTAAATAACGTGTACGAATTTGGAAGATATAAGAAAGTAAATAATGTTTGTTGTGCGTTCGAAATTCTTTGATATCTTTTTTAAGACGTGCAGAAATGTAACAGTTCGATTTTATATATATATATATATATATATATATATATATATATATATATATATATATGTTTTTATGATATTATAAATTATAATTTTCAATTATATTTTAATTATTTGATAATTTTTTTTTAAAAAAATTTATGTTTTCAAAATTGATATTCCTAAATAGATAAATATATGTTTTTACTTGAAAAATTATAAATATTAATAATTTTTCTATTTATTTTGAATCATTTTTAAAATCAAAGAAAAATACTAATAATATTTATTTTTTTAAAAAAAATATTATTTTTCATTAAAGAAATATGAAATTATCTTCAATATTTGCTGAAATTTTTTCAAGTAATTGTTATTATATATCGTGTGTCGTTAGAGAGGTCATTGATATAGGACAATTTTTATCTTCACTTACCTGTTAAAGTAAATAATAGAATACACTGTAGTGAAGTCAAAAGCAAAACCGATGATATAGACTGGCGAAACGACGCCATTTTTTACGATTTTTGGATGTTATCGTGTACCATTCAGATCTGAAACAAAAAAGGGAAAATTAAGTAAAATTTGAATATTATATATAGGGTTTTCCAATAAGCGATTCAGAAATTTAAATGGAAATAAAACAAAAAGTATTTAATTATTTTTTATTTTTAAGCATATTCGATGGCATTAATGAGGAAACATAATTTCACTCATATGACCATCACGACTTCGCTTTTTTAGTCACTTGTTCACATAATTGTGGTCCAATTTCATGAATTAAATGTTCAATGTTTATTTTTAATGATTCTGTTATTCGTGGTTAATCAGCATAAACCAATGATTTCATATAACTCCACAGAAAATAATCCAATGGATTTAGATCACATGATCTTGGTGGTCAATTGATGGGCCCATTTCATCAAATAATGGACTCATTAAATTTTTGTTTCAATAAGTCTATTCAAGTTTTTACAAATTCTGAACATTGTTGAAGTGTTAAACTTTCCATGATAATTTTTCAAACTATACTGACTTGAAATATCAAAATTATCTTAAAAAATTCAAACATGACTTCCACAAGCTGTCAAAATTCTGACATTCTTATTGAAAAATTCTATATATATGGTAAAAATACTATTTATTTTCGAAATAATATTTTATCTAGAATTTACAACAATATATTTAATTTCATTCATTATTTGTTTAAAAAAATATTTGCTTGTCATTCATAGTTAAGAAACGAATCCAATTTATCCCATTAATCACATTTGAGTGTTAATAAGAACTACATGATAATTATATTGTTAAGTACTCAGCTTAGAAGTAAAATTTATACTTGCATTTGTCAGTATAGTTTAAGAGACATACTGAAGATTGACGTTAATTCGAATATCTTTTATAATGCTATATATTTATCTTAGACAAAAATGACAAGAAGTTTCCTTACATAGTTATTTATTTTATTTTCATTGAAAGATATTCATTTTTATCTACTATAAAACGCTTTTTAACGATGATATTTCAGTTTATTATTGTTTATAGAACACATTGGATGTGTATACAGATTTTATTACTCCATCTATTACATACGAAATACAAACGTTTAACATTGTCATAATTTATACGTGTGGCAGACTAAGCATTCCTCTTCACAGTCTCGTTCAAACAAGACATGGTGAATAACAATGATTTCGTATTCAATACAAAGATAATCTGATTGCTGTGTCGTTTTCATGCAAAATGTTTTGATTTGCAGTTTGCATCGCCCAAGGTATACTTTAGTTGCAATGATAATATCTGCACTCAAATGTATATAACATTAAAAAAAAGTTTAATGGCATGTTTGTTCTATATACAACTGTAATATGGTATTTGCACGTACGCATGCACATGTTTTTTGAATGAAAAAAATAAATCGTAACGTTTCTTGGAAGTAATATTTTTTTTAAAAAAAATAAATTAACACATTTACTAATTAATATTCTTTGGAAAACACGAATTTCTTCCAGCTACTAAAAATATACTCAGTACAAAAATGTCTTCATATATTCATTGTGAATCATAAAACATGAGCTGCATTTCTGTGCATAATTAAAAGATCGGTATAACTGGCTATTCAATGGCAGTCAGTTGATAAAAGCGGACTTAATTCAAGTTATTTATGCTCTATTATCTCGCATAAAAGCAGTCTGAAGACGGCTCCAAGGTAAAATACATCTGAACGATACATTTCGCATCCAAAACATGTCCGTACACACATACACATAATCTATACGTATATCATTTTAACGGTTCTCTGCTATGCCAGTATTTTGCATACTGCCAGATTGAACCTATCCCAAACCGGAAAATTTGTCGTGGAATTTTTATACGCACCGAAATGGTTATCACACAGTCGTCTAACTTATCAAAATTCGAATTATAATAATTATATGCTTACAGCTGTTGTAACGGAATTTTTAATACGTAATTTAATATATCCAAGGGCTAATAAATTTATGTTTTCTTAGCAACGTTTTTAATTAACGTTTTAAGTTATTAACGCACAATTAGAAAAACGTAATATATTTAAATGTCAAGTAGTATAACATTTGTTTAACTACTTATTTCCAAAGGTTTTACATGACATAAATCTTATACTTTTTCATTTCTTTAATGTCTTGTAATAAATTCAAATCGCTATTTTTCTATATAAGATTTTATACCGTAATTGAAAAAGATAAACAGTAATTAGTAAAGATTATTTTTTATTTATATTCCTGCCAGATCATTTTCAATCCTAAAAAGGTATGTTATCATCATTAAATTTTAAACATGTAATTTCAATAATATATATTAATATTTAAAAAAATACATCAATTACCTATTAATTTCAAAACGTTATTTCAAAAACCAAATTAAAATGAATACATAAAATATTAATTTTATTTTTTGAAAATCGTAATTATTTTTTATAAAATTGAAACTCCATTCTTAATTGTATTTTATCATGAGACGAAAATTATTTTGAAATGAAACTGAATTTGATATTTTTTTATACGAGTAACAAATTAAAAATATTATACTCCACAATTATTTTTTAACATATTTTTTCTATGAGAATTTTTCCATCATACGAGGAGTATTTTTATTTTCTGTTCAAAAAATGTTGTTAATTAAGTATATAGTAAATTTCTTTTTTTGATAAAAATCTTATTATAAATCGTTTAAATAATCTAAATAGATATCAATTAATTAAACCTCATTTTAAATTATAAAACTAGTGTTTAGTTTGAAAGAGAAATGCATATTTTGATAATTTATCTCACTTCTTCTACCTAAAATTTTTGTTTACTTTTTCTCAGACTTTTTAATTATAACTATTGAATATCAAAGTTAATTAAGCGTTTTGAAACATAAAAAAAAATAATATTTAATAACATTTTGTTAACAGTTTCACTAATTTCTGTACCATTCAGTTGATAACACACCCAACAACGTATACTTTTTTTTGCTAATGAATATTAATGAAGTTGACTTTATTCTTTTTCTAAATAAACAAGAATGAACTTCGATGAACCGTAATGAAATTAACGACAGCATGTTACCATCCAAAAATCTCGTTTTTAATTTATTTATAATGACATTGCTTAATTATAACACGATTACTGAATCGATAAATGATCGAGTTTTTTTCTCGATCTCTATGAATATTGTATCTCATACATATAAATGTTTCAAAGACGAATCACAAATAATTATTACCAAGTATTCAATGCATTTTGCACTCTGCACTTATACTAGTTATTCCTAGGTAGTTTAAAGATAAGATAATATAAATAAAAGCCTTAATTACAGGTTACAAACTGTGAAGATAAGATAAGGTTTAATTAAGGTTTAGAAAATAAATATCAACTTCATACATTTATTTATAACTATTTTTCTATAAAACCAGTAGATTTAGTAGTATTTATTATTATTTCTTTGATTTTGTCGTATATTTTCAGTATATGTAAGAAATGTAATTTATAAAAAAAGTATTTTATTTACTTGCTTATAAAATATTGTTATTATTTTTCAAATAAATTTCAATGTTGTAATAATTTTATAATAAAAACAAACATATTTATTCTTAACCATATAACTTGATAGAGTTGTTTTTCACAATTGCATCTTATAACTTGATAGATTTTTTTTATACATTTGATATTAATTGTGATTTTTTTATTAAAAGTTAATTAACTATACTGTAAGTACTAAGTATTTTTTTAATAAATTAGACAATAAATTTTACAATAATGTAGCTTGTTTAATTTTACAAAAATAAATCATTTTAATAATACAGTATTTTTTGATCGTGTTAAATAATTTCTTAGTGTTCATTTGACTGGTCATATTTAGATTTTATAATTTCATATTCTAAATATAATTAATTGGTCTTTTACAAATTTATGTTACACGTTGAAATGAATAAGTGATTAATAAATATTTTTATTTCGTGATTTTGGTTTGAGTTATTTATTTATGTAAAATATATCTTGTGTACTTATTATAGTTTTATAATCATTGATGTTTTTTTTAGATTTAATAGATATTTCGATAGGGATAGCTGTCAAATCAGTTGTTAATTTTTAAAAGTGATATTTGGATTTAGTATAGTTTGGAAAATTATTATAGAATGTTTAATATGTGAGAAATGTTTCCAAATTGTAGAAATTTATTTCAAAAATCAGTGTTCTGTTTGCCAAACTTATAGAGTACAAAATTTTGTTCAGTAATGAGACTTATTTTGGCCTAACAGGTGCGTTAATAAGCAAAATTACCACATTTGGAATGAGACTAATCTTGTAGTGATTCACGAAAGCTCGTTATATCCTAAAAAATGCACCGTATGGTATGGATTGCACGTCATCAGATCTTATTTTTTTCGAAATGAAGCCGTAGAGCGCGTTACCGCCAATAGTGTTCGTTATAGAACGATGATCAATGATTATTTGTTTCCAAATTTGTATGATATCGATTGAAAGAGATATGGTTTTAATAGGATGGTGCTACGTGCCATACTTCGACCGAAACATCGAGTTATTGAAACAAAAATTCGGCGATAATGTTATCTCAAGAAATGGACCTGTTAATTGGCCTCCATTTGACGCCTCTAGATTATTTTCTTTAGGAATATGTGAAGTCTCTGGTATATGCTGATAAACTAGCAACTATTGAGGCATTATAAGCTAATATAATTCGCGTTATTGCGGATGTAAAGCCCCAATTGCTTGAAAAAGTGATCCGAATTTATATTGACAAAATATGGTACGTCAGAGGTATACCGAGGTGTACATATGCCCGAAATAATCTTAAAATATTAATGCCATAAAATGAACTTTCGAATAATACCAAATAATTGGTCATCTGGTCAATTAATATGTATTTTATTTCAATTTAAATTTCTATCGCGTTTAAAAACACCTTATACTTTTAAAATACGTGGAAATAATTATTAATTTTAGCAAAAAAAAAGTAAATAAATTATTTTGTTACAGGAGAAAAAGTTTTTTTCAAAAAAACAAAACGTTTTTATTTATTAGATTTTTTTTTAATAATTCTAATAAAAAATGAATCATACACAAATCATCTATTTACATCAATAAACAATACAACACTTTAATAAAATATTTCATCACCTGAAATATAATCTTGATGTATTTCATGATACCATCATAAACATCTAAACCTTGAACTACGAGCAAAGAACTCGTCAGATCATATTAGATCTGCCCTTAGGCCTGTACGAAATTTTTGTATTTAAACTTTTATAGTTCATAAATTATATCGGATAGCTATTCATTACGTACACTAAAAATGTAACAATCCGCACTTGACTGCGGTAGTTCGTACAAGAACTGAAGTTGAGTTAACGGCAAACCTGAAACGCGGCCTTGGATACATCATCTTTGTACGAATAATTGCAAAGTAAGAAAAATTTTCCTCGCCGGACGTTTCACGCGTTTATTTACTATTCCATACAGCTGGACTTGTTGAAAAGTAATTTCGTTTTTTTTCAATATTTATTTATTTGTGTACTGAAACAATTTTAATTACCTGGACAAGAAACAAACAGATTGTTGGATGATTCTACGATATTTATTTACCGACAACCTTGAAAAAAATACACAGTGATTCACCGATCTGTTTTTTCTACATATTTCGTTTTAATACGATTTTATTTTATTGTAATTATCGACCGTCTAAATCTTCGAAGACATGTGACAAAAACAAAACATCTCAATGATAGATCCAGGACTGAGATTGTTGTGTAACTTGACAATTCGGTGAAAAATGAATCGTTTGACGAATTATATATTTAGAATAGAAATTGGTTAGCGTGCGCGACGACGATGTAGATCTTATTAAAATAATTACTCACGATTAAGAAACGTTATGGTGACAACGTGCACAATCTTGAACATATCTAAACATGTTTTGATTAATAATTTATGCTTATGAATAGGTGACTTATATTGATGATGAATTGTCAGCGCAACAATTAATTTTATTCATAAAGGAAATGATTTATAATCGTTTCACTTTGATCTGTCTATTAGCCATATGTTTTTAGTATTCATTTTAAATAATTTTCTTTTATTTATTATTCCATCAAATGGAATTTACAAAAAACAACAACAATATTTTTATCAAATAAATTGCACTAGAGAATAATGATTTCAATTGATTTTTAGTCAGCAACAATGATTATTTATTAATATAGTGCCAGTTTATACAGAATAGATATTTCATTCAAATAAAATCAGATTAATAGATGTGCAAATGAAAGTCAGGATTTGAAAAACAAATTTATAATAAAAAATATTATATTAAATTAGGTTTTGTATTTAAAATTTATTTTTTGTTCTACTATCTTACATAATACATAAATATTATAACGAAAATTGATATTCGAGTTCTTGTACGAATTTGAATATTGAAATTATGTTATACTTGAATCATTTACTCATGTCTAAAAATGTTATTAGTGCAAAGTCATTATCGTCCATTTATACTTAACGGTACGAAATACACTGTAATTAAATTTATTAAATAGTTAAGACAGATAACTTTATTTAAAATATTTTGTGACGAGCACATTTAATCGTCTAATTTTATCAAACACATTTATCGCACACACACACACATATATATGGGTGTGTATTTGTGTATTTTTGTGTGTAATTATGCAATTAAATATATAAACTTTTTTAATTTTCTTTTAGGTATTTATATACAATTAGATACATAACTTAGGTCATAAAATTATTTCAACTATTTAAATATTATAGCATAGTCTAAATAAAATTGAAGCATAGTAAAGAATAGTAAATGATATTTAGAAAATAAATGTATGTCTTAACTCTTCAGTCTCTTTTTAAAAATTTCAATAAAATGATATTTTTTAAAAAATAATTTCCGAATAAACTTTTAATTATTTCATATCTACATTTTTGTACAAATACTAATGAATTGAAAATATGATTTTTAAAAAAAATCATTTAGTTTGATTGAAAAATTGAACAGATTTATTTTGTTTAATTAATCAAAAATATTTATTTTTTTAAAAAAATGAGACTTAGTTTTATTACTTATTTTTTAATTAAATTTAATGAATTATTTCTAAATCTATGTAAGTACTGTTATATATTATAAAAAAATACATATTTATTAGAGGCAATTAAAATAATCGAAAACTATCTGATGGAAAGGTGCACATGCAAACCAGCCATAAAGAGAAAAATAAACGATGTCCCAAACACACTGTATAGATAGAATCGTGAGTAAAGGAAACATCTTTTAATTTAAAATAAAAGATGAATTGGAAGAGATTATAAGCAAACATAGAGACCATGACTGTGTTGTTAGTTTTATTCAGTTGCACAGAATTTATTTGCGGGGATTATTATTTTTTTATTGATTATTTTTGTAAAATTATAAAAATGATAAAAATATGTAAATATAAAAAATTGAATTATTGAATCAAATAATGTTAGGATTTTGATTAACTATCAATAATAAAAAATCAATTTTAATTAAAGCAGTGGATTTATTTTTTAAACTTTATAATAATTATTTTTGAGATTTGGTACGATTTTTTATAATCACTTTGTAATATATAGGTATTAATGGATTCTATCAATATCTTAATAATAGACCTGTAATTAAATAATGTACATATTTTTTTTAATAGAAATATACAAGATTATAATAAATTATATTATTAGAATTTGAGAATGCATAAAATAGTTATCAACTTAATTTATTTCGTTTTTAAATAACCTAAAAATAAAATCATTTATCTGTCAAAAACATTTATTAAAATCCATTTTATTTATATGACACTAATAATAAATATCTATTGTTAATGTCAAACTTGTACAAAAATGATGTTATTGCACGTATGTAAGTAATTTAAAAATATGTAATAGATATCTACTAGAATACGTGTAGTATGCGAGTACAGTTATTACGTTTTTAAATGGATCTACAATATCCTGGAATCGATAAATAATCGCCCACAAGTTATTAGATTCTAAGATTAAATCTGTATTCTTGAATAACCAGTTGTTTACTATTCACGTTTTGTCAACAGTCATTGAAATATGGAATGTTTTAATAGTATTTTTTTTCATAAACATGTTTTTTTAATACGAACGAATTTTTAAAATGCATCTTTATTCAAATATAAATTTTATTTTGTAGTCAGAGGTTAGTTTCAAACAATTAAATAACTCATCAATTTTTGAGATTTTTTTTAATTTTTGATTTATATAAACTTTTTTGAAAAACAACTTTAAAAATCTTGACCTCAATAAAAAATAATTTAAAATAAAACTAAAATTTTATTTATTTTATTATTATTAATTGATTTCATTATTACAAATTGAATCCACAAAATTACTTTATATGTTCAAAATATTTTTTTGATTGTAACCTTGCATTTTTCCTATTTTTCATGTTTTATTCAACTATAATTAAAATATATGTTCTTATCAATTTTATCACTAAATCTCGAAAAAAATTCTCAATAGATTCTTCAGAATTTAGTTGTAAAAGACAAGTATCTAAACTAGACATACCTTAATATAGTATTTGAAATCATATCTATAAAATTATAATCAAAAAAGAGTTAAATATAACAAACAGAATGATCCTAAAGCTTTAATTTATAAACTATTTAAATATACATATAGCTTTATTTCGTTTTTGACTTTTTGTTCACAATTTTATATTTGGATTCATAATATCAACTATTTTTTTTTTAATAATCTTATTAAATAAATTTTAATTCGAAATATATTTAATCTAAAATAACTGATAATCCAAGCACATTAATGTCGTCACACATGCGTGCTTGCGTTACGGGGGTAAGTTTTTTTCAAGAGAACCACTAAGTTGAAATCCATATAAGACAATGATTGAATCCATGTGCAAAATTGTCCTGTACACACGAGGTGTGTATGTGAATGTATTTATTCCAACGGACGATATACGTCGTTTCAGTTATTTCATTTGACCATTTCGTCCGTGTGTACGTTTTTTTCAGTAATTGTTTAAAGCTTGCCGAATACGAAACCAGTTCTATAATTTAATGCACATTTATTATTAGTAACCATTTTTGGAATAACTATTTGACAAGCGTATAAAACGAATCGCGGCGATACATGCAAACGTATGAATTTATATGTTATTAATAAACATTTAATGATAGTGGAAAAGTAGATTTATTTGTTTCGACTATTGGAAACTGTTATGAAATGGAATTAGAAATATTTGGAATTATTACACAAGAAAGCAAAACAGAGACGGATTGGAAAACAATTATTTTGAATTTTATACAATTGCTATTTTAAATGTATAGGTGTTTTTTTAAGCGTGATAGAAATTTCGATAGGGATTCAATTTAAAGTTCTAAAACGATTTGAAAAACATCATATATATGTATGTGTGTGTGTATGTAATCAAAACAACAGCTCAATTAAATTTTAACAATGTCACTTATATAAGGTCGAGGAGCGCTTTCACTGTCAATGTCATTTACCTTCATTTTGTACGAATAATAAAAACTGACCTATACGTTTTTTAAGAACACAGCGGATTTTAAGAATGACGGATTCAGTGCGTAGTTTTTAAATACTTTGTAATGAAAATAGATTACTGAAATAAATGAGATTGACCTTAGATCATTTTTTCATTTATATTAAATTAATCTTCACGTGTAAACATTTATTTCTTTTTATTCTTGTGAATAAAAAAAATAAACGTTGAATAAAATGTTGAAAAAAATACTATGTATGTATGTAATTAACAAAATGTTTTGTAATCAAAATGTGGTGTTAATAATTTTTTTTTGTGATAATTAAATAAAGAATGTAATTTTAATAAATAGAAAATTGAATAAAAATTAATATTAATGAATAGGAGTTGAAATAAAAAAAGATTCATATTTTATTAATTTTTCAATATATGAAGTTAAAATAATATTTATATTTTATTTCATAATTATTTTTAAAAAACTGAAAAATTTTACTTGTTTTATAAATAAAAAAATCATTTAATTTTACACATATTTCTTTGTTACAAAACTATTTTTAAAAGAAATTAAAAATATAGGATCATCCAAATGTGACGCCTAGATTTGTATTTTATTAAAAAGAAACTATACACACGTTTCTTTTCAATAAAACACAAATTTAGGCGTCACATTTGGATAATTCATTATAGTACGCATATAATTGCAAATCTAAATCAAAATCTGAATAAAAATTAGTAATTTATTTGTCGCCATAGTACTTTATTCAAAAAAAAAATTATTTATATACTTAATTTTTATACACATATTTATATATATATATATATATATATATATATATATATATATATATATATATATATAATTGTTTATATAAAACTTGTCTTAAATAACATTTGTAAGAAAAATAAAATTGTTAATATATCTAATTCTTCATTCTCTCTTCCTCTATCTCTCTTCATATATATATATATATATATATATATATATATATATATATATATATATATATATATATATATATATATGGTCTTCCAAATGTGACGCCCTGATCTGTGTTTTATTAAAAAGCAACATTATTATGGGGTGGTATATAAGGAAACACATGTATAGTTATTTTTAATAAAACACAAATCTAGGCGTCACATTTGGATGACTCTTATTATTCAGTACATAAAGCTGTAGAAATATTTTAATACTGTACAATTTTAAATATGTATTCAAATTTGATTGTGTTTTAATTAGGATATTTACGATACACAAAATCCATTGAAGTATTGTCGAAGAATATTCCACAGTTCAATAAATTTAAAATATAATCTTATAAATGAAAAATCGATATGTCTGAAAACAATATTTAAATTATTATAAATATATATCATATAATATATAATGAAACTGATTTTGATTAGTGGTTATAAACAAGTAGATACAAACTTTTATATTACAAATATGAACACATTAAAATGTTAATGTTAAGAAATAAATTTCAACTACAAAATCGCATATTACAAACATATATATATATATATATATATATATATATATATATATATATATATATATATATTGTTGTTGTTTATGATTTAATGTATAATATTGCATTTAAATAAATTTAATATCAAAATATTACCGCATTTTTACAAGTATGTGAACATGTATCGATACTTTATTTATGAATGAAACAATTTATGTTGACATATGAAGACTAATGCTACATGCAAATCTACATGTTTTCACTGATTAATAAATTTAATCTTAACATTATCTCGATCTTCGTCTTCTAACGTACCGCAGAATAGTTGACAGACAGTTAATAAATTTATATGTACGGTCAAAGAATATTTAGCACTTAAAATTAGTATACATTTATAAACATTTAAATATATATATATATATATATATATATATATATATATATATATATATATATATTTGTATTTATTTATTTTTAACTACACACATTGTTAACAGGTTATTGACGTGAACGGATGTATTATTTTTTGCGAATATTTTATTGAAACAATTAATTACATTTGTCGTTTTTTTATATTTATTTTGTCTACAGTTTTATTCCCAATAAAATAAAATGTATCTTGTGTCATTTTTCACTTGAGATTTTAATTAAGAATTTATTTATCTATTTGTACTGTATGTTTAAATTTACAATTTTTTATAAATAGATTTTTTTTTAAATATCAAAAAATAAATTTGTATATATATATATATATATATATATATATATATATATATATATATGATATACATATAAAAATATATCATGTTATTAAAAATGCAAGAATTTTTCATAAATAATAGACTACAATCAATCACAATTATTCAACGTTATGATAAATGGATTTGCTGATACTTGCCAGAAAGCAAGTAATTAAAAATTAAAGCAAATATAAATTACCAACTATTTGAGCGATGTGAAGCATATGTATAAACATAGAAATGATGTGAAAAAATGTATGGCGGAACCAGTTTAGATTGAGCAACATAGAGATAATAATTTGAGCGTTAGACACATTCCGTTTTTGTGTTATACAGCAGTCATTACACTATTGTTATTTTTTTGTTGTTGATGATATGATCGAATAAATCTTGAATATATGCCAATGTGTAATCGTTAATTATTATTTAATAATAATAGAGCTTCGGTCGGATATAAAAAAAGCAATAAATTCAAGATAGAGATCAAGATGTGTTATTTATATATATAAATAGAAGTTATATATGCGAATCGAATTATTTTATATTCATTTGATATATCATATTGTTTTTATTATACTTAGGTATACATACACACACACACACATATATATATATATATATATATATATATATATATATATATATATATGTACATATTTTTTGTTTATAAAGATCCTAGGATTAAAAGGGTTTTCTGTTTTCATTTTCTGTTTTTTACATTTTATTTTACTAATTAGAATAAATTAATTGACTTTTTAAAGATATTTCAAATAAAATAATAGAACTTTTAGGATATTTTAAAATAAAGTAATAAAAAATAATGTATTTGCTGATAACAGTCAATATAAGAACATTTTTTATAATATTTATTTTTTGTAAAAATAAGTTTTTCATACAGATTTGTTATATATATATTCTATAGACTTTTATATGCATACATCAAAGTTTTTTAAATAATATCCCTCTAATATATTAAATTGTCATACATATTTATTTATATTAGGTAAATTTTTTATATGAATTATTGAAAAAAAATATTGATAAAATTATATTAACATGCATTAACATTGTTTTTAAAAAAAAAATTACTTAGAAAATTCAGTGAATTCTAAAAACATAATAAGTAATTTTAAATCTAAAATATTTTTTCTAATTTTTTGTTTTCATTCAATTTATCAAAATATAATTGATTTGTGAATACAATATTTACATCAACACACACATTATATATATATATATATATATATATATATATATATATATATGTACATATTTTTGTTTATAAAGATCCTAGGACTAAAAGGATTTTCTATTTTTATTTTTTGTTCTTTACATTTTATTTTACTAATTAGAATAAATTAACAGACTTTAAAGGATTTTAAATAAAATAATAGAACTTTTAGGATATTTTAAAATAAAGTAATAAAAAATAATGTATTTGCTGATAACAGTCAATATAGCAGCATTTTTTATAATCTTTATTTTTTGTAAAAATAAATTTTTCATACAGATTTATTATATATATAGTTTATAGATTTTTATGTACATACATCAAAGTTTTTTAAATAATATCCCTCTAATATATTAAATTACCATTCATATTTATTAAAATATTTATATAAATTATTGAAAAAAAAAATGATAAAATTATATTAACATGCATTAACATTTTTTTAAAAAAAATCACTTAGAAAATTCTGTTAATTCTAAACACATAATAAGAATTTTTAGATCTAAAATATTTTTTCTAATTTTTTGTTTTCATTCAATTTATCAAAATATAATTGATTTGTGAATACAATATTTACATCAATACACACATTTTATGTATATATATATATATATATATATATATATATATATATAATATTTTTTAATTGATGTTTTCAAGGCAAATACACTTCCAGATGTTCAGATTAGATATATTATTCATTACTAGTGTATTGTTCTACATATTCACAATTTTTGTGATAAATATATATATTTAAAACAAAAAAAATAATAAAGACCTTGAATTCGTTTATATGATTATGTCTGTCTTCAACCATTAAATATTTTTTTAGCAGTAACAATGTACTGTGTGTATAAACATTACATTATAATTACAAGTTAAGTACAAATTAACTCGATTGTTACTACGTAGATGAAAAATAGATCCGTATAAAGAAAAAAATGTACAAAAGAAAAATATAAAAACTCGATCTATGGAAATATTACGTACTCGTACACAAATTCAAATAGATTTCTCATCGATTCAGTTTCCTTACACAACTATTTATCTAGAAAAAAAATATTTATTTTTTTATATCGAAATAGTAATCGGTTCTTAAACGTATCGTTCGCTCATTAGAATTTTTTAAACATTACTCATTCCTCGGTCGTCATTGTCTCAAAGCTAATTTATAATATACGACGTAAATATCTATTTAATTATAACACGGCAATGTGTCATCTATTTAGAATATAATCTAAATAACTGTTAATAGCATATATAATTATAAAATGAAAAGATTGAAATTCATAAATGAATTATTCATTATATGTAGATATTTGTGTCATTATGGAACAACTTATATGGAAGATATGTTCTACATATACATTTCAATGTCAAGAAAATCTTGTATTTTGGTTCATTTTAATTATTTTATTGATTCATTACTAATATACATCATTATAATTTTATATTGACACTTCAATAATCGATACTAAAATATTTATTTTATAATTTCTATTCTTTATTTTTTGGTTAGAATTAAACAGTAATATATATTTAATATCTTCCCATTATTTTCTCAACTAATTAAGAGAAACATAAAAACTAAAATGTTTTTAATGCTGATTATGTTATAAAAATCAAATATATATATATATATATATATATATATATATATATATATATATATATATATATTAGCTAAATTTAGTAATTAAAGAGAAGGAAATAAACAATTTAAATATGATACATGGACATTTTTTCTAACGAATACATTTCAGACGTATAAAAACATCTCGCATAAAAACATTATGACCCCAAACTAGTTTAATATTTATTATTTTATGTATTTAAACTCCACCTCACTGATGGTAATTAAGGTTTGCCAATATACATGTTCAGATGATTCCGAATGATTTTTTTCTAGTATGAGTCGGTTTTTAAATTATTATCTAATATAAATGCTTGCCGTTGTGGTATTCAAATTAAAATTTAAATTTTTAATGTACATAATATATATATATATATATATATATATATATATGAAATTGTTTAAACTCTCTAAATTAATTTCCAAATATTTTTCTATAAAAAAAATCCAATACATTCAAAAGCTAGTAACAAGGCTCTTACATTATTATTAAAATAATTATTAGGGAATGTTAACCTATTAATGGTATTCTCAATAATACTAAATCGAAAGAGTTCAATCACTTTTAACATTTTGTTTACTATAAACTTGCATATCTATTTCAATAACAAATTATGTATTTATTTGGCTGTGACTAAAAAACAACTTTTGGTTCAGTGTCTGACAAGTATAATTTATGAGAAGAGTTAATAGAATTTGAAAATGAATTAATATTGCAAAAATGACATAATATAACATAAAATATTAAGATAAAAAATGTGACATCCAGGTATTTGCTAATTTTAATTATTTTGTATTATTTGAGGTTATTTATTCTAATGTATTTTATTATAACAGTAGAGGTTTTCTTATAGTCTGGTTATAACTTATTTTGACACTTCTGTAATAATCAGGTAGTTTAATAGGTATTTTAGTATTCAATATGTTAATACAGTAATTCTTAAGTGGTTGAAATAAAATATAATAAAAAGAGAAATTCTAAAATTCGTCTATGAAAAAAATATAAACTATGAAGACAACAAAAATTAAGAATAAAAATTGAACTGAAATACATCATATCACATAAAATCAGAAAGAGGTAAGAATTAATACAAAATTACAATTGAAAAAAGTGTTATTGAAAATAAAATAAATTTCAAATTGTCTTTATGTTTTATTATTTTTTATTCTTAGTTCTAATTTATGTTGTATGTTTAATAAATATATCTTTTATTATTAAAAATTGTTATTGTCCACAAATACTCTATGTACTATATTTTTAACATTTTATAGATTTTGTACATAATTTGTATGAATTATGAATTTATATTGTGTGTTATATTTCTTGTTTTTTATAATTTATTTATATGTATATATATATATATATATGTGTGTGTGTGTGTGTGTGTGTGAATTAAATTATGTTTTTTTGCATTATATATTTATTTTGCTGCTTTGTGTATGTTATGTTTTTTTTTAATATTTTTCATTTTACTTTTTTATCGCAGTTATTAAATTCATGTTCAACAGTTATTTTCTTAAATATTTCTTTTTGAATATCTATTAAAATAAATAATATTCCTGGATGAATATCTATTATAGGGAAATATAAGTTTCATACATTCTTAATATTTTCTCTATGTTCCTACTTTTTATGAATTTATTTGGCTATTAAATATTTATTTTTCTTTCATATTATATATATATATATATATGAAACGAATTCATAATCAAAATGGAAAGTTATACAACAGCTTTGTATACAGAACACAAGTTGTTTATAGTGTATTATTAACATACAAGTGCATGCACGATTGTATGTTTCAGCTACTGCACATCTCTTAAATCAAGTACACATTTATTGCAAGAATTCACTTTAGTGTTTACATTAAAAAATGAAATTCACTCTTATTTTTATGTTCATTCATTCTGTAATACTGTTTTATAATAGACTGGTAAATTGAAAACTGAAAATGTTTTGATATATTTATATATGTGCTAATTTTTAATATTCGAATTAAACTAAAATATTAATAGAAATAAAGTTGAATTTGCAATTTATTAAGGACATAAGAATTAGGAAGGACTTATATTTGAATAATCTTTATTCATTTATTCAATTCCATAAACAATACATGTTCCTATATTTTTTCTTTCAAAAATCATTATTTTAAAAAAGCTCGTTATTGAATATGCATATATAATTTTAATTTTTATAAAATAGATGAAAAATTAAAAAAAACTGTTATTTAATATTTTAATTTTTTAAAACATTAATTTGATAATTAATTGAAAATATAATAAACAAAATCTTAATCATAACAATTAACAGTTATGTTTTAATTAACACCCACTGAAAAAAATTGTGAAAAAATATTTTGGGAAATTATTATTCAAATAAAAATAAAAAACACATTTATTTTTTTAAAAAATCTTAATTGTATTTCAAAATTCTACAATACTATTTATTCACCTTAAATATTGAAACAATTCAGAATATATTTTAATATTTTTTTATTGTTAATAAAAATATTTTATTACTGCTTTCTTCAGTATTAATCAACTGCTTTCATTTGAAGTTTTTGCAAGGTGATATTTTATTGCATAACATTTTGTTTTATTTATTATTGTTGATGAATATTTCTAATTAATTATACAATATATTTGCATGATTTATTTTTTAACATTTATCGTTTTTTGAATAATCATTAGATATTTTAGCTACTTTTGATTATTCATTTTTTATTATTTTATTTTTTTATTGAAAGTAGTTCAAATACAATTTGGTTTTATTTGTATATGAGAATTTTCAACATTTAAATATTGTATAGTTCTATAAAAAAATGTTTTTAAATGTGATGAAAATTATTTTTTAAATATTTATTTTGGAAAATTAATTTATTCATACATCATTTAAGATATATATAATGTGTGTAGATTTAATTAAATTGCAAATCAATATGAAAATGATTAAAAATGATAAAAGGCTAAACGAAACGAACAAAATGAAAATTCATGAAAAATAAAAGCTCAACTTACTTATCGTCTTGTTCGTTCGTAACGAAGTGCAAGGGCAACGGGCAAACACTGTAAACACACGCGATTTCCACACGATTTGCACTTGGACTTGACTACGGTCTCGCACTTGTCCTTCGACATTCGGTGTCAGGGCTTCGCAGCCATCGGCCGCTACTTATACGCGTCCCCTCCAGTACAAGTAGCATCTTCGGCGTATTGCAATACACGACGCCGCAGCCGTCGCCTTATTCTTCGGATGCACAACACCCGAAATGGATCCAGATGAGTGGACGCGCACCGCGTGTTCGATTCTGGACCCGTTAATTCGGCAAGCACCGTGAGAAAATATTGATTTTCGATGATATCATCGGTGCACTCGTACGTACGCCTATGATATTTTCGGTTATTGACAGATGGTATTGTTTTAACGTTTGTCGGTTCCAGGAATGTCATTCAAAGTCGTTTTGTATTTTATTTTTCCAAAAAAAAAACAACTTTTTTCTTTACACAAAATGTACACATATTTTAACAATACTTCAACTGGAGAGGAAAAATAATCACACACAATATTCAATAAAAATATTTTTTCTTTTACATTTTTAACCAATAGTATAATTTATGATAATAATTGAAACTTATTCAAGTTGATTTTATTTTCAAAAACAGTTTAATTTATTTAATTTTCTTAACAATTTTGACAATATTTTAAAATTATCCTTAGATAAATATTGATTTATAATAAAATATTAATAGTATATTCAATTTTTCTTTATTTTTAAATAAAAAAAAGTTTAATGTTTCATAGACATACAAAAACTTTTTTTAAAAAAAAAACCTTTTTACAAAGTATTCAATTCTAATCTTGATAATATTTAAAAATTATTCGTATGAAAATATTGAATAAAATAAAATATCTATTAACAATATCAACTTTTTCTTTTTTATATCAACAAAAATTCTTGACATTTTTAAATAATAAAATATGTTATACGATTAAACAAAAATGTTATAAATATAGAAACCTTTCATTAAAAAAAGACTTCAATTTTAAAAATAAACATTTCTATACTATTAATTAAATCAAATATTTGATTTTAATCTTGATAATATTTTAAAACTATTCGCACATAAACAGTGATTATAATAAAATCTCTATTAATAATATTAAATTTCATTTTTTAGTATCTAAAATAATATTCTATCGTATGTTGTAAATTCAAACCTGAGTAACAGAAAAAAAATTAAAAATAAATATGAATGTTTTATTATTGAAAAACAATTTCATGGAATTATTGCAAACATAAAATATTTAAAATTTTTTATACTGGATTCCACTTTCGATAATTGTTTACAATATTTCTTTTTAAAAAAATCTTTAATAAGTTATGAAGTTTTGTCATTATTTTTGCAAATTATTATAATTTAATAGAAGTTTCTTTATTATGGCGAAAAAACATTTAATCGTTTTTATATAAACATTATTTAGAACTATAATTTTCTCCTATGTTTTGAACAAACTGGTATATTATGCAAAATATGCAATTTTGGTTTATTATTAGTGTGTTGATATGCCACACTGAACAAGTTTGATATATATGTATATAAATATGAATTATTTCATCTTAGTAACTTTAGCAAAAAAAATCTTACTTATTTATTATGTAGAATTCATTAATTAATGTAATAAATCTAAGACAAATTGAACGTACGAAAATATTTATTACGTCGTATTGATCGAAGCTTTATAAAAATATATATATTGTGTTAACGGACTCATAATGAATTCAAAAAGAGAATTCCTTAGAGTACATTTCTCCAATATTAAAATGTATAATAATTTCGCCGGAAGCTCTATAAAATTTATACAAAACAAAAAGAGTAGTCGATGTTAAAAATAATGTTTAAATATTTTAATATTAAAATTGATGCTCGCGCTGTAACAACCAATAATTATATATATAACGACCTTGATAAATTCAAATTATAAATAAAATATATTGAAAATTTTAAAAAATTATATTTTTTTAATCTGTTTTGTTTAAGAGACTATATTTAGAAATATGATATTACATACTTTTAATATTTATTTAATCATTTTATTATATTTTGAATCTATGATCAATTAAATATTTTATTTGATAGTAATGTCCATTAAATACTTTATTTATATTCATTTATAAAAATATTGCACTATTTTATAGTGTCTTGTCAGGAGTCCACAACTTAATTCTTAAATAAAACATATTTTTGGAGTAAGCGATAATGAGTGTACGATTCTGATGGGACACCTTGTATTTCAATTATTGTTGAATTTTATTTCCAACGTTTTTGTGTTTATTATATTACTAAAAATATTAAAAAATAAATTTCGATTTATTTTTTCCAAAAGAAATAAATTTTATTTGTATATGTAATAGTTTATTCAATGAAACTACAATATAATATCTAACAATGATACTAAGTTCTGTATTTTGAATAAAACTTTTAGATTATTTAAAATATTGTATTTAATTACAAAGATATATAATTTATTTTGATTTTGTGGCAAATTCACTTTGATACAAATGAATTATTTATTTTTAGTATGACAAGATTTTTTACAAATGTTAATTAACTTATTATTCACTTTATTTGCAGATGTGAATTTCGATGGTCTTGTTTTCATTATTAGAATCCTACATTATAAAATATTGTGTTGGATGTGTGTGATTTATTAGTGTTAAAATACAAATAGAAAAATAGTATCAGATAGTATCCCTCATATCATCATTACAATTTTTTATTATTGCTTCTTATGAAAAAATAAACATATACAATAAAAATTTCCTAAAAAATATCATGAAAAATTATACAAAAATATTTAAACTTAGATTATATCAATTAGTTTTTTTAATTAATTAATAAGTAATAGAAAAATAATTAAAGAGATTTTTTCTAAATTTATATTTCTAATAATTTATAAAAATATTTTTTTATATTCATCATCAATACAATTTAATTTATAAAACTGAATTGTTTTATTTGTAATTATTTATTTGCATTTTTATGTCATTAGTTTTTGTTCATTTTTATACTTATTCTATTATTTTTTTATTATTTATAAGTTGTAACTTTTATGATTTCTTAATATTTAGAATTGCTAAATTGTTTTTTTATTCAAAAGCCATATTTCAATTAAATAGACAATAATATTTAGTATATATAGGGCGATTCAAATGAGGATGAAGGATAATAAAAAATAGTAAATGTTAGTAAGGAAATAAATGTACGTCTGAAACTTTTAGCCTCATTTGAGCCATTCTGTATTAAAAAAATATTTTTTTCTTATAACAAAGTTACTTCGCTTCTTTCTCTCTCTCTCTCTCTCTTTATATATATATATATATATATATATATATATATATATATATACATATCATATAAAAACGTGTGTAAATCAACTGAATAATACTGAATCAAATTTTTAAGAAATGACTGTGAAGAAATAAGTAATTGAAGATAATGTCGTAAGATATAATTCATGTTGAATGGTACATTTCTATTACCTAACATGTTTTTAAAACGCAATTATACTTTAAACAATTTATCTCTACTAAATTTTTTCGTGGCCTTAAGTACTTTTTTCAACTATTGTACAATAAATTCGTGGCTATACATAAGAATATAATTTTTCGACAATTTTTTCGTATATCTTCACGTTGTATCTAGACATTTTAATTACTTTGATATTTATATTAGACGTCAACAGCTCGTTGCATTAGTCTTAAAATCCCTATTGAGACAACATTAAATTTTATTATATATGGTGTTTTTAAAATGACATTCTTTTCTTCCTAAATTCCTGTATTTATTATTTTTATCAAATTGTCATTTTTATATTAATTCAATCTTTTCAATATTTGTTTATGAAATCTTTTACTATATTAAAAATATCATTTTTATAAAATATTTTAATTATTTATCAATTTGTTAAATAAATAAAAAAAATATTAAACATTTTAGAAATATATTTTTATATAATAAAATTTCCAAAAATATTTTGGTTATTTTCTTCTTGTTTAATTAATAAATATTAACATTTTATATTTTTCAATTTAATCATCTTGTCTTTTAATTTATATATATAATATATATATAAAATTTGTAAAATTATCATTACCATATTTTGAGGATTCATTAGTAAATGAAAACTTTTTCTAAGATTCAGAATAAAGTGCAATATGTCTAATTAAAGAATTATTCTTTAAATCTTTTTATATTTTTTATTCTTTAGTTATTAAAACCTGTTGTCTGTCAATTATTCCTGTCTTTTACAATATCTCATATAATCTCTTTATAAAATTAATAATAATTATTATATTTTTCTTTTTTTTATTTATCTTTGTAATTATTCTGTTTGTCTCGTTTTTAATTTCTAATATATTATTTTCTATACTTTTTGTATTATGTTAAGTATCAAAAATTGAATTGATAAAATCAGTTAAATCTTGTCTTTAATCAATTTTTATAAAAAGACACTCCGGATACATTAATCAGTGTACAGAACATCAGTTGATTTAAAATTTAAAATGTACAAATATATTTTAAAAATTCGACTTCATGTACAAATGTCATGGACCGTGCATGAACTTGAATATGCAATAATGTATATCATGATTTTAGTAAACAAACGTCCATTTAAAACTGGAATATATTTCATGTACTTGCTAAATCTGATTCTAAGAATGATATAGACAGGTCATTGAGAGTTGACGATACCGCCTGTTCAAAGTTCAGAATATATTAACTATTTATAATCATGAATTTATAATCTCAAAAATCTAAATTAAGTACCTGGACAAATATGAAAATTAATTTTTATATCATACATCTTAGTTAATAAAAAAAATTGAAACTATTGCTTTTCGGACACACGCTGTATATCAAAATAAGATTATAATCGTTTAATGCGTCGCAAGGTTCAAACAGCTTTATGTATACTACTATACCTCGCAAAGTCATCTCATTAAAAATTAAAATCAGTGGCAAGCACGTTGAGTCATTTATACTATTTGCAATGTTTCACGATTAAATTGTTATTCGTGGATCATAACTCAGTTGTACAGTTCGGTCTTATCGCGCATTCGAATAATATTTCTACGTCGCTGTTTAGAGAAAATTTAATTACGGGAAAAAAATCCACCGGCGATACACTTCAGTTTTTCTTAAATCTTAATCGAGATAAGCGATTCACACCGAACGACCAGCATGCAGAACGACACACTCGTATGGAAAATAACAAACCGACGACCGTCGCGTAATCGCCATTCTCGATCAACTGTACCAAAACATTCTTAAGAATGATCCTGACAATCGGGTGACTGACCACAGATGCGGATCTGAGAGGATGTCTCTTGGCAACTCTCTTGAATTATTTAACATCGCACGTTGCATTGTCGCGTATGCGAAGAGGTCAAGCTACGCATATGTAACTGCTGTGTACGAAACGTTTTTCCTGGTTGTACTAAATCATACGTGACCTATCATGCTGGAAACGAGACGCGAGGTTAACAATATTATTTTGGATGCACGGTGCTCGGTTCGATCATAAACACTCGGATTTTGAACGAAACGATCATTTCATTTAAATATGTCGTTTGTTTCAATCTCTACAATCAATTATTCCAGATTGGATATTCGATAACGACGAAATAATTGTTTATTTTCTTTGTCTACAAACTATTAATAAATATATATATATATATATATATATATATATATATAAACTACAAAGTATTTATTTTATTCGCTCATAAAATATACCAGACACTTTTCATTTTATTGTATTTATGTCTCTTTTTATTTTTATTCTTTAACTGTTTATATTTTTAACTTAATTATTCTATTATATATATATATATATATATATATATATATATATATATATATATATATTCAAAAGTTTAAACGGAAATAAAACAAAAAATATTTAATTGATTAATTATTTACTTTTTTATTTTTAAAGATATTATATAACATTAATGATGGAACGTAAGATCATTGGGGCTGAACGTTTTTAGTTTATTGGTTTATAGTCTATATATGAATACTTTATAGTTTTATGGCTCATTAGTACAATTTTTCCAACTAAATCTTTTTGTAAATGATTATTTCTTCTTGTGTTATTATAAAAAAAATATTAGTAATTTCCAATTCACTTGTCTTTTAGCCAAATTTTTTCTCTAAATTATATATACAGTTTTTTAATAAGCACTGCAGAAGATTAATTGGAAATAAAGCAAAAAGTAAATAATTAATTAGTTATTTATTTTTAAGCATATTTTATGGCATTAATTATGGAACACAATATGACCACCACGAATTCGCTTGACATAGTATATTCGTATAGTCCAATTTTAGTTACTCTTTCACATAATTGTGGTCCAATTTCATGAATTACACGTTTAATGTTTATTTTTAATAATTCTGTTGTTTGTGGTTTATCAGTATAAACCAATGATTTCACATAACCTCACAAAAAATAATCCAATGGAGTTATATCACATGATTTTGGTGGCCAATTGATTTCATGAAATTCGTTGAATTGAATAAATTGTGGTTTTTAAACTGCTTTCAAGGAACCAAACAATCAATTTCGATGTGTATTGTCAATAGTTAACCAAACTGAATGATTCATTGCAATTGAAACATCCAGAACTGTTAAATCTTAAGGTATTGCGTTCCACTATGGCAATGCAAGACCACATACATCTTTGGTCACTCTTCAAAAATTATTAGAGCTTGATTGGAATATAATGCCACATCCACCATACTCATCTGACTTCGCACCATCATATTACCATTTATTCCATTCTTTGTAAAACTCTTTGAATGATAAAAGTTTCAATTCAGTTGAGGCTATCAAATTTTACTTGGATCAGTTTTTCGTCCAAAAAAATCAAAAACTTTTTGAGCACGGAATTATAAAAATGCCTGAAAGAAGAGAAAAAGTAGTGGAAAAAAATATTGAAATAAAATTATTTCATTCTATGAAAAAATAGTCTTTTATTTATTTAAAAAACTCAATTTCTTATTTTCTAATTTAATATATAAATATATACATATATATATATATATATATATATATATATATATATATATATATATATATATATAGTAACCCAAATGAGACTGAAAGATATAGCTTTCAGTCTCGGTTTTCAACTTTTAGTTTCATTTGAGCCACCCTATATATATATATATATATGTGTGTGTGTGTGTGTGTGTGTGTGTAAAAATGCATATCATATTTCTTACCAGGAACAAAATTTGATTAATAAAACACTCTTTCATTATTAATCAAGATAAAAGCTACAACAGGTTCTTTATTATTGTCTTGATTACTTACAAAAAATAAACACTAAGTGCAAAATAAAATAATTATATATAGAATAATTACGAAACATCCAAGTCATAAAACACCAAGCCGAACATGTATTTTGGCACAGTTGGAAATTAACATGAATGTAATGTATGTTTGCTGAAGTGGGTGTCGAATTACAAACGCTTTAGGACACACTTAAGCTCACTGAATATGTTATGTCAACTTGTCATTAAACTTTATATATTTGCTTGTTTATACACAATAAATTTGTAATCTGACTTGTTAGTAATTTTCTCATTATATCAATCCAAAATATGAATCATGTTAGGAGGAATCTTGACGTAGGTGAACGACTGGTAATTAAGTTATGATGACCAAACTCTAATTTGATTTAAACTTTTTGATACGATTATCATATTAATAAAATATTTCTATTGTTATAGCATATATAATATTGACGTAATTTGAAATAACGATACTCGATTAATGAATAAAATAAAATATGGTGAATTGATTGAAATATTTCTAATGGATCATTGGTATAATTATTTTTATGATTCAATTATTTATATAAAATATATTTTGATAATTATTGATACAGAAATTCATATATATATATATATATATATATATATATATATATATATATATATGTGTGTGTGTGTGTGTGTGTGTGTGTGTTTGTACATTTTAAATTCTGTCAGTAACAATCAATTACACTACACTGTTTATCTTAAAATTTTGACAACATTTATATATCTTATTTCAGTTTTATTAACCTTCATCATATTTTTTAAATATGACATTTAAATTATTTTCCATCCTATTTACCATTCTTTTATAAATGATGATAATTATGATTAAAGTTTTAAACATTTTCAACACAATTTTTTTTTATTTGATAATTTTTCATTATAAACAATTAATAATAATTAATGCATGTTTTTATATTTCTATGAATCTTTTAGTACATAATTAACACAAAAATGTTATTTTGAGGTTATATTTTTCATTGTTAATTTTATTTTGATTCCACAGAAATGTTGTATATTCAAATGATATTATTTTTATAAGAACCATTAAGATGTTATTACTTTAAAAAATTATAACATTAAAAATATTGAAATCAAAACTGTACTTTTTGAAAATAACAAAATGGAAGTCATGTAACACCTAATATATATATTTTTCAAAGAATACATTCACATTTGAAAGATAATATTTTCAGTTAAAAGGGAGAAAAAATCGAAATAGAAAAACATTTTTGGTAATATAAAAAATATTTGAATTATATGGGAAAATATATTCTGTTTTTTGCATAAATTAAATAACATAATATTTAAATATCTAATTAATCATTGATTGATGTTGGATATTGCATTACATTTAATATATTTTTAATAGAAAATTCATTTAATAAAATAGAATAATTTCATAGGAATAAAATCATATATTTTTAATGTATTTCTTAAGTAAATGTTTGAAACATTAATCCAATTTAATTATATAATAAAATTATATTTATTTATACTACATGCTTACATCTTCTAATTACTCTGTAATGATTTTTATAAAATTAAATTTATGTATGTTTGTATGAATATACATATATCAATATATATGTTTATGTGTGATGAATTTAGCACATTTTAACTATTTGTCTTAATGTAATAAATATACAAATTAAGAAGTATGCAAAATAATAATATCTTTTTATTTTCAATCTGCATATCAAAACCGCGTAGGCTAAAATCTGTTTTTAAAGAACCACTCAATCAAGTGGTCATTTATTTATGGCCTAAAACAGAATTATATCAAAAAAAATCGTACATAAACGCCTACGTTATAACACAAATTTAGTTTTTTTCTCTTATGTCGGTTCCATAAAAGTTGAACTTGAACTTTCGTTTTAACTATACATGCAAATGATGTTAATAAGTAACAGATAAAGTCAATCGATACAAAATCAAGACCACAATCGGCCCACGCTGAGAATAGCGATGACATAAATTTTTTTTCGTAACAGTTATTATGTAAACGGTAATTTTATTGCAATCGTTTCGCATACAAATCTTCTTTTTATTGTTTCATTAGAAATTGTCAAGTTGGTTCGAAAATTGGAAGTTTTGTGGAAATGTACTTTTATCAGTTTGCGAATTATTCTATTTCATACTATATATATGTATGTGACATAAGTTCTATTGGAGGTAATAATTTTTATTTACATTTTTTTATCACTGGTAAGATATTTATATCCTCATATTTTATTCTGCAAATGATGTTTGTCATTTAAATTCTTCCTTGTATACAAACGTGATGTTATCTGAAATTATACCGAAATAAGCTACATTATACTTAATTGGTGTATTATAGGTAGGATCATGTTTAGATTCTTAATTTCGATGATTCATTTGTGACGAATCTGTTCACTAACTGTACAATACAAAATCACCTGTTTTCGGACGTTACACTTCTCTTAGGACAAAGTTGAATCGTACGCAACAAGTATTGATAACAATTCTTCATGTTCGTACGCCATCCACATCCACGCGTATACAAAACAGGCCTTAAACGAATTTCAGTAAAGTGCGCGCACAGTATGCAAATTTCTTATCTGTCAGATAATTGCTATACTAACCGGTTACTTGAATTATAGTCTCAACTTATTACGAATTACACACGTATTTCATGCAACGCGGACAACTAATAATTAATGATATTTCGGCACAGAGTTGTATGGGATACCCTCATGTATACAATCACGTCGCCCAGAGGGAACTCTGTAATTGTATGCTCCAATATCGACCGGCACATTTCACTACCTTATACAGTGTAGGAGTTGCGAATCTGAATTCCGGCATCGGGAAATTTATGAGCGAAATGGTAATCAACTTGTCGATTCAACCTTGAACAGGTTTGTTCACATTGGATTTTGTTCCAAAAGAAGATATTTTGGTCGGCGAGAAAGATATAATAGCGATGTACTCGACTGGTTATATTTAGAGAATATACTCAATGCATATTTTGTAAGATGAGGCTCTATCTGCATAAACAGGAAGTAAATATTTAAAATTATGCAAAATGTTAAAGAAACAAGTTTTTTTCTTTCTTTTGTACGTTGAAATATTGTGCGAACTTTTGGCAGTAATATATTTTTTTCAAAAACATAAATTTATCATCAACATATATATATATATATATATATTTATAAAATATAAAAAATAATAAAGAAAATAAAAACATAATAGGAAGAGTAAAAAAATTTTTTATTCTAATGAAAACGAATGAAATATATTGCAACATGAAAATACGATTGGTATACAACAAAAATTATTAATTCATAAATATAGAACCATATACATTAATTTTCTTAAATATAATTTTAAAAAAATCATTTCTTAAGGGTTTTTATTTGAAAAGGTAGAGATTTTAACTTTTAAGAATATAATTTAAAAATCTATGTGGAAAATTAAATAGTCAGATTTTTTTATATTTTTTTATTTAATTATTTTTATATAATTATTTTTTATACAAAAAGGACAATAGATTACTTGGTTAAATTCTTACATTATAATAAATTAATAATTTAAATACACAACCATTAATAATTGAAATATAAAAACATTAACAATTTACCAGTAAATATAAAACCAATAATAATTTAAATATACAAACTGACAGTTAAGTTTTCATTTTTTCTAAATTTTTTTTAATCAATTCTTTTATCATTTTATTTTATAACACAACTTGAAATACACGCACATACACACACACACATATTTATATATATATATATATATATATATATATATATATATTTAAAAAATCATGTTTGATAATTCATGTTTATGTGGAATTTTCACAATTTTTATTTTCACAAATTTCACAATATGAATGATTTCATTAATACAAATAAACTTTTTCTTTCGCTACAAAATAACAGTTCTTAATGATATTTATGACAAACTTTAAATGTTATAAACTTTCTTAACAATTCAAAAAAAAACTATTTTCTCATTAGAAATAAATTGTTTGTAATTTAGTAATATTTCTAATATTTTTTATAAAATATAAAACGTTTTATTTTTAATACAATATTATTTTAATTTCAGTTTTTTTATAATGTCTGTTAATAAAAATACAACAATTATATAAATAAATTATTGCTTAAAAAATAAATTTACAGACATATTCTTATTTCATATATTTCTTCTCATATTAACATTTTATTTGTTTACTTCTTGAAAAAATCCGTATTCGTATAAAAAAAAACTACTCAAAAGACACATTTTTCATGTGAGTCGATAACACGAAATCGCTTAACAACTTTAAAAACATTTTACTAAATATCCAAAAAATATGTATATGATTGTGCAATAATCTAACAAAGTGGATATTCGAGTAAACATTAATACCAATCATTTACATGATAGAAAATGCATCCTCATCTAACATGCTTTATTGAAAAGAATTCCAACGTGTCAACATTCCGATTTCAATAAAAATATCATCTATTCGATATTTGTATTTAGACGAATACAATTCTTTCTTCGTGCATCGTCACGAGATAAACAAGATTAACTGTACAAGTTAATATTTTTAAAAAAACGGTACGATTAATCTATATTCAACAAATTGTTGCATAATATGTTTTTTAAAGAAATCGTTCCATGTATATGATAAATGTAATCAGATGGACATGCGGAACTTGACTCCAATATTATTCGAAAATAAATTGTAATCTACGAAAGAGTGTTACAATCACTCGACGCAATCCTTTTATGCAATTAATGGCTATTAGCGGTGAATTTCACACGTGTATAATACAGAATCGCATTAACACTACAGATGTCAGGTACACATTATATAGAATGTATTATATGTATATCAGGATTTAATCTATCTGTTCAAGACCAGAATCCATGTACTTCTACACGTTCGAGATAAAACTTGACTGACTAATTGACTCGGTGAATTAAATATGATGTTGATTTATTTGTATCACTCATTCGCGGTCTTTCATCTCACGTATTCATTAATATCAATTTTCATCAATGGCAAATAATTATATATTTAAATTTATTATAATCTTATCGAGATTTAATTAACTGATATCTGCGTTGTGGTTTATTGTAGTACGCTCTATGATTAAGTAATGTGTAGAGAGTATCAGGTCATGCAGATTTTTAAATAGATCGAAATTAAGATTTATGTTTTAAGATAATGCTTGTTTAATGGATTTTTTAATATATATGTACTTATTTGAAAAATCTGATATAAAATTTTATATATCAATAATAATTATAATGGAATAAAAAACATATATTTTGATTATATAGGATCATCCAAATGTAACGCCTAGATTTATGTTTTATTTAAAAAAAGTTGTTTAAAATTAATTTTTAATATTTTTATATTATTTACAGTTATATAACAAGTTATTATTTTAACAATAAAAAAATTTACTTCATTGTAAGTTAGAAAAAAATTTTATGCATTTTATTAAAAAAAAACATATGTATAGTTTATTTTCTTTCTTTTTAATAAAACACAAATCTAGGCGTCACATTTGGATGAATAATAATGCTGGAATCTTCCAGATTTTTTTTTAAATACAGTAAATAATCGATATTACTGACTGGGTAGCACAGTGGTTTGCATCACCGCGTGTCATGCGGGAGATTGCGTTCGAGTCCCAATCGGAGAGTCCCTCATGTTTTCAAGGATTGAACATGAAGGCTGACAACCTCATCTTGTAAAAAAAATAGCTGTTCATTCGGGAGTAAAACCCCGAATAAGCAGAAAGCGTCGTCAGACGTTATAAAAACCGCATAATATATATATATATATATAAATAATCGATATTCATTCAGCATTGTGGCTAATTCACTTTTATATAAATTACTTTTGTCCGATAATCACTTATTATACATTTTAAATTTTCTGATATATCATTAGAGAGTTGCATTATAAAATCTAGATATACATTATTTTATTTTTATTTAGACAACACTCTGATGATGGAATAATCATTAAAATATACTTAAATCATTAAAATATAGTATATCAGCGAATGAAATAAAAACGAAGAAGAAATGAAAAGTTTTGTAAAATTTTATGGTATTAGGGTAAGTGATTTATTTTTTAAAAACTGAAATTGATGGCAAATAAATATCAACAAAAAATAATTAGATAACCCAATAACTTTTCATTTCTTAAATCGTGAAATATTATTCTCTTACTTTTGAATATGGATCAAAAATTTTAAATATAATTAAATTGTATTGATTTATATTTGTATATAAAAAATTGTATGTCATTTCATTAAATTTATTTATTAAAACAATTAATTTTAACACATAAATATTGAATTCAAAAAATCTGTCAGACATTCATTATTTTAATAACATTTTTATTCATCAGCCAGTTTTAATATACCTTTGAGATATAGAAGAAGTTACTTTTTATATCTTAGTGTTCAAAATTTAACATATATACACATAAGTTTTATTTTTAAATAATCGAAAGTACGATTTTTAATAAACATATATTTATTTATCAATCAATCAATATATCAATATACATATTTTTATTTATCAATCAATCAATTACAACGTTTAAAATCAGGTTCTTCAATTATCAATCAACAACAGTGACTTGAGGAGTTCTTCTTGGTTGCATCCTCCATTTTAGAATTGATGTTATCGTTGCAACGTCCAGTGTAGAACTGATGTTACCAAGTATAATAAGTAACAAAGAAACCTTTAGTTCTCATTATTACGATATTTTATTTACTTCAAAAATTGATTCTCGCGTTTTTTTCTAAATAATTTCTAAAGGAATTATTCTTCAACAATCAACACGCTGTTCAAAAAACTAGCCTTACTCAAAAAACATGTGATTTATATAAAAATTAAGTTGTACACACACACACACACACACACATATATATATATATATATATATATATATATATCCCATCATATATATTGCTCAAAAAACATCGATTATTCAAAAAAATGTGATTTATTTAAAAATTCACTCCTGATGAGACACATTATATCACCATTTTCTCAACAAGTTCATGTAAATATTACGGAATAGGAGAAGTTCATTATTGCTAGGAATTTTTGAAACGTGTCTAAGCAAAGTTATTTATTTATTATTCACAGCAATGATTTATTAGATCTGCGTATGAAATACAGATTAGTATACAAGTCGCCATCTTCTGCGAAAATTATATCTTGCTCGGTTATATATTGCTCTGAGACCATAAAAATTCCATATGTATTCTATGTACGAAACTTATGTGAAATAGTTAGTTCTAATAATGTATGACACGTTCATAACAAACATTCATGCATGGTTAATTAGATAAATTATTTATTTACATATTATATATATATATATATATATATATATATATATATATACAGTATCGTTTATTAATTCAAATAATATGACTTGCTGTCTTTCTATTCATATATTATGTAGATTAGTTTGTATAATATTGCATAAAATTGTTTGAAAAATTACACGCGCTATGCCAAATTATATTATTTATGTTTCTTTTTTTATAACTAACTTACCTACAGTGTAAAAATAAATTTATATTTTATTTATATATATATTGAGAGGGGGGGGAGAGAGAGAGAGAAATACATACATACATATTATAATTAAGAAATATATTGGTCAAAATGATTTTTCGAACAATCATAAAATATTTCCTTTTTTTACTATAATCGTTACATTTATGAAAATTTCTTTCGATATAACAAAAATATTTATATTGAAATGAAATTAGGTTTTAAATTAAAAAAAAATCTCACATATGAATATTTCCTATTTATATTACATTAATGATTTTCCATCTGTACATGTATTATTATTTTAACAAACATGTGGGTAATATATTTATTTTTCCAAAAAAAAATCATACACAATGATTAAAAAAATAATTTATATGCAATATAAAAGTCTAGACTCTTTTTTATCATTACATTGTTCATACATAAAATAGTATCATCGACAATAACCACCAGTCGAGACGCAAATAATCTGTATATAAATTAACAAATTATATAATAACATATAAGTAAAAAAAGATAAATCAAATCTCAAAGAGATCATCGTTATATTACATAAACAACGATCGAATTAGACCTGTATGCTGAGGGTATAATTACAAATAATATCTATCACAATATGTAGCATATATCTTGTGATCACTACATACCTACATCTTATGTAAATATATTGACTGGAATTCGTACAAAATAGATTGCAAAAATCGTAAAAGAATTATAATCTAATTATAGAGATCGTTTATATGATCTCGATGATTTATAAGTGTCAAGTAGTTGTTTATAAGAAAATTATAGATCACGATCTGTACGATGAGAGATACTTCATATTATCTAAAATTATAACTATTGCTAGGTGCTAATTGAATTCACGAATGTATATGATTTTTTAACGGATTATTTTAGAGATTTTTAGTGAGATCAGATGATCGAATCATACGTTAACATATATTAATAATTACATATGTATATATATATATATATATATATATATATATATATATAAATTGTTAAATCGTGACTTTCATTTCAACTTGACAATTAAATATTTCAATATTTTAAATATTCAGTTACGTGCAAAAATTCAAATATCATATTTCATCGACGATAAATTTGTAAATGAAAATAAAATACCGATTAAAATCTAAAAAATCTAGTAATAACAATATATAATATTAAATAAATATTATATATATATAAATTTTAAAAATATTTCTAATATACATAAATTAAATAATATCTTAATTAACTTATTCGTTGTCTATAAAATATTTTATTGTCTAATAGTAATTATATAAAAATAAATGGCAAGTTTGTGGAATAAAAAGACCGTGAACCATTTCGTTTAATATTACTATAAAACACTACATTAATAATAAAAGCCGTAAACTGACGACGTGAAATAGAATGACATTAATTTCAAAACTCAAAATATTATAAATTGCGCACAGCTGGACGCCTTGTACATTTCATATAATGTATTAATTTATCAAAAATGATATGAATGAGCGGAATTTATGTACGATCCATGCAATTAGTGTAATATGGTATTAATTTATTAGATTGAGAACAAGTTTTTTTCAAATTAGAATATTGTACTTGAGATTTATAACAAATTTGTATTTTATAGAATATTGATTTTTGCATATCTGAAATATATTTCACACGAATAGATTAAATCAGTTTTTATAAATAGTTTATAAGATAACATTTCTTAATTATAAAAAAGATCTATTTGATATATATGGTCATCCAAATGTGACATTTAGATTTGTGTTTTATTTAAAAAAAACATGTGTATAGGAAAACATGTGTATAGTTTATTTTTTATAAAAATAGACATCTAGGCGTCACATTTGGATGACCCTATATAATAATTATTTTCAATTTTAAAAACATGTACAATTATTTTTGTTTATAAATTGAAACTAGAAAAATTCATATTTAACACATTTAAAATTGTTTCGTTACAAAATTTTTGATATATTTTACATTTTAACCCTTAGAGTGCCGGGGAGCGCGATCGCGCTCCTCATTTAGTGTCACTATTAGATCCTAATAATTCACAGTTTACTGACAGATGGCACATAAGATTTGAACAATTCTAGTTTTCTTATGTTTATGAAAACACAACCTGATCAAGATTTGTATGTGCAGTCTGGACCTTCTTTTCTTGAATCACCTGGTCCGAAGCATGCTCCTCCCCACGACGCTAAACCTGTGGAATATTTTGACATGTTTTTTACTTTGACATTGTGGAATCTAATGGTGGCTGAAACGAATAGGTATGCTAATCAGTTTTTGGGTCACAGCAGCAAATATCCCCTAATTCTAGAGTCAGAGAATGGTAATGAAAGCGGATGATGCATTATTGTACAAATTGCCAGGCAAAAATTTGAGAAGGTGTGTTGTATGCAGTAACAAGGATGGAGGACCTATAAAACGATCCAATACAGTGTGTGCTAAGTGTGGGAAAGGACTCCATGGACTATGTGTAGGAAATCACAGCTGTTAGTGATTCCAGAAACAGTGTCACTACTAAAAGCATTTTTTTGTAAAAAATTTAAATTTTTAGTTTGCAATGATTTATAAACTTAGAAGGATGATTTTTCTGTGCAATCAGAGAACATACCAAATATTTTATATTTATTATCAAAAGTTTCTTGAAAGTTAAAAATTATCTTCATTTATGTATTCAAAGTTAACATTAATTTTTTTTTAACATTATATATTTTGTTCAATATTTTTTTCTAATAATATTTTATAATAGAATCAGCAAAGAATATATTTAAAAGATGAAAACAAATATAATAAAGGTTTTCTTGAATTTTTGAGTATGTAACTTTATTTAATAGCGATTCATAATTTTTTCCTAAACTACTGCAAAATCAGCAAAAATACCTTGGCAATTTTAGCATAGTTCCTCATAAATTGGTTAGCACTCAAAGGGTTAAATACCATGTCTGATATTAAAAAGACAATAAATTATTTTTATAAATTAGTTTTATGTTATTTTATGGAAAGTAAATTGATGTTAATATTAATTTTTTTATGACTCTTTTGATTTTTATAATAATGAACATAGACATATATTTTTTTAAAATCTTGTAACTATCATATTGTTAAAATTTTAAAACTAATTGTATTTTTTAATAGAATATTGAATTTATAGATATACAAATTAGTTTAATTTATATTTCAAACTTAGATATCTTAAAATAGATATTCTAAAAAGATATTGATCAAAACTGTATATTCTTAACGTATTGGAATTTTAGAACGTATTTAGTATAAAATTACTTAATCAAAACGTGACCAGAACATCACCCATAATAAATAATACATAGCCATTACCGACTCCTAATTCATATTGGCTAGGTACCTAAAATTCCACCATTGTAAATACAATTTAATATTCAGTACGTGTACGAACATCTTGGGCGGGTTCTGCAAAAAAAAAAAAACAAATAATATATTACTGACATGTTCAACATCGCGTACAGTAGCTCAGTACACGAATATTATTGCTACGCACGATAATAAACATCGAGCAAAACACAATCAGTCATCGAATTGCACGACGAAAATGTTGACCTCGACGACTATGCGACGTGCAGAATATGAGTAGGAGTTCCGGGGTGTGCTCGACTGCTCTGGGTCAATGTTACAGTCGAAACCCACGGTCCACCCGTGAAATTGGAGCGTTTGAGTCTCCGAGCACCTGCCTGCCCACGACGAAAACATTTTCTTCGGCCGCGGTCGTGAATATTGCAACAGATGTGTTGTTGTGTTCTTTACACGCGGTCAAGGTCATACGCGATGCAAGCGGTGAAAGGCGTAGTTGGATTGAGTGGATTTTCAATGAAAATGGAAAGACGAGCTGTTAAAGATTACATAAATGAATTTAATGAGCTTTTTTTTAGTCGAGTGTCTTAATTCCAAATTCGTTTTTTTAATATACTGCATCGTGTTAATGCATTCTCGAAACTGTAGTTACTTTTTATAGTAGAAATAACATTATGTTACATTCGGTTCGATTACATTCATTACCACATCGGTCATAATTATTCATTTTAGTTACGTTATTGAAATTTACATACCTACACATGTACTTGTATGTTGCTGGAAGAATTTATTAATTTAGATAGATACTACATAACAAATTGATTTTATATTAATTGCACTTAATAATGATTGTAATTTTTTCTCTTACAAAATAAATATGATTCATTATAATTACCAATTAATAACCTTGTAATCCAGTTTTAACACAATCAGCTGCCAAGTTAATTATGATTAATCACATTTATTTTATAAATATTTACATTATCTATTTTCATTTATAATTAACTAAATGATGCAATTTTTCTAGAAAATCAAATTATTTTCTAAAAGAAAATACACTGAATTAATATTGCTGTGTACAAAATTAAATACATTTTTCATGTTCTAATAATACATATTTATATACACACACATGTATATATATATATATATATATATATATATATGTGTGTGTGTGTGTGTGTGTGTGTGTGTATGTTTATGTACATATACACATTTACAATTTTTTTGGAAAATCAAATTATTTTCTGAAAGAAAATACACTGATCTAATATTGCTGTGTACAAAATTAAATTCATTTTTACATAACTGTATTTCTTTTATGTAGTAAACATTTTTTAATATCGCAATAACAATAATTTATATATATATATATATATATATATATATATATATATATATATATATATATATATATATATATACCGACATAAATACACACACACAAAAAAAAATTTATATATATATATATATATATATATATATATATATATATATATATATTATTTATGTATATATATGTGTGTGTGTGTATAGGGAGAGACAGAGTAGCTAATGTCAATCAATTTCCATTTTTAATTACAATGTACGAAAATATGTTGTAATAGTAAGAATAACCAATCAATTAGTTTATCAATAAGCAAAATCAAAGATTTTCTTGTGCGTTATTATTCATTTAAGCACTTTTGAATTTTAACAATAAAATGATCTTTGATCCTTGCGGTATTTTTTTGAAAGAAACATTAAAATAAATTAGACATTAATGGATGTTTCAATAGCAATGTCATTGTCTTGACAATTAAACGCCGTATGAATACTGAAACGATATTTATTTAATTCCAGTCTTACGGTATCTTTTAAGTTCTACTGACCGATAAGTTATGACTGAAAAAACCCTATCGAATTTTTTTGCCAAAAAATAAAACTAACCTGAACTTTTCTTTTATTTAAAAATATAAATTTCTTTCTTTTTATTTAAAAATATATAAACTGATTCAAATTTATGCACAGTAATAAAAAATGTATACATATTTATTAATCTTTTTATAATATATTTTTAACATAATAAAGGTTGGTTATTTACAAATAATTCATAATATTTTTTTTAAATAAAAATATTAACAATATTTGTAAATAATTTAATTTAAGCCTGAAATAGTTTTATGGTACTACTGACATATAAATTTTAATTTAAATATTATGTAGGTAAACATTCTGTGTGCAACCCACAGTTGTTATCTTTTCATTGTGTCTGTTTATTTTTCTTGTGCATTGCACATTGTTTTTTATTTTTATTTTTCTCTTAGTTGTTTATTATATATTATACTACGTTGTTGTTCTGGTTTTAATATCAAACCTATTTATATAACATTTTATTCTCATTAATAAATTTACCAACGCAGATTTGTTTATATAAAATTATAAAAAATAGTAACTGCAAAGGAAATTAAATTATTTGAATTTTATACAATAGTAATTTCAAAATTTACATTTATTTTCTATGAAATAATTTTAATAAAAACGAGATTATTTTACTTCACGATATACTTCCTTTTTTAAAAAAATATTCTTTAATAATGTTAGCTTCATTTTTAATTCCTTCTTGTATTTAGTCACATTTTTTTGATTTTCATCTTTTTTTAAGAATGTTTCTCTATTTTCATTTATAATCATTTGACATGTCATAATAATCTTAAAATGTATATTTTAATTATCTATAAGCTAATATTAACAAAATTAAAAATACTTCATTTAAACATCTTGTTTCTTTTTTGAAATGCTTTTTCAAAAAAACTTTTCTAGTCATATGATTTTGATTTTTCTCTAATATACAAATTTTTCTACATTATTTTTATCTTGTTGTTACTCATTCTAAGGCATAATTTTAATGTGTGTTATTTAATTCTTCTGTATTTTTTAAAATTAATTTGTGATTATTGAGAAAATATTTTCTAGAAAAGGAAAAATTGTTAAAAATCGACTTTTGGCTACTAAAATCATATTTTTTCACAACGAATGTTTTTTTTTGCTTGAAAATTATTATTTTTGACTGAAATAATCGGTTAATAATAAAAAATATCAGCTTATTGTAGTTTTTAAAATTTTCAATTTTTGACCTCAAAAAAACCACGACCTATAGTATGGAAAATTTCATGAAAAATCAAACCTTTCCAAAATAGATTTTTTGAGACTAAAATCATAGATTAGGTATAAAATAAGACGAAATAATGATTAAAATCAAATTTTTGAACATAGATCAAATTTAATTTAGAAAAATACTGATTTGCTCATTTAATCCATATTTTAGTTAAAAAATCATAATTTTCATTTCTAAGAGTATTTTATTAAATTAAATTCATATTTTATTACTGAAAATATCTATTCAAAACAGAACAATATATATTTAATCAAAATTTTATATTTTAGTGAATATAAATTATTTTTTTAGAATTTTTGATTTTCGAGTGAAAATGAAAAATGATCAAAAATCGCTTTTTAACTAGTAAAAACGTATTTTCAAATAATTTATGCTATTTTTACTATAATTTGATTATTTTCCACTAGTATAATTGATTTATGGCTTAAAAAATCAATGAATACTGGTTTTTAAAATTTTCAATTTTTGATCTCAAAAAAACCACGGCCTATAGTATGGAAAATTTCATAAAAAATCAAAACTTTAGAAAATTGATTTTTTTAAACTAAAATCATAAATTGGGTTTAACATAACACAAAACAATGATTAAAATCACATTTTTGAACGTAGGTTAAATTTTATTTAGAAAAAATACCAATTTACACAACAAATCGATTTTATGAACAAAAAATCATTATTTTCATTTTTTAACATATTTTTTAAATTAAATTCCTAATTTTTGCTAAAAATATATTTTGAAAATAAAATATTATATTTTTAATCAACATTTTATATTTCAGTGACAATAAATTATAACATTTTGACAAATCCTATGTTTTTCTCTTTCAGTTTATTTCCTTATATCTCTATTTAATTACACACACACACATTATATATACTCATATATATATATATATATATATATATATATATATATATGTGTGTGTGTGTGTGTGTGTGTGTGTGTGTGTATGTGTGTACCGTATAAGAAATGAAAACAAAATAAATTTGAGCAAATGAAAGAGCGAATAAAATATTTGCCAAATTCGTAATCGTTAAGCATCCGAAATGGTTGTAATTACGCGACAGTAATATAATTCTCAATGACATCACATGTGTCACGTAGTGTTTACACAATGTGTGTCAATTTCAGAAGTAGCGTACTGTGACGTGCACACCAACGTCTTCTTCAAAATTGTTTTGCTGAAATGGTCGTGTTTATGAGGCTAGGTCATGGGATCAACGGTGGGCGAGTTCTGTTATATGATTAGCAGTCCTGATGTTTTTCTAGAGATCATAAATACTGAAAATTCGGTCGTCGCCAAATTAAAATAATTACATTTTTTTCAGACACGCCTACCAGACGAACTGTGATTTTTTTGTAATCGATTTGATTCGTTTTTTAATTTATACGAATTTAATTAATCAGTACGCCTACGTTTTTGGATTACACCAATCTACACGATTGCATATATTGTAAATATGTTTTAATATGATATATTCTTCATTCGATTGTTATCTGAGAATGAGATTGAAATGAAATATAAATTTTGTACGTATGTGCAGATCAGATTTCAACAATTCTGTCAGATGTTCAGTTACGCTGTCATCGATGATAAACAGGGAAACAAATAGAATGAAACTGAATATCGTTGTCGTTTTAATACTTAATCCCGAAAAATATTATTTTTCAAAATGTTACTTAATTAATGAATATATATATATATATATTTATAAACTATTAAAATTACATTTAAAAATAAAAAAACTAGCTAAAAATTATTTTAAAATTACAAAAATATTTTTTCTATATTTATACAAACTAAATAAACCCTGTAATCAAACCATCAAAATATCTCTCAAGTATATTTAAAAATTATATTGTTGTTGATTAATTTCATTTAAAATTCATATAAAAAACTATTTTCAAATCAATTTCAAATTATCACTTTACAATATTCTTTAATTAAACGATCTAAGTTCATTTAAAAATTCTAATAAAAAAGCAATTACAAACAAACGTATTTGTATTCAAGCAGCACATAAAAAATCGATGACACGAAGAACGTAATTTATCTAACGTTCGTGACTAATTTATAACACAGTAAGTGTTAAGACAATTAAAAGAATTATAGTCGTCGTAATTGAAAGTTGATCTTTATTTGGTTCGGTGAATTTAGACAATAAAGTTGATATAAATAACGTCTGGATATCGATTGCAAGCGTGTCTGTTAATTATATTACCTCAAGGACGTTCGTTGTAAGAACTGTTGAACTTTACTTGCTCAAGTACTAGCCGTAAAACGTACACACTGGTTTTGACATCAACAGGAAGTTCATATTTATTAACTTGGGTTATCTATGTGCCATCAATCACATGTTAATAAAATATTACAATTTTTTTTCAAGAGAACACATTCTTAATTATTTTAAATATTTTTCAGGCATTGTTTTTGTTTGATGGACGTTATCCTTATATTTTTTATCTATAAAAATATGTAATCATCTATTTTTTTACGAAAAGTTACACCTATTATAATGCAAATCAGTGTTAGAAATGTCTAATAAAGAATATTTTTTATACCAGCATCGATGCATAATATTAACCTAAAATAAAACGTCTTTTTACTTCTAATCAACATAATTATAAATTCAGATTGAATATCATACATACATTCTTATTATTTTATTATTCAAAACTTGTTAAATACCCAATTTTATCTGAAGTTAATTTACGATTTTGGCTTTATAACATATCTTATGATTTTTTTTATTTCAATAGTAAAATTACGAATCTAAATTTTTATCTATTAAAAATCAAAATTCAACAATGTTGTAATATATATTTTACTGAATATTGTCAATATAGAAATTAGAATTAAAATATCAATTGAATATTTTGTTTAAATGATAAAATAGTATAGAGACTTCAATGCTCAATCACAATTCAAACCTTGTAAATAATGGACTTAACTTGCTGTTGCGGATCGAGTAAGAGTTTTATATAACGATCTTAGTACTCATTACTCCAGTTATATCTTTATTTGAGTCAAACATAACCATGGTATTTATAATATAGATTTTATAAAATATCGAGTAATGAAATTTGAGCTTATATACGATACTGGAATAATACATTTTAAATGTTCATCTGGTAAAATTCTTTTCAATTATTCAATGAATTTTATTTTTCTACAATATATTTTTTAAAAAATATATTTGTAAATAAAAAAAGATTATTTACTTATTATTCAGTATGTTTGATTTATTTCGTTTTTTGCACTGTATTATGAAAAATATAAAAGTTAAGGAAATATAAAACATACTAAAAATAAATTAATAAATACATAGAAGAAAAATATAATTAAATATAGATATATTTTTATTGTATAAATATAATAAAAAATAAATCTAATAATAAAAAAGGAATAAAAATATAAAATACAAATGAATATTAAGTATTTCAAGAAAATAAAATCAACAAATAACAAAAATCATTTATAATGAAAATAAGAAAAACAATAAACAATATTTGAACCCTCGTATGGTATTTGGTTTAAAATTTAATAAATATAGTTGAGATTAGTAATAGTAGTTATAATTAAAAACTAAAATTCAATTATTTAAATTCGGTTTAATTAATGTAAGATTTTAATTTAATTTTTTTTTCAATCTCTTCTTTTCTTTTTATATGTAAATATATGATGTAATCGTTTAATTTATTTTTAACAAGTATCAGATATAAATAAAAAGATGTGAATAGTAATTTAATCAAAATATTTTATTTATTTTAAAATATATTATATAATATTAACTTAAATCAGTCCACTACTGGACGAAAAATTTATTGAACTTTACTAGGCAGGTTAGTGAGGATTTTTTATTCACTGATTACTCTCTTAGGAAAGTTGCCTTCACATTTATAAATATTAATATTTGTAAATACAAACATAAATATATATTTATATATATATATATATATATAGAGAGAGAGAGAGAGAGAGAGAGAGGGAGAGGACCAAATAGGACTGAATAATTTACTTATACATTTATTTTCTTACTGTCATTTATTATTTTCAATATAATTCAGTCTTATTTGGGCTACTCTCTCTCTCTCTCTCTCTCTCTCTCTCTATATATATATATATATATATATATATAATAATAGATAGATTGAATTGTTAATCAAATACTTTTTCATATTTTATTAATAAACATCACCCAAAATAGACCGTACAACTAAAAACGTTTTATGTATTTATATCTTGATAGCATTCAAAAATAAATTGTTATTTTAAAATTATAAACATGTTTGATATCGTATATCTAAAATTCTTTCAAAACCCTCACAAAAAATCAACACAACAAATAATTAATATATAATCACGAGTTTTCAATTAATCTCTTCGTCATAATAAAACTGTCAACTGATAACTTTTCTAATTATAATTCGTATTCGAGATCGAATTTCGTAGAAATGATAAATATCAGGATAAAAATATAAAAAAAGATCCTTTTGCGACATTCCACGTGATTCATTTATATATCAACTCCGTTCGAAATAACAACGCAATGTAACCAATCAATAACGACGCAATACGAAAATAGACATTTCGTAAAGACTGATTTGCTGAAAGGCAAATGACCGAGCTAAAAATGGCATCATACCTATTTAAAAATAGTACTAAATAACAGACACAGGAAATTACCATATTTTGTCTTATGCATATATATATATATATGAAAGAGAGAGAAAAGAAAAACTGATATAAAAAAATGTACTTCCATAAAAACGATGATCCTACAAACCTGTTCGTTAAAACTAATATTAATTTTTAAATAAATTTTTGTTGTTTTATGTACTAATATAAAAAAAATATTGTGAGTACATTTAAAATTTGATATAAAAATATTATATTAATCAATTCAGTTTAAGAAAAAATGTTGAAATATAATTTCCTGATTTTAATATCACTTAGAAAATGTTTCATGAATTTGATAAAATCTTTTCGATCGAATAACATATTTTCTCACGAATTGTTATAGTTAATAAATTGCAAAAATTGTACAATTTATTTTTTATTTTATTCTCGAAATTTACACTTATATACATACATGCATACATTTATATATCAACTCCTCTCTCTCTCTCTCTATATATATATATATATATACAGAGAGAGAGAGGAACTCAAATGAGATTGAAGGGTTTAGAAACACATTTACTTGCATACTATCATTTACTATACTTTCTATCCTTAAATTTAATTTGGGCTACCCCATATAGAGAAAAAGACTTAAAAAATTAAGAATAAAATAAAACATGAGTTAATTAAACTGAATCAAAATAATTGAATTTGGAAGGGTAATTGCATTTATTCCTTTTTGCAAATATTATTTAAAATTCTACTTTTATATTTTTAATTCTATAATGGGTTTCTATTTCCTTTAAATTATTGTATATATAAAAAAAATAAAAGAAAATTTATAAAGAAACTATTATATATATATATATATATATATATATATATATATATATATATATATATATGTGTGTGTGTGTGTGTGTGTGTAACTTGGGTTATTCACATTAGTCAACATTCATACAGTATTCACGCCCCATTACCACTCGTCTCACACGCTCTTACCCGAAAACTAATTTTTTTAAGTGGGGGAATTTGGTGATGAGAGGGTGTGGGACGAGAGGTAATGGGTGTGAATACAGTATGAATGTTGACTAGTGTGAATACCTCCAATATGTGTAAAGATATATATCTGAATATTCACACATAGTATTTTAATTAATTGCCTTGTTATTAGGGTTTTGGTTAAAATATTTATATAGGATGAACCAAATGAGATTCAAAGATCTAGACATAAATTTAATTTTTTACTCTCATTTACTATTTTTCAGTTTCTCTTAAACTACCTTATGTGCAGAATCCTAAACTAAATCTATTTTTTTTCAAAAAAGTACATATATTTTATAATTAAAACGAAATATAAATTCATTTAGAATTGTTCAAACTACTGTTAATTATTCAAAAAATAAAAATATAAATCGTATTGTAATTAAAATAAATATATAAATAGTTTGCCTTAAGTTTTTTATCACTATAGATTTTATAAATATATATATATATATATCAATTATTTCAAATAATTTATTCATGCATTTCTTTAATTAACTGTAATTCGTCCATTAAAATGTTATTGAAAAAAGACACTTAAAGGTCAAGTTTTGAAAACGAATTTAAATATTTTCTGTTTACATTACGTAGTCAATTAGCACCAACGCGTCATACCTATACATTTTTTTTGGCAAATCTGCAGAATTTGCAATGAACAGAAAAACATCAATCTGCCTCCAGGGTTACTCGCGTTAATGACATTGAATTCTTGTCGATTTTTTCCTAAACCTCCTCGGCTAATAAACGGTGTAAAACTCGGTAATAAAAAAGTTTAACGACAACGGTATAGTCAGTTTTTTTTCAAATACATAAGAGATTGTTTGTGGTACTAATCATGAATATATTAAAAGTACAGAACAACGTTTTATCAATACATTGAGTTATATTAAGACTTAGTTATCAAACGAAACTAATCTGTGCAGTAGTAGATTTTTTTTAAGCACTCGTTCGACTTGTTTGTATTCTTTAGCGCCGTCATTTACGCAACGGTTCTGAACTGTTCTCTTTTGTGAAGAGAAATTAAAAGTGTTCGTATAAAGGTTATTAAATTAACCTTACGGTCGATTGATTTTAAAAAATCTATTGATCTTTATCCCTCGCATTGTATCAATTTATTTATTCTAAATTAATACCTTTTGATTGAGCGATATGTCATGTAACAGTCATTGAAACAAATTAACTTATATATATATATATATATATATATATATATATGCATTATAAAAGTAAAAAAATAATGTCTGGAAAAACCCACACTAAAATAAAATTAGATGCAAAATGTTAGGACCCAAGCAACAATTTGTAATTTTAAAATATTTGCAATGAATCAACGTCGTAAATAAAAATGCTGGTTGTTTTGAATTATTCTCGTTTTAAATATTCGAAATGCTTGTACATGCAAAAATAACAGGTGTTGCAGAATCGAATAAACAAGAAATCGAAATTTAAGAATATATTTTTTATTTGTTGACCAGCAATGGCGTACCAACTTTTTCATGTTTCTGTATTTTATAAATTATTGCATTAGTAATTATATAAGAGTAATTTAAAATCATTTGATAAAAATGATAATTAAATAAATTAATATTTGAATTGTAAAATTTGATTAATATAAATATTAGTTTCAAATGATTTTTTTTCTATTTTTTATTCAATTCTTACAAAAAAAAGATTTCAGATTTACTAATTGATTATCACAAATATTTATTAATTAATAATTTTTTGATTTTATATCAGACACAGTTATATTATTTATTGTTTTTACAGTCATTTTCAACTCTTAAACTATATTCAAAAAAATATTTTTGTTGATATTTAAATGTAATGAAATACGTTATACAAATAAAAATCAATAAATATAAAAAAACTTAATTCAGGAAGAGATAATTACTTCTTGATTTTATAATACTGTTTTGATATTTATATAAAAACGCAAAGCTTAAAACCTGGTTACAAGTTCATTTCTGTTTAAATAAATAATTTATAATATTATATTCATATTACTAATTATTTTTGTAATCATGTTTTTAAAGAATCATAATAATCATTTAAAAACATAAAAGTTATTCTGTAATGTAATTCTTTCTTAATCTTTACAGTGTACATGTTTTTATTTGACAGTAACATCGAACACATGGAAAATAATCGTACCAATAATTTAATAAAATATTAATACCAAAGAAATGATAATCCAATAATACAATCTGACTGGATTATTGATTGTAGTTTATAAAACATTGACTGATTGATAGTTTTAAATATTTATTTATTCACTGATTACTGTTTTAGTTATTTATATTTATATATTTTCGATTGTGTTTAATTTTGTATTAGTCTAAAAAAAATATTCAGATATTAAATAACGTCCATGTAACAAAATATTTTTATTACTGTAAAAGATTAAAACACATTAAAAACAAGAAGCTTAAAATCTGTTCATAACGACATTTTTTATAAGTAAATAATTTAATACATTCACATTAGTAATTATACTTTTAAGGAATTATAATGATAATTTAAAAATGTAAAAGTTATGTCATAATGTAATTCTTTTTTAATCTTTAATATACACATGTTTTTACTTGACAGAAACATTGAAAACATGGACAACAATCTTACCAGTGATTATTTTTTTAAAAAAATAATAGTATGAAATAAACGATATTGGGTAAAAAAAAATACGCCTATGTTATTAAACTTACAGCAGGAACGAACAAATTGGCTAAATGTCTGTATATATGTTCCTCTTGAGATATCTTGTACATCTAAGATATATATATATATATATATATATATATATATATATATATATATATACATGTTTATTTTTTATGTTATTATCTGTAAGTTTATTCACATTTCTACTGTCGACGAATTCTGATATTTTATTAGTTTCGTTGTCAAAGAAAAATATTTCCGTTTGGCCGTCGGGCACGCCGTCCATCGTGGTGGGGTCACATGAACCGGTATACGTTTTGATCGCACGCTGTTACAATTTAATGCCGTGGATTTCCATTTTACATTCACGGTCAACGAACCATTTATACGATAATGTGTTTTTAAATCTATTTAATTTAGGTTGCATATGTTCGGTATAGAAAACGAGATATACGAATTTGTTTATCAATATTAGAATTGTCTTATTTATCGAACTTGTACACGAGACGACGTCTCTTTTAACGTTCGTCCACATCGATGGCGTAATATTTTAATTTGAAATTGTAATTCTATGTAAATGAATCGAATAAGAATTTTATTTTTAGATAAATATTCTGGATTTAATCTCATATTGAAATAAATTTGTTTTGATTTTGATCGATTATATAGGGTTTTCTAATAAGAATGACAGAATTTTGACAGCTGGTGGAAACCATGTTTGATTTTTTTCGAATCTCATTTTGACATTTCAACTTAGTATAGTTTGGCAAATTATCATGGAATGTTTAAGGGGGTTTTCTAGTCTAGACGCACGAATTTTAGGTGTTTTTTCGGGCGCTATAAAAAAACCAACAAATATTTTTACTATCCATTTTTATCAGTTATTTATTGACATTTTAAGAGTATAAAAAAGTATTATTAAAAACAAAAAAATCAAAATTGAAAAAGGTACAGGCTGATAAAGTGGGGGCTCGAAAAAAAGGTGTCTCCTGGTTGACGTGGTTTTCCAACCCTTCCGGTCATATGAAACAAATTTTTTTTTGAAATTATTGAAAAAGAAGGTTGTAGTAGTATCCCCGCCCAGGGAAATTGAAATTTTTTTTTCGCAAAATGGCGGTAGTGTGAAAAAACAATCATTTTTTGCCTTATTTTTTCAACTTTCGGAATTTTTTAAAAATAATAAAAAACAAAATTTTCAAAAAATCCTAGGCGGGGGCAATCACTGTTATATTGAGAAGCTCTGTACCAAATTTCAAGTAAATCGGTCCATTAGAACTTGAGATATCACGTCAACCGTGTCGAAAAAAGTAGTTTCGAGAAAAACGCGTTTAAAGTTGATTCGTTCCGGCCAGACCGGATTGGTTGACGCGTCACAAAAATAGCTATAACTCCGAAAATAATTCGAATTTCGAAAAATCCTCTTAAGGACATATTCTTAAAGGTCTAAACTTTGTAAATATGCAAAAAAATCGATTTTTTCGAAATTCTAGACTAGAATACCCCCTTAACACTTGAATAATCTTAGAAATTGTAAAAACTTCAATAGATTTATTGAAACAAATGTTTAATGAGTCCATTATTTCATGAAATGGACCCATCGATTATCCACCAAGATTATGAGATCTAACCCTATTAGATTATTTTCTGTGGTGTTATGTGAAATCATTAGTTTATGCTTTTAAACCACAAACAATAAAAACATTAAAAATAAACATTAAGGTGTAATTTATGAAATTGGACCACAATTATGTGAAAGAGTGATTAAAAATTAAACTAAACGAATGCACTATGTCAAACGAAGTCATGGTGGTTATATGAGTGAAATTGTGTTCCATTATTAATGCCATAGAATATGCTTAAAAATAAAAAAAAAATAACTAATTAAATAAATACTTTTTATTTTATTTCCATTTAAACTTCTGAAGAGCTTATTGAAAAAAACTGTACGAACTAAAATATTTATTATAAATATACAGCACCTAATTATTCTCAAAGATATTATTAATTAAAATATTATATATATATATATATATATATAAAATATAACTACAAGAACAAAACTGTACCAGGAAGCCTGTCTTGAAAACATTCCACATGTAGGCGGAATGGTATGAATATTATTTGTTTTTTCCATCATACAATGAAGTGTCGCGCCAGCAGTCAGACACACGTATACATATATGGGGTTTTGTTTCTGGGCGCTATTTGTACAACTCTTCAAACTTTCAAAACACCTCCCCTCGATTGTACCTCGAGGTAGTTTTCGTACAAGGGTCATTATTCGTGCGAATTTCGATAGTAATTACCGCTACATAAACGAACATCAATTGGTATGTAATATGTGTATTGCAAATTGATGTACTGGAAACATTTACCGTTCCGTTGTTTAACCATATATTATATCGAAAAGTGGTTCGGGGAAAATAAATCATCTGTGTATTGTTCATATTTATCATTTCGTCCAGATGGATTTCTTTCGGATGAGATGCAATCGTTATTTGGTTGTGAATAAATCACGTACAAATTTATACGAATTGGATATTAAAAAATGTTATGAGAATGAATTTAATTAAAAAAATATTATATATATATATATACATATATATATATATATATATACATATATATATAAAATGTCTGTTCCTACTGTACGTAATAAAATGGAGATATTTTTTTATATAAAATAAGATTTATATTACATTATTATTTTATTTAATTATTGTTAAAATTGGTCGTTCATTTTACACAAATGAATTTTCACCCCAACACCACAATAATCTAAAGTGTTCAATAATCATTTATTGTTCACTTGTTATTTATAATTATATCGGCTGATGCATTTCGATGGCGACGCCATCATCGTCAGAGTCTTTCTGTTAAAATCTAGTTTTTTTTTCAATTTTAGTGTATTTTGTCTTCTTGTAATGTTGATTCTTCATATATTTAACGCACCTATGGACGTATAGCATGCCCTCGTAGTTCGTTATGTGTCTTCTTATCTTGATGTATCTTCTTATGTTTTTCAGTCTTCTGTATTTGTAGTCATCAGGGAAAAAAATCACAAAAAACCCTAATGTCTGTTCTAGATTTGCTGCCGTTTTTTAAAATCTAGACTAATTTTCTTATATATACCTATACTAATTTGTATTTTGTGTCTTTATTCAATCCATCTACAACTGGGAGTTGTATCTTTCTTTTCGTCATCTGGTCTACAACCATGAAATGCGTTCCCTTATTTATTGTCTTGGCAACATGTTCTTTTTCATAGATTTTGGTTGTTCATGTTTTCGATATTTCTATCAAATATAAACAAGAATAAAAACTAAAAAAGAGTTACATTATAGAATAAATTTTATATTTAGCCCTTAAAGATGTTAAAATATGTAATTAATTAATATATATACTTCATAACTAATGGATCATCAACTTCAAAAAAAATGTACACAATTGTTTCTATAATTGAATTGAAAACTGGAAAATTCGGATATATTTGTAATTTCAAAAATAATATAAAACTTATTTTATTTGTATAATAATTGCAACACAGAACCCCGTCCCTCCTCCTCCCACTCTCTATATAAGTATGTGTGTGTATGTTTACATCTGTGTGATCAATCACAAAAAATAAAAATATCCGATTGAAATTTATATTAACGATTATTTTACCAATGAACCCGGATACAAAAAAACAACACATCTGTATAAAATATATTGTATATTAATCGATAAGCTAATTAATAAACATATTTTACGTTTATTTTCCAAATCGAACGCATCTAAGTCCCTTAATGTATTATCGAAATTAAAAATACATACTTAATATTCAATCAAAATGCAATACTCATCAGCACACGTACTCGACAACACGTTGTCTTCTATGATGTAAAATGTCTTTGTATAATAGCAATTAAGTACACTTTAATGAAAACAATTACACGAAGTGTGTTTGTGAAGATTATTTTATCTTTTATTTTTATCTCATTTTTTAGTTATTCTTATTTTCATTTTATCTACTTGTGATTTTATTTTTTTACATATCTTTAGTATAAAATAACATAAATGCCACTTTTAATAAACATTGATGTGAATAAAACAATACTGGTTATTTATTTCATACTTAGTTTATTTTCAGCAAGTTTCAGTAAAATCCAACTAAATGAATTACAATCAGGTATTTATTTTGGTATGAAATTGTTCTACCTTTTTTCTCTCATTTTTATACACACACGTGTACATACAAACAAACACATGTATATTATATAAATATCTATGGTCATCCAAATGTGACGCCTAGATTTGTGTTTTATTGAAAAGAAATATGTGTATAAGGAAACATGTGTATAGTTTCTTTTTAATGGAACACAAATATAAACGTTGTATTTGGATGACTCTCTCTCTCTCTCCATCTCTCTCTCTCTCTCTCTCTATATATATATATATATATATATATAATTTTATTACCAATTCTACATATGCAAAATAACAAAGTATTGATCAAATAAAATTTAATACTGCAATAAAATTTGTTTCTATAACTATTTGCATCTTAACGATTTCAAATAAATTAACAATTGTACATAAATTTAATATGATATTCAAGGGTGGGTTGTACAATTATATATATATATAATAAAAATAAACAGAAGCAACGTAGACAAGAAAATATAAATAAAATGGTCATTGACCATTACAATTATACATTTATATATTTTATAAAAAAGTCCAAATTACTTGTAACAAATATTATTTATTGTAACATCTTTAGATTGTAATGATAGAGCTGTAAACACCCGCTGTGTTTAACTGCTGTCAAATAGTTTTAATTAATTCATATAGTATATATATATATATATATATATATAAATATATATATATATATATATATTAAACACACATACATATATATGTATATATGACCGAAATGATTTAATATGTTATTGATCTTTTAATTATATAAAACTGAAAACAACCTATCTTAATGAATATATGTCACAAACAGTTATGCCCACTGGGCATCGTTTCATAAATGCTTAAACACATTAATAAAAAGATTTATTTATTGTACCTTTCGATTATCTTCGGACCTATTGTGTGAATTGACAACAATAGGTTATGAGAATAAATAATTATTTTATCATGAGATTCACGCATATCTAATTCTCCCGTTGAAAATAAAAATGATTGAAAAACGAATAAGTTCATTTTAAAAAGAATGCAATTATCTTTTTTTTCAATAAATTTCTATATGCTTACGATATGATTCATAATTTTTTTTTAATAATCTTGTATCAAATTAACACGATAGGAATTTGAAAATATAATTAGTTGTTCATTTTTATATCGGCGCCTGGGTACGCGCTGAGTCATTGCATTCAAATTCTACGTATTAAGATTAATATGTAAATATGAAACGATACAAATAAAAATAACGAACTGTCTCTTTGTCCATTGTGTGAGTCAATAGATGAAGAAGTGTATTTTTGAATGATACTTTATTTAAATAGATTGCACTTTCAAACAGTCTCAAGTGTTGGGAAATACTGTGAAATGAACATAATTTGCAATATTTGTTAAACAGGTAAATAAATAAATAAATAAAAATAACATCGAAAATATTTTAGTTTTATAGACAATTCTCATGAAACTGACGTCAGTTCAAATAAAGGTGACATATTTTTAATAACAGATACTTATTGAAAATCTTGACGAAAACATCAAAAATAATCTTACATTTTATAAATATATATATATATATATATATATATATATATATATATATAATGTAACAGGTAAATTATCATTTCATTAAAATCGAGTTGTATGTTTTTAACTCTCTTAATTTAATACAATAATTTTTTTAAAAAAAGAATAAAAAGTTCAAGGTTAATTGGTATTTTTGTAATAAATTTCTTTGAAATATTTTTTATTTAAACTTGTAAATAAATAAAAGTAAAAATGTATAAGTATATATATATATATATATATATATATATATATATATATATATATATATATTCTATTAATTTTTCTGTGATTGTTGAACAAATATTTCCTAGAAAAAGAAAAATTGATTTTTGGCTACCAAAATGGCACTTTTTACAACGAATGTAATTTTTGCTGGAAAATTATTATTTTCTACTAAAATAATCAATCAATAACAAAAAAGATCGATTTATTGTGATTTTTAAAATTTACTATTTTTGATCCTCAAAAAAACACATATAGAAAATTTCATAAAATTTCGAATCTTTCCAAAATCGATTTTTTTAAATTAAAAATAAAGATTGGATATAAAATAAAGCAAAACAACGATTGAAATTACATTTTTAAACATAACTTAAATTTTATTTAGAAAAAACACTGATTTACTCAACCAATCAGTATTTTAGTTAAAAAATTATAATTTTTATTTTCCAAAGTATTTTTTTAAATCACATTCCTATTTTTTTGATGAAAATATCAATTTACTACAAGACAATATATTTTTAATAAAAAAATCATATTTTAATGAATATAATAATTTTTTTTCGAATTTTTGATTTTCAGGTAAGATGAAAAATGTTCAAAAATCGTTTTTTGGCTAGTAAAATAATATTTTTTAATAATTAATGCTATTTTTATTATAAATTGATTATTTCTCACTAGTATAACTGATTAATGGCTTAAAAAATTCATTAATATCGGTTTTTAAATTTTTCAATTTTTTACCTCAAAAAAACCACGACCTATAGTATGGAAAATTTCATAAAAATTCGAATCTCTCCAAAATCAATTTTTTTGAATTAAAATCATAGACTGGGTATCAAAGAAGACGAAACAATGATTAAAATCACATTTTCGAATGTAAGTTAAATTTTATTTAGAAAAAAAAGTGATTTACTCAATCAACTGGTATTTTAGTTAAAAAAGTATAATTTTCATTTTTCAACGAATTTTTTTGAATCACATTCCTATTTTTTCGCTGAAAATATCAATTTACTACAAGACAATATATTTTTAATAAAAAAATCATATTTCAATGAATATAATAATTTTTTTTCGAATTTTTGATTTTCAAGTAAAAATGAAAAATGTTCAAAAATCGTTTTTTGGCTAGTAAAATAATATTTTTCAATAATTAATGTTATTTTTACTATAAATTAATTATTTTCCATTAGCATAATTGATTTATAGCTTAAAAAATCAATAAAAAGTAATTTTTAAAATTTTAAATTTTTGACCTCAAAAAAACCACGACCTATAGTATGGAAAATTTCATAAAAAATCAAAACTTTCCAAAATCGATTTTTTCAAACTAAAATCATTGATTGGGTATAAAATAAGACAAAACAATGATTAAAATCACATTTTTGAACTTGAGTTAAATTTTATTTAGAAAAAACAGCGATTTGTTCAATCAACTAGTATTTTAGTTAAAAAATCATAATTTTCATTTCTAAGAGTATTTTTTAAAATTAAATTCGTAATTTTGTACTGAAAATATCTATTTAAAACAGAATAATATATCTTTAATCAAAATTTTATATTTTAGTGAATATAAATTATTTTTTTCGAATTTTTGATTTTCGAATGAAGAAAGAAAAATGATTAAATTTATTTTTCGGCTAGTAAAAACGTATTTTCAAATAATTTATGTTATTTTTACTGTAAACTTATTATTTTCCACTAGAAAAATTGAATTATAGCTTAAAAAATCCATTAATATCAGTTTTTAAATTTTTCAATTTTTGACCTCAAGAAAACCACGACCTATAGTATGGAAAATTTCACAAAAAATTAATATTTTAAAAAATCAATTCTTTTCATCTGAATTCGAAGATCGGACGTAATATAATTCAGAACAGTGATTAAAATCACATTTTCGAACAAAAAACAAATTTTATTTAGAAAAAACTGTAGTTTAATCGAAATGTGTTTGTATTCTTGAGCTGTTCTCTTAAAAGAGATTTATATTTTTTTTACAGTACGATACATTTTCGACGGAAATTTTATTATAATTAATTACATGACTCAATGATTTACCGACCGATATGTCGTGTTGTTTTCATGTTATTGATTTTATTATTATTATTTTATAATAACAATGTCGGTATATAATTTATTTTGTATAAATAATTTTAATGGAATGCGATATACTTAATATAATTTTATGTATATATATATATATATATAAAGACAAAATAATTTACAGTTACGAAAAACTTGTTCCATAAATAATATTTGTATTCCAGTACGTGTAGGTAGCATATTAATTTGATACATCTTATTCTTGTTCAAAAACATTTTTGTTTGACGATCGTTTTATAAATTCGCTTTAAATATATCTCGTTTTTTTACATTATTTATCAACCACTGTTATTATCAGGACATCAGTTATTTTATTGTCCGTTATGAACGATTAAACTTGTCGTGAATCAGTGATCAATTCGAGTATGCAGATTTCCCAGATCGCAAACCACAAAAAATAATTGACTAAGGTTATACGTACACTCAATAAATTAGATGCGTGATAAATGTAGCTATGGTCTCATTGTTATTTTACTCAGATATGGTTTTATGTACACACATACACACAAATATATATATATATATATATATATATGATTATTTTTTACAGAAATATGCGAAAGGTATTTTACATCAGAATAAGAATTCTGTTTTGTCACCCATTCATATAGAATATAAAATTTTATAGCAAATATAAAAACACATCAAACTATTTTTCTAAGAAATAAATATCTTATTTAAATATCTTGGAAAAAATATTATAAATTGTATAAACCAAAAAATAATATTTTTTAATAGTTAGTAAAAATATTAGTTTTAAAAACTATAAATTAATACAGAACAAACAAAATGTAATATAATAATAATTTATAATTTTAGGTAATAGCCATTTTAACAAATATTTTTTTAATATATATATATATATATATATATATATTAAAACTTATTTATAGCGTATAAAATGTTGAAATTTATAGCAATTTTATTTTTAACATAAATATTACTCGAAATCTTATTTCAAAATTAATAATAAATCTTTCATTTGCATATGAAATAAAAACTATAAAATATATTTAACAAAAAAATGATAAATAAAATATATTAGAATTTAAACAAATAAATTTTATTTTTAACAAATATGTCTATTCCTATAAATTAAAAATAAAAGTATAAAAATAACAAGTTAAATTCAACTTCTTTGCATTTTCAATACAGTCTATCTCCTGAAAAAAATGATTTTCAATATATTTAAATAAAAAAAACTCGAAACCAAAACACCCGAGCAAAAATGAAACTTTCTCTAATCTATTTTTAATGAATTTCTAATTTAATTTTTAATGCATAGTAATTTTGTCCAGAGCTATTGTTTGATATTAAAATCTCTTTAAATAATGTACTTTACATACAAGTTTCGATCCTTTTTCTAAACTTTTTCTCTAAAGCTATTTTTTTATTTCATTAGCCTATTTATGCTGAAATATCTGTTTAATACAAAAGAATCAACCTTTATTTATATTTGTCCTACACCTGTTTCGCATTTTAATATGATTTCCATACACTCTTATAATATTTAAATAAAAGTCTTAACAAATACATATGAAATTTTATTTTTACTGCAGAATTATACCATTTCATTATTCTTATTTAACGATAGATTGTAAAGAATCTGGCTTATACAATTGGAAATATATCAGTCACATAATATATATATATATATATATATATATATATATATAAATATATATATATATATATATATATATATACAAATGCCTGTGTGTCCAATTCGAAACGTGATCTTATACGATACAAATTATCCTTAACTCGTATCGTGAATATGATATAGCTGAATAGCATGCCGACCATCTTTAATAAACATGGAAATATGACCCGGCACCAGCTCGTTTATTTTCCATTCTGCGAATTCGATGTAAAGAGATGCCTCGCATCCCTATTTATTATTTTATACGAAATTCCTGCTCCGCCTCTTTCGACGTATCACTACTTAACGGTACATGTTCAACCGCGGACCAACCTTGCTCTGTCAAAATAATACCTGACGTCATATAATCACATAATTGACGTCCTGGCTCTCCATCGTTCAAGTTTATTATTATTTTCTGATATCGATGCCCGATAACGACCGCCAAAATGTAAAGATAAATGTCTTGATGATGCACATAAATTTATATATATATATATATATATATATATATATATATATATATATATAATCTATAGATAAAAGATATAGTAATTGAAAATAAAATTATAATACAAAGTTCGTCATTAATAACGGTGCAATATGCAACAAGAAACCTGCACCGAACTCGTATTCTTTAGTATGCAATGTGCCGGTTAAAAAAAGCGCTGTAGGTATTTTGTAAAATATTTTAGATATTTAATTATTACTAGATATATAAAAATTATTTTGAATATACATTTACTGTGCACAAAAAACTACTAAAAATTCGAGATAAAAAATATTAATTTTAGTTATAAAAATTTTGATTGAAACAATAATTGATTACTTTATAAACCCTTTCTAAATATTTATGATTATATATATTTCAGTTATAAATAAATGAATAAAATTTAATAATATTTAAAACTGCAATATACTGAATATTTTATATATATATATATATATATATATATATATATATATATATATATATATATATATATATATATATATCATGTGATTACAAATATCTAAAGTAGAATAGAATCCTGCTAATTTGAATTTTGATAGACAAATATTATCTATAATTCAAAACAAGAATAGAAATTATTTAATAAATTGTAATTATTTTTTTTTTAAATATCTTAATCTCTAATAATAAATTCTTGTTTCATAGTGCATTATTTTAATTATGTTGCATAATTATAGTTAATAAATAAAATATATATTTATATTACTTTTGAAAACTTTATTGCTATCGATTTTGTATTGTGAAAATTGTATAGAGATCCAAATAAGGCTGAAGGATAGTAAAGAATAGTAAATAATAGTTAACAAGTAAATGCAAGTCTAAACTTTTCAGTTTCATTTAAGTCACTCTATATAATGCTACACTTCAAAAATTACCATTAAAATTATTATTAAGGAATAAAGTAAATAATACTGATTTTCAAATACTTTTTTAAAATATTGTGGTGGTAACGTAAATTATTTATATTTGTAAAAGTTATTTTATTTTATCCTAGTTTTTTGTATAATTTAACATTTTTTATAGCCTGATTATTACTTGACATTAAAAACTTGTTCTAAAAATATATTTATGTAATACAATTAATACTACAAACATTTTATAATGTTGAGTTTTGAAGACTATCACATGTTCAACAAAACAGAAATTAGCGAAAAAATAAACGAAACGTGATTATTGAACATTTTTAAAATATTTTTCCTTTGTTAAAAATCTAAATTGATATGATTCGCTGGATCATATTGAATAAATCATTTAATCTTAATTTCTAATACTACAAACGCCTGTAAAAAATTGTAAAAAAATAGGAATACGATAATTAAAAATATCAAAATAAAAATTCCACATGATATATATATTTATACATATTTTTTAATCATAAGATGTTGATCATATAAATTATTGTATTATTAAAAATAAACAAATCCTTACCTATTTTCGCTGTTTGAGAGGATATGTACAAATATTAAATTAAGCGTTTTGTTCTAATTTGTGATAGAGAATATTTTATTTTACAAGTTTGTGTTATTGATCAAAGCAATTATGTTTATTATCAAATCAATATGATTCATAAATAACATAAAAAACGAAATGAAATAAAATAAATAGGATTGGATTATTTTCTTGGGATTTAATTCTTTTGACAGGGCATTTAATGCTCAAAAAACATTAATAAATGTACCTGTACTGAAAGAGTTAATTTAATATTTATGTAATTATTTTTTTTTGGCACATATGACTGCTCTGAAAACATTGTATAAATTAAAAATTGTCAATTTGCCTGAACCACAAACATTTACATGCATACATATATTTATGTATGCATATTATATATACAGATGGCCCAAATGAGACTAAAGGTTTAGACACACATTTATATATTACATCCTTTAGTCTCATTTAGGCCATCCTATATATATATATATATACATATTACATATACTTTTTCAATATCATTCTTATATATTTATCTATTCACTATCAATATTTACAATGCAAAATACTAACAATGAACATTTATTCTCTATAAACTAAATGTGATTTTTCATGTGCTCTCAATGGCCCTCTCTGTGTGAAACTCTTCTCACAAATGTCACATCTGTAAGGTTTTTCTCCAGTATGTATTCGTTTGTGCTCGGTGAGAGTATAACTTTTGGCAAAACTTTTATTACAAACGTCACACTGAAAAGGTCTTTCTCCTGTATGTACGAGCATATGACTACGAAGATACCAGCGTTGCTGAAATGTTTTTAAACAGATGTCGCATTTGTGCGGCCTGTAATCTTCATGGACGGACCGGTAATGTTTTTTCAAGTTTCCTAGCCATATGAAATCTTTACTGCATACTTCACACTTATAGTTACGTTCACCTGTATGTATCATCATATGTTTTTTAAGATTATCAGGGTGATGGAACTTTTTACCGCACGTATCACACATAGATTGCTTTTCTCCTGTATGTATACGCATATGTGTTTTTAGAACATAGTTATATCGAAATTTTCTACCACAGACGATACATTCGTGTTTTTTCTCAGCCGGTTTTGTACTTATCGGTTTAGGCATACCCGAGTGTAAGACGAGTTTATGCCTTTCAACGTTTGCTTTTTGAGTGAATTTTTTGTGACATAGATCGCATTCAAACGGTTTCTCTCCCGTATGACCGCGTTTATGAACTTGAAAACTATTCCAACTTTTTAATCTCTTATCGCAAAGATCACATTTGTATACTTTATCTTTGCTTTCGTATACCCGTTTCTCTTTACGTTTATCTATTTTATCCAATATTTTTTTCGCTTGAAGTTCACTTCTTTTCCGATAATATTCCATAACGGCGTTTTCAACAGGATCATCACATTGGGTAGATTCATTTATATTGATTTCCTGCTGCGCTGTTTCAATTTTTCCATTATTTAGTATTTCTTTAACTTGATTACAATTATTTGTATATTCTGGTAAATTTAAACTTGGTTCTTTTCCATTTTCTTGTTTTAAACTAACATTATTTTGATTTGAATTGAGTGATTTGTTGATTACTTCATCAGTAAATAATTCAACTTTAACAGGCATTTGACTAAAATCTACAGTATCTAAGGAACTGTCTTGAAAGCCTGTCATTGAGACAGATGTAGATGGACCAGAATCATAAAGAGGATTCTTTTTGGATAATTTATTTTGTTCACACTGATATCTTAAAGCTGTGTCTGATTGAATACACATTGCACGAAATTGCGATGCCATTTTAAGTTTATTAACACAATCAATGCATATAGAAGTCGGCAATTCATCATCGGTTATAATCTGAAACGAAATTATGATCTGTTTTTGAATGTCTTTAAATATACATTGTTAATTTATTGTTGAACATTAATACTTTTATTGGAGCGCACTCCATTATAGCCGCAGCTATAGTTGTATGCAAAATTCCTGATGAAAATATGTTGTAAAAATTCCCAACAGACGTTAAACACGCACGACAAATATCAGTTTTTGATCCAGACAGCATGATTAATTAACATAATATTTCTGAAGACAATTATATATAAAATAAAAATTCAACACCACATAAACAAACATGAAAGAAGTTTAGCAAACAGTCCATTTCAATAGTTAACTATTTTTACTTTCTTATTTGAATTTTCTAATTGAATTCTTTTAATATAGTTTATTACATTAAATAATTTTATGCATTAATAATAATGACTTTTATTCATCACACTTTATTATACATATATTTTCAATAAATATATGAAATATGTTATTTTGAAAAATATTAAGATAATTTATTATAGAATTTAAAAAACTGAAATATTTAAATTTATTTTACTCTCAAATTTGCAATATTTAAAATTTATTTTCAATAAAAAAAAATAATAATTTATATTAATTTATTTGAAAAATATAATTATACATAATTCTTACAAAACAATTCAAAAACTAATTTTTAAATTACAATAACATGTGTGAAATTTCTTTATATGACATTATAAATATATATTTCAAATATTATTTTAATACTGTTTAAAAGCATTCTTTTCTAAAATTTGTGAAAAAATGTTACACTGAACTTGAGTCTTATTTTCTGTTACTTCTTATTTGTAATTGTTATAACATTTACTCAATACATCTACTCCCAAGTCTTTTATTAATATCATCAGTATGTGTCTTCAAATGTTTTCTCAAAGGACCAATATATGTACATTTTTTTCCACAAACATCACATTTATATGATCTTTCACCTGTATGACAACATTTATGTGAAGTGAGTTTAAACCACTTGATGTCATTCTAAATTTCGTTTGGTTGCTAATTTCTTATCACATTTGTATTCAGTTCTTTTAATAGATGTAGGATTTTTCTTATCAGATTTTCCTAAATGTTCTGATATAATACTATCTCCATCACTACAATTCTCATTTTGAAATTTTTCTGATACTGAATCTTCAAACTTCAAAATACAGTCATGTACTATATTATTTCTATATGTTTCTTCATTTGGCTGTTTTATGATAAAAGCATTTAATGGGATAGTTAATGGTTTATTTATTTTTTCGTCAATTTTCTGTAACTGTATCTATTCTATTATTTGAACATTGCTCTTGTGCATTTTTTAACATATTATTTTTATAACAACTTTCTTAAAAACGACTTTTAAGATTGAACACAATTTTCTCTGAATTGAATAACTAATTAAAATAACTTGATACATTTATTACATATATTAGAAAGCAAATTATCATTCGGTGATATCTAAAATTTCAAACAGATATCATTTTGAAAACCAAATTATAAGCTTAACAATTTCACTTACAATTGAAGCACATTCCATTATAACATTCGCAATAAATTTAGAAGCTATATTTGAACTAGATAATTTCGATGAAAAAATATTTTTAAGTTCATTTGTGGATACTAAACAAATCCGTCAAATTATATTATTAATATTTTCCCACATTATGAACATATATGTATTTTTGTTTGTCGTAAACGCATAAATGTCCAAATACTTTTCGACCATATCAGATTATATGCACCTTAACATATACAATACGTTACACGTAAATGTTTTATATTATTCATTAATTGTTTTCTTATTATTGCTACACAACATATAGTATAACAATGAAAATTATAAATAATCCATTGTACCATCATCATGAAGCATAAAGTCAAGGAATTTATATTATTTATTTATAAATTTAAATAAGTATATATATATATATATATATATATATATATATATATATATATATATATATATATATATATATATATGTAAATATATACTTATTTAAATTTATAATGTACGCACTCGTTTTTGTTAGATGGGTTATAAGTTCTCATACGGTTCTTTAATTTTGCCCACAAATTTTCAATTGGGTTGAGATCTGGTGATTGGGGTGGTGTTTTTAACGATTTTGATGTATTATATAACAGCCATTCTCTAATTATATACGAAGTATATAATTAGAGAATAATGATAATACAAGATAATGATATGAAGTATATACTTCGGATCATTATCTTGTTGAAAATGATAAGTTGGTGAAATTCCTAGTTTGCGAGCAGATGGCTTTAAATAATTTTTACAAATTTCAAGGTACTTCATATTATCCATGATACAATCAATATAACGTAAATTTCCAGTACCACTTGCTCCCAAACAGCCCCATAACATAACAAATCCTACTTCGTGTTTTACTATTTTTATTTGTGTTTCTCCAAACATTTTGCCTACCATCCGATCCAAACAAATAAATTTTGGTTTCGTCCGAGAATATCACATTGTTCCAAACATTTACATTATACTTAATATACTTTTTAGCAAATTCTAGACGTTTTTCTCGGTTTACTTTAGAAATAAATGATTTTCTACGTACAATTCGTCTATAATTGCTATGTAGTACTTGACGCAATATTTCGGTGAATATTTTTTTATTTATTTTCGAGGATATTTCCACTTGTAATTTTGGTAAACTTTATTTCAGGTTTATCTTCATTGATCTGATGATAAACCGTTCATCATTAGGAGTCAGAATTTTATAGAGCGTATCTTCATATTTATATTTATTATTTTTTGAACAGTGGAATGTGACCTACGCACTATTGCTTCAATGTCGTGTAATGATTTTCTTTTACAGCATAGGTTGATGCGTAGTTATATGAGTTTGCTTCCCTTTACTCTCCATTTTATAATAAGTATGACAGTTCTTCAAGAAATAACGAAATGCAGTAAAGAACTAATAAATAATTATTATTATTACACTATACATAAGACTCCTACCTAATTTTATTTTGAAATGCGTATAAAATCACATTCTTACTGTACAAACTTTCAAAATGTACGCTCAATTTTGTGTGAATAAATTTTGAACTTTTTTATAATTTTACTGAATATAGAGTGAATACGACGATATTTTTATGTCTTTTTAATGAAATTATAATTTACAATAAGCACTTATTACAAATATGCACTTTTTGTTTAAAAATATATTTAATTCTATTAATATATGAATAAAGGATTATAATTTTTAAATGTACGTTCAATTTTGTGAGTAACTGTGTATATATATATATATATATATATATATATATATATATATATATATAATGCATTTTTATTATAATGTTAACTATAATAACTCTTAGGGTTCTGATGTAACTTTTTATACAATTTTTTGTAACATATATTAGAATTTTTAAATAATGAAACATATATTTTTGTTAATTTATCCTTGTTAATACGTTTTATTAATATATAACACAGTTCATACAAAAAAATATTACATATATTAGAAGGCAAATTATCATTCGGTGATATCTAAAATTTCAGGTGATATGTAATAAAAATTGTACATCTTTTAAAATTTTAGATATCACTGAATGATAACTTGCCTTCTAATATATTTAATAATTTTTTGTATGAGCTGTGTTATATATTAATAAAATGTATTAACAAAGATAAATTAACAAAAATATATGTTTCATTATTCACGTTTGAATTACAATATTTTTTATGTATGAATACATTTAATTGCTTATATATATTTTTTAAATAATTATTTTTTTAATTAATTCATCCGTTCGCTACCAGCGTCACATATATGTGACGTTCCGGTTTTCTTACCCGAGCCTGGTGTCACCAATATGTGACGAGTGTTCATTATCAGTTTATGATAACTGTTTGTACCAAATCGTGCCGCAAAAAGATGGGTTACGTTAAAAAACAATAAAAGAAATACAGGATGTTATTGGTCTGCCAATAATTACATTTTTAATCATTTAAAACGTTATAAATACATCGCAAAAAATTAATGACAATTTGGTATCATATTTACATAATAAAACGTGTGGGCTGTGGTGGCGTATTTTCTCCTGAGGCCCTGGTAACGAATGAGTAAATGGATAAGGTAATTTGAAAACAACCATGTTAAAAATGAAATAAACAAATTGAATTATTGAGATGAATTTTTGCAAATACTAAATTCTATATTTAATTAATATATATACAAATTCATCTAAAAAATGTGACTATTAATTAATATCATTTTGATATTTTTCATTATTTTTATTGATATTTTCAAATATATTCTTAAATGTTATGACTTTTGAGGGTAAGATTCTTTTGATCCTTTACAATATACGAGGGTCGTTTGATAGGTATGGTAAACTTAATTATTGCTTAATTTAATTAAATTTTTCAATTTAGTTTTTCTTACTTTTTTACCATACTTATCAAACGACCCTTATATATATATATATATATATATATATATATATATATATATATAAGATGTTTTTAATGTAAATATTATCAACTATACAGCTATATTAAAGATTAAAATATCAGTATATTACATTGATATCTACTTATATATTTATCATCGGAGATAAATATGTTTTTTTAAATTAATTTTCCTTAGATGTCATTATTGATAATCAATTTTTAAAAGACCACGATAAAGAGATAAAACAATTGTAATGATTTTTTTCTCATTGACTTTTGTACATTATCGATAAAAAATATGAGGCATTGTATATATTTTGAAAAAAGCGCTTTGCAATACAGATCGACCAATTGAAAACAATATAAATGAGTATAGTCAAATGTGCTTGAAACTGCTGCTGCCACATGCAAGTGTCATTTGTGGATCATAGATTGCCAGTTGTGACAAGTTTATTTTTTATTTGTGAAACGGGGGTCGTTAAAAAATTATCCATAAATATGACCACCGAAGAAGATCCGATGTCTGATAATAAAGGAACCCACGATGTCGTCAAGAAAAATCAAAATTCCGAACAGTTAGTCGTACCAGAAAACCAATATTTTTATGAAGATTTGGTGTTTAAGATAAAAGATAAAAGGGTTTGTTTTGGAATGGTTGTTGATAATTATGAAGATAACGACAGTGACAGTGATCCCGATGATTATGATTCGCCGCCCCTTTCAAAAGGGAATGTCAGAGTATCATGGTATCCACATGGATGGGATCAAATTGTTAAAGAAAGAACAGTACGTTTTTAATGAATATTATGCATGATTGAATAGTTTTTGACAGTATTGTTTGACAACTGATTAGTAATTTACTGAATCCAAATATTGATGTTTCTGATTTCCCAAAATGGTACTTAGGAACATCATGTAAAAAACCCAGAATGTGGGTTTTATTCATATTTACTACTTTTTCTTATTTTCATTCATTTTCTTCCAGAAAAATATATATTTTTTTAAAGATAAGATATTTGAAATTATTTGAATAATTTTTATGCAATTAATTTTTTCAGTAATTGTAATTTATTGCATTGTCACTAGTTCATATGAATTATGTAATACAATAAATTATATATTTTTTTGTGTTGTGTATATGAAGTCTTAATTTTTATTTCTAGTTTTTTAATGTATTTTTTACATTTTTATTTGAAAAATCATATTTCATATTGAACATTAAAAATGTATTGAATTTTTTTTCTTATGTATTATTATATTAATCTTTTATATTTCATGATGTATAATTATTTTTATTATGTATTTATATAATAAATTGATTATATGTATAGTGTATATATACGAGGGTCGTTTGATAAGTATGGTAAATTTATTTATTGCTTAATTTAATTAAATTTTTCAATTTAGTTTTTCTTACTTTTTTACCTAACTTATCAAACGACCCTCATATATATATACATATATCTATATCTATCTATTTATATATATATATATATATATATATATATATATATATATATATATATAGTATATATAAAGTGAAAAAAATAAAAAAAATATTTATAATTCACACTTTTCCATTACATATATAGTTAGTATTCTTTTGTAGTATATGAATTATGTTTTTAGAATTTTTGTATGTGTACCTGTGAATATATTTTATGTATTTCTAAGTATTTTTATTCATTTATATTTGTTGATTTGATATTATTATATAAATGTAATGTGTGATTAAATTTTAAATATAGTATATTTATACATTTAAATTGTATTAATAACAAACATTAATACAGTACTTATAATTTTTGTAGGTTGGATTAGCAGACAGGTCATTAATGCCTGGAGATGTTGTCAGGCGTTTAATTCAAACTCAGCCAAAAGATGCACAACATGGCTATTGTCGTGAAATTAAAGTTAGTACGGCCGTACAACTGGTAAGTATTTTATTTTTATATATAATTTTTTTTAAAAAGTTATTGATTTTATAAGGTATTATTAAATTTTCTAGGTAGGAACAAGAAATGTTATTCCATCGGTATGGAATGAAAGACTTGTGCCTCTTGATCGTTATCCATTAGATTTGGTTGCTTGTTTGGGCCCGTGGGTTGGTTCTGTTAAAGAACATCAAATAGTATTAACTTTAGTTATGTTAATGGGAGGGCCTGGAAATGATGGTGGTTTTGTTGCTGCTAGATTAGAACTTGTTCACAATAATGTTTGTTTTTTAAAGCCAGTTGAAAAACGTCGCTGGCCTGCTTCATTTGGAGAATGTGAACATTACATTGGACAGGTTTGTGTGTGTTGATTCATTTAATTTTTACATTATTACTTATTCAACTTTTGATAATAGATGTTAGCTGTTAAACCCTGTGATTTGAATAATGTGAAATGGTTAAGTGGCAGTAAGGAACTTCAGACATCGCGAAGAAGGCATAGATTTACTGTTGAAAATCTCCAGACTACAGCAGTTGGTGTACACTGGCAGTGTCAAGGAATGAGTGACTTAGGTGGTGATCAACCAGCACCAGAGCAACCAGTATATCTTATTACTGGAGACATTTTAAAAGAGTAAGTTTCTTTTTTAAAAAAGAAAACCCATTTAATATTGAAATATATTTTCTAATGAAATGATTGTATAGGATGGTTTATTAGAAAATTGACTGCTAATTATAATCAATAATAATCATATATAATCAATAAAATATTTTTTTTATTTATATATTTAAATTATTTGTTACAATTTATTTTGAAAATTATTTAATATGATTAAATGTAAAATCTTTAATACAAATATGGTTTTTAGCTTAAAAATATTAAATGTTTTTGAAACATGTACTTCACAAATGGGTGATAGAAACTATTTAACTATTGTGGAAAGTGATACATTTGAGCCAAAATCAAAATGGTTGAGAAAACAATCTCGTTTATTTCGAGGTGTTCAAAAAACATCTGATTTATCTTTAGATAATGCACATACTAATGAAAATAAAAATACTGCTGTTTCTCTGGATGAATTAGTTAATGATAGTATTTGCTATGATTCAGGTCAGTAAAAAATTTTGTTATTTGTGAATTTTGAAGTTTTTTTATACTTTTTATCTCTATATGTACCTTTAATGAAATAATTAAAATATCAAGCTAAAATATATTAAGTTTTCTAAATGAATTGTTATTTCTCATATTTGTTTTAATTTTAAGATGATGAAGAATGGAGTACAGAAGAGTCTGATGATTCTAGTTCTGTTACTAATAGTTGTAGTAGTGCAGCAAGTGGAAGTGGTGGTCGTGGACCTGCAACTGTTCTTGCAACAAAAGTTCTTAAAAGGAAACTTAAAAAAGAAAGAAAAAGTCGACCTGCAATTAAACCTATTAAATTAACAACACCACCACCAGAAGCAGGTCAAGCTGCTTTAGTAGAAACATTGTGCACTTCAAGTATTGCAACAGTAAGTTAATGTGCATAATTTGTGGTCAGTAATAATAAAATTGATATATTATTGAAGTATCTTTTAAAAATTGTAGGTTGTGTGGCAAGATGGCACTGTAGAAGGAGGTATTCTTTCTACTCAGTTGTTTCCTATTCATCATTTGGATGATCAAGAATTTTTTCCTGGTGATTTTGTTATTCGTGGTGGTTCACCTCAAGATTTACGTGATTATGGAGTAGTTCAACATGTTAATCATGCTGCAAGAACAGCTCTTGTGCGATGGTTTAGAACTTATGCAGCTATAACAACTAATTCAGTTGAAAAGTATGTGTTTAATAAATTTGTATCTAAATTTTTTTAAAAAATATATTTTTTATTACAAATATAATTTATATTCTGTGATATAAGGAAATGAAATTTTTATATACAGTGAGCCTCTTTCTCCAAGTACTCATGGAGAAACAGAAGTAAGTGTATATGATCTCAAAGATCATCCAGATTTCAATTTTCGACCCGGTACTGTGGTTATTCGGGTGGCAGGAGGAAGTTCTAATACAGATGGTACAACTGCTGGCCAAGTGCTTGACAATTTTCCTGAAGGACGGATAAGTGTTCGTTGGGTAAATGGTCATCAAAGCATGTGTTGGCCTCAGGTGAATAATCTCAATATTTGTTATTATGTATTCTTTTGAAGAGTTATTGATTTTATTTCAGATTATTAAAGATATTGTGTTTTGAAATTATAATAGTGAAAAAAAAAACTATTTTTTGTTGTTTTTATAGGATTTATATCGTGTTGGAGAATATGATAGTGATGAAGGTGAATTGTGGGATGATGATGGAGGAGATTCAATAGCAGCAGATGATTCATGGGAAACACAGAGTGAAGAATCTTTAGCTGGAGATGCATTAGAAACAGGACCAGCTTTACGACCACGATTAGCAGCTAATATTGAGCGATCATGTGATGCAATGGCACGTCTTGAAGATATGTTTTCACAAAATCCAGCTTTACAAAGTCGTGATGTTAGTAAATATTAATTTATAGCTATTGTTAGTGTATGGAGTGATTGTATAATGTCATCAATTTTTTAAAAGGTTATGCGCAAACTTTTAGAAGTTTATAAAGATTGTCGTTATTTGGATAGGCTGATGGGTACTGTTATCTTTCATGAACAGCATTTTACTGCTTTGTTAGAACGAGTTAAAGCTCGTGACACAAGGCCTACAGTTGCTCAGAAAATCCAACGCCAAGTACAACGATTGTTCTCTGCAGAAGGTGAGAAAATATTAATTTTTTAATTTATGTGAGTAAGTGTTTCAATAAATGATTAATGTATAAAAAGTCAAAATACTGATATTTCAAAATAATTGATATTAATATTTTTCATTTGAAATTTATTTCATTGTTAAAATATTTGAAATCGATGCCTCTGTTTTTGTATACTACAAAAATGTTGTTTTATTTACAGCAGATACAAGTCTTGATGATTCTGTACAACAAACTGATACTAGCATTACTTCCAGCAAAGAAAAATATATAGAGACATTTTCAGGTCAAACAAATGTTGATGCTGAAATAGCACGATATAATACAGAAGTAATTAATTGTCAAAATGATAATAAACTTCATAATTCTGATACTATAGTAGAATCTTTATTAAATGCACAAAAAATAACAGATGCTGTAAATGGAACTGAAAACTTTACAAATTGGACTGCAGTTTCAGATTCTCATGTCACACCTATATTAAAGACTACTGAGATATTAACAAATATTGTTAATGTTGTTGAAGATACTATTCAAGTTGCTATTAATAATAAAACTAATTCAATTTCAACTGCTGGTAGGGAATTACATAATTTATATAATTTTTTAATGGTTTATGTAAGGAACGATTTTGTAGGATTTTTGTTTATATTTGTTTTATAAAAAAAGCTATTCATATCAATTACAGTAATATAATCATAATTTATATTTTAGACAATTATGATTGAAGTTTTCAGTTCAGCAATTTTACTTATATTAGTAACAGTTAATAAATGTTATCAACATTTGTGATATAACTTAATTAAAATAATAAAAAAAAATTTTTTGGCTATATTTTATAGATGTGATATTTATTAATATCATATAAAAATAAAAGAAACATTCTTAACATAAAAGTTTTTTATATAAAATGTTTAGTTATTTTATTTGAAAATTAATTTTACTAACAATCTATAAGTTATATGACAGTTAAAAAAATGATTTTAATTTTTGAATTTCTATTTTTATAGAAACAAAAAGTATGTTAAAGTCAAAAGAGTCACAAATGAATATAAATCAAACTCCATCAAGTAGAACTGTAAAAACATTGTTCACATCATCACCAAATACTCTTGAAATGAATGTAAATAACAGTGTTTCAGAATCATGCCATCATGATTCTGGTATAAGTTCTATTCCTCAGAATTCAGATAGTAGTTCAGATAGTGTTGAAGGTAATTTTTTACTAATGTATAAATCAGTATGTATGGATATGTTCATGCATATTTATATTTAATTACAAACAAGTTTAAAAACTTTATGAATACTATTAATTCTAAACTCTTTTTGTATTGCATTGAATTCTTCACATGTTGCACAAACTCCAGTGAATTCTACAGTTATTAGCGGTACAACTTTTACAAAGTCAACAACAGTTAATGAAAATACAAATGCTTGCAAAGAACTTTGCTCTTTAATTAAATCTCGACTTGTCATTGCACATGCAGAAGTTTTAAAGCGATTGGGAACATCAGAAATTATAAACACTTTACGAAATGAACCTGAAGAAGATGATTCACTTGATTTTGTTGCCGATGAAATAAGTTCACAGAGTACTTCTAAAGTTGATAATATTCCTGATTCAGATCAAACTACGGAGTCACATCAGGAGGAAAATTCAAATACAGGAGAAGGATTTATTGTTTTAGAACGCGCTTCAGTTTCTCATAAATATTATTTAAGTATTGTTCAGCCACCGGAATCTCAAAATTGGATTAAAGCTGTCCGTAGAGAATTTAAATTATTAGCTCGGTAAGATTTATTTTTATGTATAAATAAAAAAAAAATAATCTTAATTTTATTACATATAGAGCATTGCCATCTGGAGTTTGGGTCCGTGCTTATGAAGATCGGTTAGATATTTTGTCTTTGATGGTTCGTGGTCCATCTGGTACTCCATATGAAGATGGATTATTCTTATTTGATATTCAATTAGGACCTAACTATCCTCTTAGTCCTCCACATTTCCATTATATTAGTTATTGCAGTGATAGAATGAATCCAAATTTGTATGAAGATGGAAAGGTTTGTTTAAAATGTTAATGTTTTAAGTTTCAGTAGTTTATATGTATTCAAGTAAAGATAAAATTAGTGTTATTTTTCATTTCTTTTGTATGTATAATCATAAATTACTTTACAATTTTAATTTATATTGAACAGGTTTGTGTTTCATTACTTGGTACATGGTCAGGTCGAGGATCTGAAGTGTGGGGACCTACAAGCACACTGCTGCAAGTAATTGTTTCGATACAAGGTTTAATTTTAAATACAGAACCTTATTACAACGAGGCCGGTTATGAACGTCAAAGAGGTTCCGCTCTTGGCCGAGAGAATTCTCGTATGTATAATGAAATGGTTACATTAAAACTTGTTCAAGCAATGACGAAATTATTGCAAAATCCTCATGAAGTTTTCAAAGAAGAAATTTATGTTCATTTTGGAAAATGTGCTAAACATCTCTGTGATCGCCTTGATGTTTTATTAACTAATACTGAAGAGCATAACAACTTGAAAACAAGTGCTAGTCAAGTAAGCATTGGAACTAGTACTGAAAGAGTAGATAACAGTTTCTGTAATTCAGATCAAATGAATTTAGACAATAAATCAAAAAGTAAATTAAATGAAAATTCAAATTCACAAGATGATGTCACAAATAATAAAAACGAATGTAACGGTACAAATAGTAATGCAAATCAAGATTCAAATTCTTTAGTTCCTGGATTTCCATTATTGCCGGCCAGTAAAGGATTTTCTTTATCTATGCGATCTGCGTTACCTATTTTTAAAGAAGTTCTAAAGAAATACAATCTTCTTGAACAAAAACCATTGTAGCGTGCTTTTAATTTTAGGCAACATACTAGGAATTCATTTTTTAAATTACTTGTTATACCGCTCATCATCGGTGTGTGTACATTTAATGATATTCAGAGATTGATTTCAGTACAGATTTTTGATATTTAAAAAGAAAAAAGTTGAATCTACTGAATATCAAGTAAGCGACTAAATTTTGTAAATTTAGTGAATGTTTACTATTTGCATGTTCATTTAAGTTTTAGTGATTACATTTTCATTTTATTTATTTGGGAACATATTCAAAACTATACTATATAAAACTCAAATTTTCTTCACATAGATGAATAAATAACTTAAACAATTGCATTTTCTTAATAAAGTCACTGATTATATAGTACTTAGGAAAATAAACTTCATAATTTATGCTGTTTTCTTTTTATGAGCTATTGTAAATTATGTTCTCAGGGAAGTTAGAATTTCATAAAAAAAAACACTGATGTCATGAAATTTTGAATAGCTGTGCTTCTTGATTGTAAAAATTACTATTCTCTTAAAACTTTTTTTAAATTCTATTCTTTGTTTGAAAATCACCCAATGGTCAATAATGTAATGTGTAAAAAATTTAACATTATACAAAATGGTTAGGTGGGTATTTAGATAGTCAATATTAAAAGTATACACTGATGCAATAATGATACTTGAAAAGAAATTTAGTCACATCATTGCATTGCAGTCATTTTATTACATAAATTGCTCATGTTTTACTGTCACTTTTATTAAAGTAATTTATTATAATTTATGTTAAAAATAAATTATTATAGAAATTATGTTTTCTTATATTTATTAGAATATGTATTATTATAACATTAAGAAACAAACATTGTACAAATTTTTGTTCTAAACATTAAGTATTTAAATGTTATGCTCTGAAGTGTTCAATCTTGAAAATGAATTAACTTTTATACATATTTTTTCATAAAATTTCCGAACTAATGTAATTATGTGGATATTAATGTTTGTTTTTAAATCAATTCTTTTGGTTTTGTACTATTTTAATGTTTGTTTTGTATAATTAAAACAAGTAGAAGCAACTCAGAACTAACGACCTTTTGTTATGAATTAATACTGTAGTACATCATTTTGGTAAGTATCAATAATTTATGTACACTGAACTGAATTTATTTAATGTACATTCCCATTTATTTAAGGTAATTATTATAAAAGTATTTTAATTATTTTGAATTTAATTTATATGCAAACAGTTTAAACATGTACTAATGTAAATAATAAATAACTAAATTCTTAAACCAAAAAAATCTAGTTTCTTATGTAGAACGTATGGAATTTTTTATGTATATATTTCATTTTATTTTATTTTTAATACAAAGAACCTGTATCTACGAACATTTTAATTTGATAATTTTAATATTATTACCATTTAGCCCATGTCATTATTTTAAAATATTTATCTTTGATTTTTAAGTTTTTATAGAGCACTAAATTGAAATATAGTTCTCTATCAGAATTTAAATATTCGATATCAGTGATGTGAACAATAGATGCGAGTCTGATAGAAAAAAAATCAATTAAAGTTGGGAATGCAATTAATATTTTCAAACTGTTTTGCTTCTCAGCTATTATGCAATAAATGGCAGTTTCAAGGTATTATTGTTTTATTAAAAAATGATGACTTGCTTTTTAGACATTTTTTTTTAGATACTTATTGAAATGTGAAAAAATGAGGTGTTATATAAAAAAAAATATTTTGAAAAATGGGCAGAGTAAAAAATTATTAATATTTGGAGGTCTATCCCTTATTTTGTATGACTGCTGCACAACATTGAGGCATTGAGTCGATTAAGGCTTGGAATCGGTTGATAGAGATGGTCTTACAAGTCTTTTTAACTGCCGCCCATAATTCATCTTTATTTTTAAATTTTTTGTTTGCAATCGTCAGCTTAACATCGCTCCATAAATTCTCTATTGGATTTAAGTATGGTGACTGTGCTGACCAGTTAATTACTACAATTTTGTGGTCACAAACCATTTTTTTTTGCTAACGTATAAGGCAACATAATATTACACACACACACACACACATATATATATATATATATATATATATATATATATTTTGGTTTTCGAAATCGATTCAAATGTAGTTCTAATAACAGGGTAATAAGAATTGTAATGTTGGTCAAATATAGGGCAGTAAAAAAGATTAGATGGCAATAAATTTTGCTAAGCAACTATTTTATTTATAAAGTATGGCGAATGATAAATATGACAATATGCTTTTGAGCATTTTGAAAGAAGGGGATTTAATTACATTTTTTGATGTAATATTTGGATTTTTAAAAAGAAGGTACGATGTTTTGTAAACTATAAATATTTCTACTTTAACTTAATTTCAAGTCTTTATTAATTATTTTAGAACGGATTTTTATTGTATTCAAAAAAATTCACACGATTCAATTGGATTACCAAAAGGTTGGTCCGAAAAAATTGTATTCCAAGCATTAGAAAAACATAAATCAAAGCCAGTTCCTGATATAAAAACTCTACATGATGAAAACGTCATTGAGAATGTAGAAGTAAATATTCCACTTGCATTAAATGAAATAGAAGTTTCAAGTGAGGAAATTTGTGGTATATATGATTTGCCAAAACCCGAAAAAAATGACAGGAAAGTAATAAAAGCTAGAAGAAAAAGTAATTCAAATTTGACTACGGAATCAGTTAAAAATGACGTCAAACTAAATCATGAAAAAGAAACACCTATTGCCGTAAACAATTCCGACTCTTATAACGGTGCCTCGTTTGAAAAGTATTCATGGTCTCAGTCGATCGGTGATATCGATGTAAATGTAAAACTTCCGTTTAAAGTGACTTCCAAAGATTTAGTTATAAATGTAACGAATAAAAGAGTTGATATCAAAATTAAAAATGGCACGGATTCACAGGTATTCATTTTTGGAGAACTCAGCCACCAAATAAAATCACAAGAATGTATTTGGTCTTTGGAGAAAAATATTTTACAAATTCATTTAGAAAAACAGTTAGAACTTTGGTGGAATCGTTTCTATATCGATGAACCCGTGCTAAATTTAGAAAAAATGGATTGCAGTAGACCGTTAGAAGATCTACCGCCAGACGCTCAAGCTGTTGTCGATCGCTTGCAATGGGATTCCGAGCAAAAAAGACGTGGTCTTCCTACGAGCGATCAGATTTTAAATGAAAAGACATTACGTAAAGCATGGAATGCTGAAGGATCACCGTTTGCAGGCACACCATTCGATCCTACAAAAATTAAGTTCGGAGGATGAAAATAACATTTTTATATTTTGTTTTTATTATGAATTGGCCTTATGAATTTGAAATTTGTATATTTTTTATATATTCAATTTATTATGTGTCTGATTAAATGTTTTTGTATATGTGTTTATATATATATTTATATATATATATAATTTTTAGGCCAGTTGTGAATGTGCAAGAATATAAAAATCTATTGTAATTTTAAAAAGGTTTGAAAAAAAGTATTTTTATATGTTTTATAGTTAAATTTAAATAATGTAATTTTATAAAATATATTTTTGTTTTAGAATGTTTATAAAAATATATAAATCAAATCAATTATATTAAATGAATATGTTTTTATAATTATATTTTTAATATAATTTGAATTTAAACATAGTGTCAATTGTTAATAATGATTTCATTGTGTATAATCATTTTCTACCTTTAATTATATACATAACAACAATTTTAATGACTTAGTTAATTATCATTTGGAAATTATTTGTTTTTGTATTATTTTTTTTATTTATTTTGATCAATTTAAGTAGCAATATTTATTTTTAGTTAGAATACTAATTACATAAAAAATATCATATCTGTACAAGTATAGAATTCAATATAAGTATTATAAATAATGTCAAATGTGTATATAACAAAAATTGTTAATAAATATAAAGAGGTTCAAATGAATCTGAAGGATAGTAAATGATAATAAGCAAGTAAATGTATATGTAAACCCTTCACTCTCATTTGGCCATATATATATATAAATAAAATAAGTAATAATACAAAGTCGTTATATAATCATGTAAAATTTAGACTAAATAATGATTAAGTAAAATTTAGACTAAGTAATGATTTTCAATTTGCTCGTTAGACGTCCAAAATTCGACGCAGTAGTAGATGAAAGTTAGTGGTATATTTGTTTTATTTTGGTGTTAATAATAATGTTATTAAAATTAAATCTTCAATTTCGTATTATAAGATAATCAACAAGTAAGTAATTTATATTTTTAATTATATTCTAACTATAGTTTGAAGTAAAATAACACGTTTTAATAACCGTTCACGCACGTGCATTTTAATTAAATAGAGATGTATATAGTCCCAATAGAAATATATTACATTGATAAAATTTCAATTTTAAGGAAATGTACAAATATGTTAAGTAAAAATTTCCAATTATATTAATAAATATGTCTGGGTGAATTAAAAAAAACTAATTTTCTTATAAGAAATTTAATTTGTAAAAATGAATAATCGTTTCGTAAGAGAAAAGATAATATATATCTGAATATTTTATTACTACTTTGAATTTTATTATCAAGCATGAAATAATATTACAAATTAGTTAAAAATATTCTTAAATTAATTCTTGTAGTAGAAAAATATAATATGCATAGAAAAATTATCTAGATTTAATAGTTTTAAATTTTAATTACTAAATAGAGATATTGAAGATTCTATTATTCTTAGGAATAAAAAAGTGCCGATGAATCTTATTATGGATTTTGAAAATGTTATTGAAAAAAAGATTTCGAACTTTCTTAATAGGAAAAATTTGCGTATTAAAAGATATATTTAATTCTTTGGTAATAATGGCCGAAATTAGCATTTATAATTTTTTATGAATTAATAAATATTGCAAAAATTATAAGATTTTATAAACGTATTCTATAAATATTTTTTTATATTTTATTATATTTGTATATTTTAATGCGATGTTGTCGACTTTCAAACGCATGCATATAAAATTTTGAATATTGTAATATTATTTGTTATTTATATATATATATATATATATATATATATATATATATATATATATATATAAATGAAAATTAATAATGAAAAATATTTAAATATATTAGGCAATGAATTTTCTACTCGTTCGTCGCCGATTCTAGACAATATATACATTTTTCAGTTGAGGCGAATGATTCATTTGTAGTAAAGCGAATTTAAAATAAATTGTTAATAATTAAAAATAATTTGTTAATCGATATATTTTATTAATATAACGATTTTGTATTGATTGTGCGGCATGTAAATTAGATATTTCGACTTAAATTAATTACGAATATATTAAATGTATGTTAGAAATAAATCAAATCGACTGACAACTTATAATTAAAAAAAAAATGTAAACGTATCTTCAACAACATATTTTTCTACTCACTGTTGTAAACTAATAGAGTATTAACTGATGTTATTAGAAAAAAGTATGCTAAATGTTAGGGCTGAATAAACCGAAATAACAGACATGTATTTAAATTTTTTTTTATCTTTTTATCGGAATTTTAAAATGTATTAATGACGTATAGAAACCAAAACAAATGTTAATTTGAAAGTATACTTTTTCTAAATGGCATTATAGAAGAGTTGATACTTGTGCTTGATGGTTTTCGATGTTAGACGAACTAATGATCTGAATCGATGATCGAAGAATCTGTGAAGAGTAACGGTGTGATGTATGTAGAATAGATGTACAATTAGCGATTTGGTCAACCTTGCCAGAGATAATAGTGAGAAAACTATCAATGGTAAAGAATGTACAGGTGTATACAACGCATGCGTTTTGGCCTGCGTTCGCATGAGCCATACCGAAGAAACTTTCACGCAGGTAGTCAAGTGGATTGTCTTACTTTGTTGTATGTGTAGTTTAGTGTTGTGGTATTGTTTATAAGAATGTTTATATAAAAAAATGTGCCTTGTGTAACAATTAATATTATTGTAAATTGTATTTTATTTTGTATATTAGTGGTTCGCTAGGATTAAGTTTCTTATATTGTTGTTAATAACGTTACAATTCTTATAAATAAAAATGCCGTGCTCAGCTGTAACATTAAGTTTAGCTACAATATTTGGTATCTTAGCAGTAACATTATTAGCTATTGCTTTTACGACGGATAACTGGCAATATGTGGAAGTTAAAAGAAGTAACATACAGGTAATCATTTTAGATATTCATTTTGAAAAAATACATAATCGTCATACAATTGTAGATCATTGTATATTTATATATCTATATATACACACATAAAATATATTTTATATATGTATTTATTAATATATTTAATTTTTTTAACACTAGTAATAAAAAAAAAATTAATATAGAGATTTCAATGCTTAATCAAGTCTCAAACTATATACACACATGCATATATATATATATATATATATATATATATATATATATATATATATATATATATATATATATATATATGTATAAGTAAAGAGAAATATTGAGTCACTCAAATTGAAAAAATAAAAGAAGCTTATATTTAGTAGTGGGTTGATAAACATTGAAGATTATATATATATATATATATATATATATTCATATACATATGTACAATATTTTTTTTGAAATTTTCTCTAGTCTATTTGATTTATATGATATAATGTATATCGTATCTTATATGGGTGCAACAAGTTTCTATTCGTGCTATTTCTTTATACACAGATGCATGTGCAAATACTAGTTTTTACTTAAGTCGAAACATTATTTATATATATATATATATATATATATATATATATATATATATATATATATATATATATATATATATAACCACACACAAAGAGTTATATATGATATTTTTCCAAAAAATATATTTTAACTCCACTTTTACAGTTCAATATAACTTCTCCTGTATTATAATTGCAATTGATTATTTTTTTGCATGCGGGTCCGTTATTTCTCCATACGTCAGTCCATTAATCGATGGTCATGACTCAGAGAAATTAAATATGAACTATTTTCTTTTATAATAAAAAAATCTATTCCTTAGTAGGATTGAAAAAAATATTATATAATTTCTATATTAATTGTATATGAAAGAGAATTAGAAATAAAACATTGATAAATTTATATCAATAAAATTTTAAACATTTGTTTGTCAGTCTTAGATACTTAATGTTTTCAGTTATTTTTTGATATAGTTTTTTCTAGAAATAAGATGTTTGTTATATCAATGCATACTCAATTGTATTTTTTCTTCAAACATGTCTATTGCCAAAATATTGATTCAGTTTTTATAGTTTTAGAAAAATAAATGTGTTTATTGTTTAACTCTAAATAAATTATGATATACTATATGAAACAAAAAAAAAGTTTATTCAAGAATAGGGCTTTTTCTTTTTATGATAAGCTTAATTACATATTGAGATATTTTAATATTTCTCTTGTATTTTGTAATTTACATTATTTTATTTATATGAAAACAAATTTTCTTTGTATTCTGTAATTTACATTATTTTCTTTATATGATAAGTGAAATGTTGTAAATTGTTTAGAACGATAAAATTATTCAATTCTGATAGAGGTAAAAACTGATATAAATTTTTGTCAAAACGATGACCGTACACTTTTTAAATAAAATGATACACAGTTCTTTGTTCCGATTTTTTAAAACCGATAATGTCAAAAAATCATTGAAAACATGTATAATTTAATGACCATAAACTGTTATTTAAAATATTTTTAATAATAAAAATATTAAACGAAAGTTATAGTTTGGTTGAATTGTGATCTTCTTTATCTTTATTCTATAAAATAAGCAGAAACAGAAAACATTCTATTTATAAACATATACATACATATAATGTTATTCAAATCTCACATTAAAATTCCTATAAAATTATCTTTATATGTATGTTGTCGCTTATGTATTTCTCAGAATTAAATACTGTAATATAATGGAATTTTATATAAAGTAAATGTATGTTGGAGGATGATGTATAAAATCGATGAGATCATTTCAATAAAGGTATCAAATAGTTTCATTTTAAAAAAGATTTATCAAAAATCATAAAATGTTTATTATTTCACTATACAGTATTGTTTTATTGATTTTTTTCAAAAAAATTCTTATCATTTTCTTTTATTTATTTCATTTCTCTTTTAGATCATTGTATTAAACTTTTTATTTAAATTAAAAATGATTCTATTTCTTTATGTTGAGTCATATTTTATATACACAATTATTTGTAAAATCTCATAAAGAATAAAAAATACTAACATAAATTCAATTACTTACATAGAGGTTGTAATGAATTTTCTTGTTTTCTATGTGAGTACAAAGAAATTGTTAGGTGTTAATGGATTTGAAATGAGACCATATAACAAAGAATACCTATATAAGTGAGATTATTTCTAAAATAATAACGGTTTATATATATATATATATATATATATATATATATATATATATATATATATATATATATAATATTTTGAAGACACATAGTGGAATAATAAACATTGCGTGCAAGGAAATTATGTCAAGTTTAGAAGAACAGCACATGTGAAAAGTTGCAAATTAGTTGAATAAACTTTTAATAAATTAAAGTGAAATCTTTATAAAAAAGAAAAAGATTATATGAAGAGTACTTGAAACGAAAAGAAAAAAGATATGTTATTCTCTAAAACATATTTTGGTTGTCCATGTGTGGGTTGTGTAGATATGTTTATTAAAATGTGTATACATGAATGTTTATAATAATTAGTTAATAAAATATGCTTCATTGTCGATGCATTATTTATTAAGTTACGGTTTATAGACGAAAAAATTGTCGAGGAAATGAAAAATATTTTCATGTAATTAAAAATTAGTAAATATTTTTTACAGATCTTGTTTATGTTTCAATAGTGGGTAGAAAAATGAAGCTAATTTAAAAATTATATACTTTGTAAATGAAATTGTTAAAAATTTGTCAAAGGAAAAAATGTTTTTATTGTTATAAAAGTTACAATTATTTTTCATTTAGAAAAAATAGTTATTCACTGAAATGATTTAGAATATTTGATAGTGAGCAATTTTGTCATACAGATTGTTTCATTTTAATAAATTATATGTTTGTTTTTTAAAAATAAGATTTTTTTCTGTTTTTTATTGTTAAATAAAGACTTTTAAAGTTTTTGATTTGAAAAATTCACTATATATATAATTTTTCAATAAAATTTTTAATTCTTTATTAAATTTCTGTTAGGATATATAGTTTAGTATAAAATTTAAAAACACTGTTATTTGAAAGAAGATATCAACTGAATATAAATTACATTAGTTGTTTATAAAGAAATATATATTTATTTTGAAAGTATACACTATTGTCAATAAAATGTCATTAATCAAAATATACTAGTACAATAGAATAAAATAATAACAGGTAATTATTTTTTTTAAGTTCAACAGTATTTTCAATTACAATGTAATGTTTCATTAATAGTTTCAGTTTTAAAGTTTCTCATAATTCATAAATTACTATTCAGTTTATTTAAGTGTCTTTTAATGATTGGTGTCTTTTCATGTTTCCATTCTAATTTGATTTTTTGTTAATTCAATCTGTCACTCTCAAAACCAGTACATGTTTTTATATTTAATCATCTTCAGATCGATGTTTGTATGTTTGAAGTTCCAAATATCATCAAGTGTTAATTGTGAAAATTTTTAATTTACAATTTCACCTTTTTCGATTTGTTTAAGTAAATAAGTAGAAGTGATTTGAGAAAGTAAATAAACATGTGATACAAAATCTATATTTTTTAAATATATATATATATATATATATATATATATATATACATACACACACACACACACACATTTATATGTGTAATAATATGTAAAATTGATCCATAAATTTTTAAAAAAAAATATTATTTCAGTATAATCGAAAAAGAAATATTTATGATCTATTAAAAATTTATTTCTCTGTGTAAGTTTAATATATTTTTAAACTACACATCTAGTTTCCATTTTTTAATCGTTATACAAATTATAGAACATAATACAACTATAAAATAGCATACTTAGTTCAAACAATGGCATCACTATGATATAACTGATTTTTTTTTCAGTCTATAGATACAAATGTATAGTAAATACAATTGTATGGTTCGATACGAATGAATTGTTATTCGAATCACGTCGCGCCTTTATAAAATCTATTGAAAACATAATATAGTAGTCCCAAAATTGGTTTCAAACATATGTTTATATGGCTACGAAGTAACGTACATATAATTCAGTTATCTATTGTTCGGTGTACAATGACAGTAACGTATGCAAAATATTGGTTACAAACTCCATTAATTGTTTCGTTAAAGGATCGAGTCCTCATCATCTCTATATATAAATTTTTATTATGATAATGAACACCTACATAATATTTTACTTATGTTTGTTTTATCACCTGTCAAATAGTATTAAATTACTTTTATGTATGTATATTTAAAACCAATTTCTAATTTTAACTTATTTTCATTTCCATGTTTAAGATAAATTACAATTATCAATTAATTTTGTAATGAAATAAGTTATAATTAATAATGGATATTTTTCTTGAATTTTAATACTGTGTTTATAACATAGAGTATAAAATATCTTAGAAAAATAATTTATTGCCAATCGATTCTTATTTACTTTTATTCCACTGTGGAAAAAAATAAAATGTTTCTAGAATTTCTAGTTTAAAATTACCAGTATTAGCAAACATGTATTATTAATATATGTGATATATAATTATAATGCTTTCTATTTGAAACACATAAATATCATTCTTAGAACTAAAAAAATGATTCATGAATCTAAATGATTAATTTCCGATTATATCTATTAAATATATTAAGAAAAAAACATTTAGTATTCCAAATTTCTATATTTTTAAAATAAAATAGTAGATAAAGATAACATATTTATTTTGTCGATTACCTGTGGTGCTTGAAAATGAAATATACATTTGATTTTAATATATTATCCATATGAGGATTTTATTTTTATTAAATTATATGAAAATTATTATTTAAATAATATAAATATGGATTTAAATGAATATTAATTAATACTGGAATGAAATAAAAGTATGTATCAATATTTTAATAATTCTATTAGATTTTTAACTTCTTGAGATTAGATTTAGTATTATTTTGAATAAAAAGGGTAGTTAAACAACGCACTTATCTCCTATGATGGGGTTAAAGATTTTATATCACGACACATTTATGATTCATATTTTTTTTATATAAGAAATATTGAATAAGTTAGGTATTCCGGTTGACCTATGTAAATACTAGATAAATACCAAGAAGTGTAGAAAAAAATTAATAACTTGTTTAAGTAACTATTCAGTTGGAAATAGTTAAGCAATTTATACACACACAAATACATATGTATATCGTATATAAAGGTGACCAAGAATTACATTGTTTTTCATTTAAAATATTTTTCTTTCAAAATGAAAAATAGCAATGGTAGTGTAATGGTGGAAATGTTCCAGACTTTTCCAACATTATATATATTTGGAAATAATATTTTCATATACAAATTACATTTTCATATCAATATAAACTAATGATTATTTTTTCATTTCAACCATTCAATTCTAATTTATTCTTAATCATTTAATTCGACTGTAATTTAATTAAAATCAAAATTGACCAACCTGATTTGCAATAAGAAATATCCGTTTTTTTCATAATGAAATGCATTTAGTCTATTCATTATTACAGTTAATGAATTACCAATAGGTCACGAATATTTATGCAGAGTTATGTCAGTATTCATTAAAAAGTCAATTGCTTATTAATTAAGTACTAAAATCAGAATTAATTTGTATCCATAGTAATATATAAAAATCGACTGCCATGTGTGACAGAATATACATATGTATAAATGTGTGTATTTATAAATTATTTATTTATTTTTTCATTTTGAAAACATCTTTTTGACATTATATATTATTTCACTACTAATGAACAATATGTATAGATATTTGTTTCTTCACTAAAATGCCAACAACAATAATAATCGTTCTTAAAAGTCATAGTTACGAGGCAGTTGAATAACGGAACAGAGGCAGTCCGGTCCCCATTTTGAACCAAAGTCGCATTCTTTCACGCTTGCTCATTATTTAGTCATGGAATTTGTATAAGTGTTTGTATGTGGTATATATATATATATATATATAAAATACAATACACACACATTTATATTTCGCACTGTTGTTTGGTTTCTTGCGTCCATACATGTTTTGTACGATTTTTCGCCGGACCTTGTTTAAACCATTACATATGGGCGCGATAAATATTACACACTGTACAATACTTAATTACAATACACTGGTCAAAAGTACAAGGACCAGTTTTACACGGTTGGTCAATTTAACTATTTTCTAATAGAATATAAACTATGTGTACACATGCTAGTACACATACATATATTTTATATGTATGTGTACTATACATACAATTAAATCACTATTTGTAAATATATTTTGAAATTTTGTTAGCATCCAATAATCGTCTAAATTATTTCCGATTGTTGTAAAGATTATGGTATGGGATATGAATTTATTTGTGTTAGACAATTAATTTCTATTCTTAACATTTCAAAATAACCTTAATAAAAAATACAAAGAACTGAAAAAACTGTTTGCATAATTTTATAAAATGGGATTTTTTATAAACTCTTACGAATAAGAAATTCAATTACATTGAGTCAATTTCGTCACAAATATATTTATCATTGAATGCAAATCTGAGAACTACCTACATACATGCGTATGTAAGTAAAAATGATTTCATTTGAAGGTCGGATAGTTTTAAGAATAAAACTGTTGTGTAAGACACAATGGACACAAATTATACCATTTTTACGTACCTGTAGGTTTATTTACAACAAAACATTCTGTAAACGATTTTAGAAGTGACAACTTGCAATTCCTTGTTATTTGAAAAGTAGTTATTTCCGTGTCAAAAACACATGTTTGTTGGAATTCACAGCAGGTAGATGTTATTTTGGGTTGAATCCAGATGAGAAATTTAATATGTTTTACAAAAGAATTACTCCCCACACGAAAAGATTTTACCAGGGTTCAATAATTACTTATTGTTCATTTTTCTCTAATGTATACTTCATTGGTCATTATTTTATCTCAAGATAAGTGAAGGAATATTTTTTTGTTAAAGAATTGAATTAGTACTATTAAATCAATTTAAATATTTAATAGTTTTGAATGTAATTTTCAACAGGATATAAACATCTGTAATTTTTATAAAATAATTACATAAAATGAATAATTTTGTAAAAGTTCTATATTTTTTCTTGTAGCTTTATATAAGGTTGTATGTTGTTAATTAAACATTAAAAAAATCATTATACTATTCTTGAATTGTACATAATAATTATGGATAATATAATTATAAATAAAGAAATTCTGTAATTGATGTTTAAATAAAGTATTATTTGTATTAACATATGAGTTGCATTATCTGAAATGCATATCTAAAATTAAAAAATAATATTTGGAGATTGGAAAAATATATACTTTTTATAATATCGTCTCTCTTTCTCCCTCTTTATATATTTGCAGAGTGGGAAATTTGTACACATTTTTAAATAGTGAAGATTTCTTTTTCTTCTTTTTTTTAAATTAAGAAACCATATGCGAAATAACTGACACCATTCCTAACACCAGATTGATATTTATACATAGTAATTATTCACATACAATTTTTAAATATATTTATTTCTTTTTCAGGTAAGATGACTTAATTACTGGTGTTGTTACTACTCATCTATATTACTTTGAAGGTAAAATTTTTCAAATACTACAGAATTATTTTTTTATAAAAAATTTGAAATATTGAAAAAATATTTTTTATAATAGTGAAAATTTATTAAATAATATTGATTTAATACTTTTATATTAGATACTATAAAAAATATTTAAATAATGCTTTTATAATTTTAATTACATTTCAAATACAAACTATTTTTTAATATAAAATTAAGTTCAGAAAAAAATATTTAATAATAAAATATAATTATTGAAAGAATTATTTTAGAACATAAATTTAAATTTTTAGAATTATTGCTATCGAATTTATATCAAATTTTATTTATTATTATTATTGCAACGAATTTTGTATAAATACTAATGTTTAAAAATATATATGTCAACAAATATTTTTGTATAAATTATTCAATACTAATTATGTTTTTAAAACATGAATCAGAATTTATTTTAAATACAAATTATTATTTACTGCATATAAAATTACATTTAAATAAATAAAAAAATAATTTCTTAATATAAAAAAAATATTTATAAAAAATATTAAAAGGGTATTTTTTAATTTATATTACCAGAACTGTTGCTATCGAATTTAATATTCTGAGTAGGTGTATTTTTATTTATTATTATTAATGGAGTTTTTTTATACAAATATATAAAAATATATATGATAAATAATTGATTTTCGTTCAAGAATGTTTATAATCTATCATGATGAAATGTTATATTGGGTGTTTATTATATTTCAATAAAAAAATCGATTTTAAATGAATATAGAAAGAGTATTAAGGAATTAAATATTTACTAATATTGATTTTTATTTGAAATATTTTGTAAAAATATATTTAAATTATTAATTTTACTAATATTTCTATATATAATTCATATTTCGAAATGGTTGCATTTATTACACGTTCTAAATTAAATTCGCATAGAAAATATTTATAACGATGTCACCTATCGTAATTCATATTGCGATCATAACATTTTGAGAAACAATAAGTGTACATGAATTCTTCTGAAGCAATTAAAAAGTTTTCTCTATATTCAAACAATATACTATTGCATACGAACTTATGATTACATAATAAGTTTTAATTATCGTCTTAGTATTTCTATGAGATAATACGTACAGGAGAGAAAAAATATCTATCATAAATTACCTTATATACATATTTCACCTGGAACTTAAGCCCTGCAATTATAACATTTTTCATTCAGTACTTGTGTATTGTCAAATCGTGTGAATTTCGTTTCACATCCAACCGTTTTTCTTGAAACATTTCGATTGCAATACAATGACGGAATCGTAAAATTGTAACAATATAAGTGCATAGAAACAGAATCGTACGTTTGGGAATTGTAGAATGGCGATTTTGTTCTTTTTTAATCAATTAATTCAGTTCTGATTACTGAAGAGATAATCCCATTTTGCATTTATTTGTAAATTCACTTTCCGCATTGTTAAAATGAATGGTCAAGAGAAAGGTGCGTTTCATAATTATTACATAATTCTGTTTTATGAATAAATCATAAATTTTATCATTTGATGATTTAATTAAAACGAGTACGATTTGTTCGAGTGAAATTAATTTGACAAAAAAAAAATAAAAAATTAATTTAATAAAATATTTTTCAATTCTTTGCTTTATATACATATATAATTAGAAATTTACTAATATGGTGAAAAGTCTATATTGAGTTTTTGATGAAATGTAAAAGAATATAATTATCTTTGTGCTAAATAATATTTCAGTTAGTAGCAATAAAATATTAAATATTATTTTACATAATATTGCTGTATTAATTAGTCTGATTATATAATACGTTAATTATGAGTTCATTTAAATATTATTTATTTTTAGATTTAATAATATTGTTGACAAAAAATATTAGTAAAAAATAATATGAATGTATATATAAAAATTGATATTATAAAATTTATAATTTAAAAAAAAAATCATATTCTGTAACAAATTTAAATTGTATTTCAATGAAATTAGTTTTTAAAGTCCAGTTTCATGTACAATTTTACATTTGTTTATATATAGTTATTTATAATTGATTTTTGAACCCAATTTTCATAGATTTTATTTAAATTTACTGAAAACGTACACAGACAAATATTTGATCTTTAAATATAAAAGACCAAACAAATTTTTTTTAATATTTCTGTTTTGACATATCTTTATTTCATACTATATAGATGGTACTTTTCTTAATTTTAAATATGTATTTTGGTTGCACTAATTTTTTATAATCAAAATGATAAATGAAAAAAAAACAGTACATTTGTTGTCCTTTTATAATTATTTTCTTCTAAAATTAGTATTTTCTATAAGGTATTTTCGATTTTTCTGTTACTTTGAAGCTCAATAACCTCTTAATAAGATCTCATTTTATGAAATATTTACAAATAATCATAATTAAAAAAATAGAAACATGTTTGTGTGTTTACTACTCATTTATAGTGTACTTAATTCGAATATCTAAATATTTTATCATTCTTTATGTCAGAAATAAAATTTAATTGCATATATACTCGTCGGCCATGATAATTGTCGAAAATTATTGACATAAGGTTGACGATAAATCCAATATTATATCTACTTGATTAATTACATCTGTGCCTAACCTTCGAAATATTCGACTACACGGAAGTAGCACATATTCTTCAAATAAATTATTAATATTTAAAAGATATGTATGTACATTTACAAGCGACAAGAAATTATTTTAAATTAATGATTCAGTTCCTCATAGATGAATGACAGCCGAATATATACATCTGTACATACACACACACACATATGTGTGTGTATGTGTCTTTGTGTGTGTATGATGAGTGGATATGAAAACCCCCCAAAATTATGGATGTTATAAGAATGAAAAACTTAAAATTGAAAAAGTTTGGTTATAGTAAAAAGACAAAAAAATTTTTGAACAAAAATGATTGATTAAGAATCTAAAAATATAAAAGGCTCAAGGAGAGATCTATTGATAGATGAAATAAATATATGAGAAAATTTGATTTTTTAAAATAGAAACGAATATTAGATTTTTGTAAGTAAAATGTTGTGTGTGTATAATGTTAAAGTATAATAAATATATCGTGATTAAAATCATATTTCTTTTTCTGAACTTATATTCAAAATGTAATAACCAGTTGGTATGACCTGGTTTGTCTCACCAATAATTCATTAAAGTTTAAAAGGTTAAAATGTTACCCATAAGTATATTGCTTTGTTTTTATTCTTAATATAAATATTTTACAATCTTAATCTTTAGATGTAAAGCAAAGGTCATTGATCGAAATTATATTGTATTATTTTTTTAATAAACAATTAATTATATAAAATCGATTTTATTACGAAAAAAATCAAATACAATAGTCTATTCACATATTTATAAAAAATCAGTGATTTAAAAAGTATTTGCTGTTTTGGTTTATATTGGTAAATACAATTGATTTATGTGAATTGGTATCAGTGTGTTTAAATATAGTTTTATTTAATTATCACTAAACGACTTTTTTCTATTCTCCATACGTTTTGCATACTTCTGTATTTTACACTGATATGTATCATCATTAGCGAAATCTGAAACCTGACTTTCTTAATTAGAATTAAAAAAATATCAAGATACGTCAAACATAATGATGATTTAATAAGATATTCTCGTACGTGATTTTATTTCGAGGTATTTGAAACTCCGTCACAAATATTTACAGACCATCGCTTGTGTTTGCCAATAGCATTCGTCATGAGTAATACTTAATTATTACATCGAGTTCATTAAAAACAACTGGTTTCGACAGAGAATTAGCCACAGTGGATTATTTATTTTCGAGCTGAAAAAAAGTACAAGATAATTTGTAAACGCAAATTAAGTGGTCGGATGAAATTCAATTGAAAGATAGGAGTGTCAAAACGATCTAATGGGATTTCAAACAATAATAGGCTTTATGCATAAATGCAGATGCAATGTTTAGTTCATGTTAATCAAGAATAATTATCAGATGAGGAACTTCAGTTTTGTTTTTGTATTTGATTTACGTAAATGACAATTATAATAATTATCTTGCGTTTGAAGTACAATAAAAATAAATCAGAGAATGTCCTTGTGAATCTACTTACTTATACATATATACACACATACATACATATATATATATATATATATATATATATATATATATATATGTATGTATGTATGTATATAGATAAAAACTTAATTATTTTCGTCATTGAATAATCAAGTAAAAACAAATAAGTTTTCAGTAGATTTTTTGGTATTTTTCATTTTAAATAAAGTGTCCAAATTTGAGGTTAGGATAGGAAGGAGGTTAGGAAGTAAGTTTACTATTATTTGATGGAATGTCAAATATTGAAGTGTCATTATTTAACATTTGTTTATTAAAAACTTAGGAAATTTAATTGATGGAAAATTTTTGTGTCTATGTTTGTTAATTGATACCAAGAAAAAAAGCAAAAAATGCTGATTTTTTTGACCAGAATTTGAAGATATTGATATCAATGACATGTGGTTTCAATAGAATGGTGCCACAAGCCATTTAACTTGTACGGAAATCGATTTACTCACAATCAAATTCAATGGACGTTTAATTTCTTGTAATGGTGATGTTAATTGGTCGTCTAGATCTTGTGATTTAACACTGTTAGACTTCTTCTTATGGGGTTATTTGAAAAATAAGGTTTGTCACAAACCAACAACAATTCAAGAACTAAAGGATGAAATTCGTGCTGCTGTAGCTGAAAAATTTCTACAAAAAAGTGGATATCTTCCAACATGATAAAAGATACTATTTGGCTGACATTGTATTCTATTCATAATTTCCAAGTTTCTATTTTACATTGATATCAATAAACATTAATTTTTCTTTGAAAAACTGTATTTGATTGATAAATTATTTCCTAGCCTCAAATTTAGACACCTTATTTTTGTTGATAATACATGTACAATAATATTTAATATGTATGATTGTTTTTAGTGTATTTGTATTTAAATATATATGTGTATTCACGTTATCAATATCCAAATAATATTCATACAAAAAAATGTAAATATCCGCACTTTCTTCATAGATTTCATCGTATGTAAACAAAGCGAGCAGTCGAAAGCGGCGTACGTATTAGGCTAAAACAATTATTTCATTAATAATAGCTTTAATTTGCATACAAATATGTATTATTTCGAACGCGTCTGCGGCTAGAGAAACTCGTACGTGAAAAACCGAATTACCGATTTTCATTCGAACGAGCGACCGACGAAAACGTGCGTACGCGCGTTACAAATACCTGGAAAAAAATTGGAAAGTACCTAATCTGAGTAAAATAGAATCAGAACTGTGTCAGACATCATTGACACTGTTAACCATCGTCTGTACGAGATCTTGTTTCCTGAGATCGATTCGAATTAAACGCTGTATACGTTTTACTATTATTATCCGCTATTATGTGCTGAAATTGAAACTCTACATTGAATGCAATTTACGAATTGAATCTTAAGACCTACTGAAATGTATTAGCGTTAGTTCATGCATGATGAATTGTCACAATTTCTTACTTTCCATTGTTTGGTTGTTGCCTGTCGTTGGTGTAGTTTATATTAGTAATTTTATTATTGTACTGTCCTTGTTTACGATAATAGATACGTTTTAATGACGGCTATTAAATGTTAATTATGTACTGTAAATATTTTATATATATATATATATATATATATATATATATATATATATAATTGAACTGATTTTATAATTAATTGATGCCATTTCTTTAATGAATTTCTCATCGAGATCTCTAGTCACGGATGAGATCTTTTATTAAAAAAGACTGTTAGTAATTTGATTAGATATTAGATCAAAAGAATACTCGATTCGATGATACAAAAATCCAACTTTCTGATTCGTCGTCTTTCATCTTAACCATTTATCAATACTTCATAGCATTTCACGTACACAAGTGTTGAAGTCTATGAATTGTCGTGCACAATTCTCGACGTGAAGGTTTTTTTTTAATAAGATGTCCGGTCGTCGAATGCTAATTTATTTATTATATTTTTCCTGTCAATGTGGCGACGCGTTTATCATAAATCTTAACATTTTTAATACAATATTTAAAAAAAAACTGCATTGCTATTTGTATGTATCGTTGTATGGCGTACAATAATTGTCCTTGCAACCGGTTTGTTGTATGCTGTTTCTATGTCTTGTTTAGCTTTAAATCCATCACTAAGAAAATTTTAAAACTTTTTCTGGCTAGTCAGAAGTTTTTTTTTGTGAACATATAATATTTCTAGTCGATTTTCAAAGAAGGAACATTTTAAAATTTTATTAATTGAACATTTTCCAAAATGTAACGATGGGAAATTAAAATTGATTTCGTATTTTTATTACACAAATGAATAATATGTTTTTACATAAATGAATAATTCAGAGAAATAGAAATTAAAAGTTGATACAATAAATAAATTAGAACCGGAATCCTATTTTTTATATTTGAAATCAATATCTTGTGGTATTAGAGAAACTGATTCATTTAGGTAAAAGTAAATTAGCCACAGAAATAAATTAATATTGATTAAAAACTGGCTTAACAAAAATTCAATTTTTTAATAAATTGGTTTGCGGATATCAGTTTTTATCTTTACATTCACGTTTCATTTTTTAAAATTAATACCATATTTTTATTTAATGAAACATTCTTATATAACATTTAATTATATAATCATAGAAATAACGTATTTCATAATTTTTGGTTATTTTTCCGTAATAAATTATATTGACAGATAATTAATCAAATTCACTAATTACATAAATAACAGACATGGATTTTTATCGCCATTTTAAGTATTATTTAATGACTACTAACATTATTTTATTCTGTTTTCATTACAAGTGAACTTGTTTTAAGCAATAGAAAAAAAATTCGCATATTTTATGTATATAATTAAAAAAATAAATTGATACAATTAGCATTTAGCAGCTTCCGTTCTCTTTTATTGGTTACTAGGTTTATAATTACAGACACACATTGTATGTTTTTTTTTGTCCAATTCACATTCTTGCATCTTTATATACATATAAATACATACAAACATACACAGAGACCTATATAAATTAATTCTTGAACGAAAATAAAATTTTACTGATAAAAAATAACTAATCAAATCAAGAATGAAATCAAACTGAAATAAATTATCAAAGGAAATACTTTTTAAATATTTTTTAACCTCATGACATTTCTACAAAATGCATTTCTAATTTTTTGCTTTGTGTAACTGTTGTTGGCAACTTATATTTTTTAACAAAGAATTTTTGTATTTATTAATGCAAGAAGTTTAAATATTTATTAATTAAGCTATTTGTTGAATGCCAACATCGGTTAATGTAACAAATAGAATGATAAGACCGTTTATAGAATTATTTATTTAGAAATATTTGTCGTGAAAAAATATTGATAATTCAATTAACTAATTGAAACAATCAGTCGTTATCGATGCAAATTAGGAATAAATTTATATAAATATTTACAAGATGTATTGTTATATTGGCTGATTGTTTATTAAACGTTTGAGGTTTACTTTACAACGAGCACTTTTCACGTTTTATAATAAATGAATTGTAACTGTATTTTTTGCGGTATTCACTCAAGTACATCAGCAATTACTGACCAGTCAATAATATAAAAATAATTATTTACCATTTCAGTTGTGCATTTTATTATAATTTAGAATGTGTTTACGCTACATAACATCTGTTATTACATATGTTTTATTGACCTTGTGCAGTTTAACAATATGTTCAATTACAATTATAATCGCATACAACGATGCCAATAAAACTATATTTACAACTGATTTTTCGATTGTCAGTTTTGCTGAATGAAAATATACGGTTTTGTGTTATTTAAATGGGTTCTATTTAAGTAAATACTTTTTTTCAGTACATGTTTTATTTTTTTATTACCATATTTAAATGTGGATTTCAGTCATGTGATTAATTTGTAATTTATTTTATTTTCAACTTTTTTTTATCAGATTGTAGTATGATCTGTTTTATTTATACCCCACGATGTATTACATTTTGGTGATTTTATTAATATAATTAAAGTTGCAAGCTTAAAGAAAGATAAAGTATTAGAAAATTGTTCGATGTTACAACCAGTCTTTAGTTATTTCAAAACTACAATACTCTTAAAGCGTTCTATAATTATTTATTTTTATATATTTTTTGCTTATACGGATTTTGATGATTATACTATAATCTTTGAAGCGTAGATATATAAAATACAATCTTTTTCAAATTGTTTAATATCTTAATAAAAAATTGTAGTATTAATATGAACACTGATTTTGTTTGAAAAAAGCAGCAGATTTAAAAAAATAATCTATACTTAATTTATTCCATAGTTTAATGTTAAAATGTCCCGTTAATGCAATTTATTTTTGGATGAAAAATGATATTTTGTTCATTACTGTAAAATTATTTAATATTCTATAGTTATTCAAAAAGATTTTTAAAATAAAATCATTAATCAAATTTAATTTCAAACTGACAAAAAAATATTTCCATCATAAAATAGTAGTAAAACATATTTTTATTATAATATAATATAAAAGATTTGAAATCAGTTGATTGTACAATTATTGTATTTATCCACAAATTTGAATACAAATTTTTGAATAATAATTTCTTTGTGGAATAATATAATAGATGTATATAATTATATGGTGTCTTATATCTCTTTTGACGTTTATATATTATTATTTTTAAAATTCAGCTTTTCTTTTTTTAATGTTTCATCGTAGGTGTTTGGTTCAGTGATCTGTTAATGAAAAAGTAAAAATAATACAGATATTGTATACTTTTTTAAAACAGTTCAGTAAATTCGTAAACAACTGGTCAATAACCCATCTTTTAATTCATTCAACTACGACTGACTTATTTGAATTGATATTCTTTGTGCAATTAAAACATTTATTTTATTATATATATATATATATATATATATATATATATATATATATATATATGTTATTTAAAAGTTTAGTTGATCAATTGTAGAATATTAAATAATTTTATAGTAAATAAATACAATATCAGTTTTCATGCAAAAATAAACAATTTAACATTCTACTATGAAATAAATTGTATAGGTTATTTTTTTAAATTTTCTCTTTTTATTTTCAGACAAAATCAGTATTCACATTAATACCACATATAATATACATAAATTTTTATTAAGATATTAAACAATTTAAAAAAGATGTATGTAATAAAAAATAGATTACATATGAATATTAGAAATGTTATTAAAAATTAGTGAAAAAGAGAAACAAGGAATGTTTGAATTTGAAATAATCACAATATCCTTATTTATTGGATTTTAAGACTTTGTTTTATTTATTTTTTCTTCTTTTATTTAAAATTTCATCTCATTACTGCAGGTGTTTGTTGATTTGCCTATTTCCATTTTATTTTTTCTTTAGTTGATATAAAGAATTTAATTTAACTAATAATTTTTCTTATAATATGACTGGGTAGAGGAAATAATATTTTCTTATGTCTGAATTTATGCAATCTATTCTTTTTTATATCATTTGGAATAATTTTTAAGTATTTTTATGATCTCTTACACAATATATTTTTATATGCATGCATTATTAGTAATTAATTTTGTTGTCTCCTTTTAGTATTTTTATGAATTGTATAATTCACATATCTATATTTAATGTATAAATAAATTACATACTTAATAAGAAAGTCTCTCTCTCTCTCTCTCTCTATATATATATATATATTACCAATAATTCATTCACAATCTTCATAAATTATAATTTATTCATCAAACTAATATATGTGATCAATATACTCCTACCTCATAATTATTTATATATAAATTTAATTAGTGTGTAAAGGTTTTTTGATATATGTAACTATTGTTATTATTTTTATTGCTTATTAATATTAAAAAAAATATTTGATGATGATAAAGTGGCATTGATATTAATATATTATTGTTTCTTTAGCCTTGATCTGAGCAAATAACCAAAGCTAAAAGCATATATCCTGAAAACTAAATTAAATTTGAAAATAATAATGAATTGTGTTTTTCATATCCTTTAATAGAGTTGTTTCTGTTAAGTAAATACACTTTTATTACAGCTACATAACCTATTTCATAACAAGATTTTATAGAAAAATACTTGTGTATATCAGTTACTTCAGTTTTTTAAATAATAAATCCATTATTTGTAATTTTTTAATATTTTATTTATTACCAATACAAATATTCTGATTATAAAATGGATTTGTCTGGTGCTTAATTGATTTTCAGTAAAAAAATAACCAAACATTTAAAGAAATGACAAAAAGATTTTTTTAAATCTATTTATACAAGCTATAGATCTTTTTCAATTTTGTAAAATGCATATTTTCGACAAATGTATATAAATAAATTGAATAGATTCTGTTGAAGGAGATTCGTAAATTAGCGTTTGATTTATTCATGAACAGTAATGAAAAGAAACTATTATTTAATTATTCAAACATTGTTAGTATTTGTGTAAAGTGAAATTTATTATTTACATAAAAAAACTTCTTAAAACTATATAAATATGTATGTATGCATATTATTTTAAATAGTATTTCTATACAAGTCTTGTTATCTCTTGTATTATTATATTTGTAATTCGTTATAGAAATCATTTTTTCAATTAAAATATTGATATAGTGTTTTTTTTTCTTAAAGAAATATTAATATTAATTTCTGTATTTATATATCAGATGATTTATTGATCTTTATAATAAATATATGGAATAAATATGTAAAGAGAAATTGTTATTTCAGTTCCTTGATTTCCATTTTATTTAGAATTATAAAACTACATTCCCTATTAAATACATATTGAAAGTTATGTATGTAATTTATGTATAAATATGTCAGTAATGAGGAAATCTAACAGGAAATTGAATTGATATCTAAATATGCACTTGTCTTATATATATATATATATATATATATATATATATATATATATAATATTAAAAGTAATTCGTTAAATAATTAACAGAGTTTAATCACATGAATTCACATACTTCTGAGGTCATGGACCTGCCTGTTATTATGTGTGTCACATACACACTGTACATTTAGGAACTTAGGATATATATATATATATATATATATATATATATATATATATATATATATATATATATATATTCACATGAAATTTTGTTAATTACCGGTATACGTTTTATTATGGATCAATTAGAAAATTTTCATGATCGCATACATTTTTATGATCAACCTGACCTAATGACAAGTCAGTTATACTAATTATTTGATTTTATCAAATATAAATGTTCTTATTGCAAAAAATAATTTTGACATGCTTTTCTGACCTATTTTCAATAATCATATAATTATTTGTAAGTATTTATTAAATTCCATGTTTTCTTAGTTTGTCTCCTAGATTATTTTTGTGAAATTATCTTAAAAATCACTTATATATCAATGAACTAAAAAATAGTAAATAATAAATTAAGTGATTTTTTTAAAGAGCCATTAACACCGTTAATACCAACATTAATAAATATTTTTTGGAATAAAACATGTTATAAAAAAATTGTTAGATATATTTTTTTATAATTCATTAAATTTAACAAATTAAACTTATTTCTTGTATTTTTTGTTGAAAAACAAATTAGAAATTTAACAATAATTTTATTTCATTTTGTATATAAAAAATACTTCTCTACTCTGATAATTTCTCGATTGAAATGAATTTATAATTTACTTACATTCTGCTAATTAGTTATTTTACAATATTTTGAAGTTGATAAAGTATATTTGTATAGTATTTAACAATAAATATGGATATTGAAATTATTAAGTAAAAATACTTTTACATTCGTTTAGTGGTTAAAAATAATTTACTTTCTAACTTATTTTTTTAAATGTATTTTTGTTAGCAAGACAACTGTTATAGATTCCAGATGTTTTTTTTTTATAAAATAGGATACAAATAAAAGAAATGATCTCAAAATATAGTTGATATTTATTACAGACAGTTTTTAAAATGAAATTTTGTTGATAAAAAAATAATTTATCAAATTATTGTTGATAATGAAAATATAATAATTTATTAATAAAAGTATCCAACTTTTTAAGAGTTTACTATAAAAATATTTATAAATATGAATATTAATCTATCAGAGAAGAATTATTATATTGTTTTAGTAGATGTAAATATTATGAAGAAGATAGTAGAAGCTCAAAACTAAAACTGAAACAAATTAGGTATTTATTTAATAAATAAAATCAACATCTGTTATTAGTAAAATTGAATTTAAATCAGTAAAAAGTATTTTTATATACATATATGTAAATCAATAAATAATTTTTATGTAGATGAGTTGGTTTTGACAGATTTTTGTTAGAAAGTACTATGTGAATCATTTTGTTTGGTGTTTGTGGATTTTAATTTGGTACATTAGACTTTTGGTTCCAGTCTTCTACTCTCTTATCCACCAGCTCCTCATCCGTTATCCTTCATTTTTCTGTTATTATCAAACTGTATTTATGTTTATATCAATCAATAATACTTTATACTATACTATGTAGGAGATGATACAAGTTTTATAATATAAATATCAAGTATAACTACTATTTTCATTTTGAACAAATTGTTAATTTGACATGACAGTACATCATTTTCCTTTATGCTTCAAGCTGTTGTCCATCAATGTGGGCTTGAAGGTCTGTGTTTTGATATACATATACTTCCTCATGTCATTGAACTGAGAGTTAGAAATAAAATAATACAAGTGTTTTAATTAATTATTAATAAATACATATACCACACACATACACGTATATATAATGTTTTTTTTAGATTAGATGTAACTTTTGATAGGGATTCAATTTAAAGTTCTATCACTTTAAAAAAAAACATTCTATATTTATATATATGAATGTATGTTCCAATAAACTCAATTCAATGTCATTTTTTGTAACATTTTTGAACATCTCTATCAACAGATTGAAATAAATTATAATACATAAAAAATCAAACTATACTTTATTGACCTTAGTCAATTTTTAATGTATATGCCAAGAATATTATTTTTATGATGTGCATAATTGAACAATATTTCATGGACAATTGAAAATAGTTATTAACATAATTTCTGATTTTTCGTGGAATAATTTCGAACAAAATATAAATGTATTTTACTTGATGTTATAAAGAAATAAGTCTAACCTGTTATTAAATAAATTTATAAAATTGTAAAAAATCTTGTTTATTATTTAGAAAGGTATATAATTTATATTTTTAACTCAACAATCATTTCTTAATATTGTAAATTAATATAATTATTTATTGTTTAATTTTCTGTGAAGATTTTTTTTATGTTTTATTTTGAAAATGACGAGAAGATAATTGAAATGTTCATTACTAAAAAATGAATATTTGGATATTTTTATGGAATCTTGTTATAGAAAGAGTAGTTGCTGTATACCTAATTTATTTCAGTTTTAGTTTTGAGCTTCTACCATCTTCTTCATAATATTTATATCTACTAAAACAATATAATAATTCTTCTCTGATAGAATAATATTCATATTTATAAATATTTTTATGGTAAACTCTTAAACAGTTGGATACTTTTATTAATAAATTATTATATTTTCATTACCAACAATAATTTCATAAATTATTTTTTTTATCAACAAAATTTCATTTCAAAAACTATCTATAATCAATATCAATTATATTTTGAGATCATTTCTTTTATTTGTATCCTATTTTATAAAAAAAATCTAGAATCTATAACAGTTGTGTTGCTAACAAAAATACATTTAAAAAAATAAGTTAGAAAGTAAATTATTTTTAACCACTAAACGAATGTAATTTAGAATATTTATTATTCAGTTAAGAAAATAAATATGAATTTAATTTTCATTTTTTGAAAAAAAACATGTATTGCATTATACAAAGAAAATAAAAATCATATTGTTATATGTATCATAATCAATTTGATTTATTTATATTCTCGTTTACTTTGACGTTCTCTTTAATTTTATAATAATTAATATCTGCTAGAAATCGTGCTTATACATTTGTGTGGGTTACAACATCGTGCTACTCTACACGAACATATAATTCTAGTTCAAAAAATTTATGTGTAAATTAGAATAATATTGTTTTCTTTAAAGAATTTAAGAAACAAATATATAAAAGATTTTTTGTCTTCGGGATGACTTAGAAATATTGTTATTTGATTCTGTAAAAAATATTTATTTTACTTTTCATTTATTCATTTTTGTAATCTCTATAAATAGAATCATCTGCTTAGTAGAGATTCCAATTTTGGAATAGTTTTTACTTAATTAAATGTAATCCCTTTTTAATTGATTTTATATATTTAAGAAAAAAGAGTAATTAAATATTTAAGAAAAAAGGGTATCAAACTAGTGATAAGTGATTTTTATTTCACTAGATCATCAAATTAATATATTAAAAACAACAGATGACTTAGAAATATTGTTATTTGATTCTGTAAGAAATATTTATTTTACTTTTCATTTATTCATTTCTGTAATCTTTATAAATATAATCATCTGCTTAGTAGAGATTCCAATTTTGGAACAGTCTTTAGTTAATTAAATGCAATCCCTTTTTAATTGATTTTAAAAACTTTTACTGAAAGAGGCAATGTTTTGAAAAAATAGAATGGAATTAATTGGATTTTAAAAAAAATATTTAAGAAAAAAGGGTATCAAACTAGTGATAAGTGATTTTTATTTCACTAGATCATCAAATCAATATATTAAAAACACCAAACAATTAGTTTTGTTATTTCTGTAAAATAAGTATTGAAAGAATGAATCGAAATCTTTATATAACCATTCAATTTATTATTTGAATCAGAATTTTCGGCAAGATAGTTATTATTGTTTCAATGACACACTTACTTTTATACCCGTCGAAGATTTTTTGCAATATGTTGTAACGATTGTATCTTATATGTCTGTACGTGTCGCCGTGTTCAATGTTATTTCATTCTAATAATTTAAAATATAATAAAAAACGTTCCCAGTACTTTCTATATGCATTGTGATTACATTTTTCTCTTTCGCGTCTAACTAAGGCTGCGTCACGTTTCACAATTGTTTCATTACTAAGTTGCATCGTTTAAGAGAATTACTCATCCGCGATTAATCTAATTATTTATACGAATTTGCATATTCAGGTCTGTGCATTAATTATGGACGATTTCAATGCGAGTCATTAATGAAAATATCCGAAATATGCAGATAGGTAATCGATTTCGATTCGTTTCACTTGTACGCAACTGAAAATTGGGTATGCATGAGAGAGCAGTGATTTTTTTTTCATTCAGAAAATTAAGTTTTTTTTTCTTGTGTAAACACTTAAGTTGGTTTTGCTTTCCGCTAATATTTTTATTACATTTAAATTTATTAACTATCTAATTACATGTTTATATAAGTGTACATGCACCTCTCTCTGGTTCTCTCTCTCTCTCTCTCTCTCTCTCTCTATATATATATATATATATATATATATACAAGGATCGTTTGATAAGTATGGTAAACAGTAAGAAAAACTAAATTGAAAAAATTAATTAAATTAAACAATAAATAAATTTACCATACTTATCAAACGACCCTCGTATATATGTATCACTATTATGAGAATCTTCTTATCTATTGTTGAATAAAGGCCACTCTTAAAAAATCAATTGTAGTCTTCATATTTCTGAGTTCTCAAACAACAAATTCTGTTGTATAGTTTTTCTTTAAGTGTGATAGAACTTTAAATTAAATCCCTATCGAAAGTTCTATTTAACTTAATATATATATATATATATATATATATATATATATATATATATATATATATATATACACATGTGTATGTATATAAAGGTATGAAAAAGGGGATTTTTTAGGTTAGATAGAACTTTCGATAGGGATGTAATTTAAAATTCTATCATGTTTAAAAAATCCTATATAATGATGGTATTATTTTTTTTTGTTTTTCCATTTTAAAATTATCATTATTGTCTTAATGTTCTCTGTTTTTTTTAATCCACTCATTTCTTTTTTTGTCTCATCGTATTTTTTCTAATATGCATCTTTATGTTTTTCTCTACTGTTTGGAATCACTGAATTTTCTGATATTCAAGATCTTCTAAATATAACCATATCAAAATTTAATGATTTTTTTTTATGTTCACAGATAATATTACATTATACATTTTATTTTCTTTTAATTTAAAATATTTTATTTTATATTAAAACATATGTATGAGAATAACTGTGTGAACATCTCATTAAAGAAAAATATGATGATAATAATGATAGAAATCACTATAAAATATTTTATTTAGAACAACAGATGGTAAAAGTAAAAGTAATATCATAAAAAATATTAACAACAGTTGTTTTAATTTTTTTTTCGTTATAATAATAAAGATGATAAATATTTTAAAATTTTCAAACACGAAAAAAAACGTAAATGCCAATAATTATGTTGTGGTTTATAGAAACATATTTTTAAATAAAAGGAAATCATGTACTATAGTGGTGAGTGTTTTTGGGATTTGTAGTTATTCAGTCGTATTAATTATACAAAAATATTGTATTTTAATATTGCTTATTTTATTTTATACCCCCCCCCACCTATATATATTTAAAAGTATTTTTAAGCTGAGAGATTTTTGAAGTGAAACTTCTTTAGCGGCGTTGGGGTAAAATTTTTACTTGACGCGGAAACAGTTATCAGCGGAAATCTGAATGCTTCATTTTATCAGCGGTTTATTTGAAAAACATCAAAACACAAACACCTGCTTTCACTGCATACTGGTAAAATATCTTAACAGATAACACACTACATCGACTCATTATCTCATTTACTGTAAAATTTATGTATATATATATATATACTTTAGATCAATACATTTTATTTTTGTATACAATTAAAATACTAATTGTTTATTTGATCAAGAATTATTGATCCATTCAATTTCAAAAAATAGAAAATACTTTTATATAGCAATGAATCTCATGATAGTAGATTATATAGTGTCATCCAAATGTGACACCTAGATTTGTGTTTTATTAAAAAGAAACAAAAAAATTATACACATGTTTCTTTTTAATAAAACACAAATCTAGACGTCATATTTGGATGACACTATAGATTAAAAATAGATTATATATATATTTGAGAATATTTTTTAAGCTGAGAGAAAATTGTATAAAAACAAATTTACTGTTTTTAAAAATCATGATTGGAACATATATTTCAATTTTAAAAAAATGATATTTTCTGTCAGTAATGGATTTTAAAAATAAATGTTATTTTTTGAAAGTATTTTTAAGTCAAGAGAAACTTTATACAGAAACAAGGAATTCATGTGAATCTCATAAATCCATTCCATTTATTTGACAGAACACTTAAGTGAAACAATGTATTCAGTAATGTAATTTTTACACCTTTATTGAAGTAATATAAATGAAAGCACGCCGTCCATTTAAATAATTATTCTAATCGTCGAGAATACTTGTATTTTCTTCATTCAGTAAAATACCGAGATTTACTCAAACAAAATTAATCTTCTAGTAGATCTGTGAAAGTTTGGGAACAGGGCTTCGTTTTGTATACACCGAGACGAATCGGAATTATCTTCGGTTAGATTTTAAATATGTACACCACGTAATAGAACCCAGATGTATTCCAGATTATTTGTATAATTGTATTCACTTAAGATATCGTCGAACAATACGATTTCTTTCCTTAATTTCCATTTGAGTGACATTGATTACTCTTATGACCTGATCCACATTTATTATTATTATTCCGTATATACGATTTCTTCGACCAGATGTCAACATTTGTAAACTATGTGAAAAATGACTTTTTCATGTAGATTGAACGTCTGTATTGTGCAGGAGTGATATTCGTTCGTTTTTAAATGATTTTCAGTAAATGAGTGTCTCGCGTGATGTGTTTCAAATTTGGAATTGAACTTTCCTTTATTTAATCATGTATTAAAAACTTTCATTTACTTTACTGAATTTGACTGTAATTATGATTTTATTATTATTTTAAATTCTTATATATATACGAGGTCAGACAATTAAGTAATGCGACCGATTTTTTTTCTCGGCCTGTGGTAACACTGCGAACCTGTAACTCCGCCACCGTAATAGCAGATCCCTACTCTCTCGATTGAGACCTTGACCACCCTCGTACGATCATTTCTTCGCCAGCTGTTTAGTGTTTTGTAACAACGCGCGAGTAGTGCATGTCACGAAAATGGAACAGAGAAATTGAATGAACATCGCTCAAGATTGTCTCGAGCAGGTTGAAAGTGATCCTACTCTTCTCGATCGAGTTATTACTGGTGATGAAAGTTGGTTCTTTCAATATGACCCCGAAACTAAACGACAAAGCCAACAGTGGCTGTCCCCTGGAGCACCAAGGCCAAAGAAGGCGAGAATGAGCAAGTCCAAAGTGAAAACCATGTTGATTTGCTTCTTCGACAGCAAAGGGGTGGTTCACAAAGAGTTCGTACCACCTGGACAAACCGTAAATCAAGTATTCTACCGCAATGTGCTCGAAAAATTACGAAAAAGGGTGCTCAGAGTGCGTCCAGAGATCGCGAAGACTTGGGTTCTGCATCACGACAATGCTCCCTGTCACAGTGCGTTCAGTGTCTCTCAGTTTTTGGCGTCTAAAGGCATCGCAACGTTACCACAACCGCCCTATTCACCGGACATGTCACCCTGCGACTTTTTCCTATTCCCCCATATGAAAAAATTCGTCAAAGGTCGACATTTTGACTCCGTTGAAGATATCCAAGAATCTGTGACGAGGGTACTCGGAGAGGTCCCACAAGAAGTGTTCCAGAATTGTTACGAAAACTGGAAAACTCGTTGGAATAAGTGTATAGATGCGGGAGGACACTACTTTGAAGGGGATCGCAGCGATGTACCTTAATTTTTAAATATACTCGATTTTTGAATTTTGTCACATTACTTAATTGTCTGACCTCGTATATAACATTTTTTTAACTGAAAAAATGATTATATTCCAAAAATAAAATTAAGAAATCATAAAAAACAGATAGGTAAAACTTCACACATTTAATATATTTTTTATTTCAACAAATTCAAATTTCTTCCATCTTCAGTAAAGATTTTAAATTAAAAATAAGGAGTAAAAAATAGTTTGGAAGTAAAATCAGGTTTCTTATTAGAATTTTTGACTTGAATTTTGTTTTTTAATTTTATATATAAAAAATGTTATTATTTTTATGATTATATTTTTGGCAAATGTTATTTTCAACTGATTTTAAGATTGTATTTATTCTTTAATTCACAGAGAAGTTTTTTAAAAGAATTTTTACTTATACATTTTTATTGATTTAATTCCATTTTAATGATTTTTGTACATAAAAATGTTTTTTTATTTTTTACATTGCCAGTTAGGTTGTTTAATTGTCATAAATTAAATAATAATGTTTTTGATATAAAAAATAATTTAAAATTAAAATAAATAGTGTTTACTTGTACATATAAGTACAAAATTCAATTTAATTTTCTTTTAGATAAATAAATCACTGACTTTAATATTATTTGATTTTATTATTTTTTAATAATGATTTACTGTTAATTTTATTAGTTGAAAATTCTTATAATCATAAAATAAATAATATATTATACAGATTCATATGGTTGTATAGATTAATAAAATACAGGTTTAATTTCATTATATAAGATAAAAATCAAATCAAATTAGTCAAATAATTTTAAGTAAAAACATTATTACATATTTTACTATAAAAAAAACTTTCATAAGAGTTTTTTTTGCAAAAAATTATAAAAGATATTTGTAAGTGGATACAAGGTTTTACTTTGAAATTGCCGTTATTATGCGGTTTAGTATAGCGTGAAATCAGAAATAATACGGGTATAAATATGTGCCCAGATTATCACGGATTAGTTTCAATGAGTTTTTTATGATTTCCTGTCAATGACAAGCTTTTACTGTGCAGGTTTCTGTTTGAATTAGATATTTATAACGATGTTTTCGTATAAAACGTAGTGAATAGTAAATGTAAGAGATAATGTATAAATTTAGAGATCGAAAATTTAGATGATTTTTTTTAGATTAAATCTGTCACTGTTTACCATGCAATCGGATTAGAATATTATTTTTTTATTGTCATTATGTAAGATTTAAACATTTCCAAATAAACTAATTAAACATATATTCGTTATTAAGGAAATTATATAAATCATTACGTTTCGATTACTAAATCAAACGAAGCTCGTGGAAATGATTACTTAATAGATACGTATAAAAATGTCGTTTCGATCTTGGCAATTCGTATTGAAACACATTAAAATATGCAAATGTTTGAAAACGGTGCCGTAACTGTCACAAGACCGTTATTGTGCGACTATAAATGACATCGTGTTTTTACTTTTCGTCTTGTTCTGCTTATAAAAAAGTGCCAGTTATTTTATATATTGGAATGATGTTAATGTTTTCATTGCAGAACATCATTTTTAATCTGTAACGCGTAGATTTGAAAATATTCATATGTGGAATATTTCGAATGCGTTGATAAAAAAACGTGAAAACGAACGGGATCAATGATCGTATCATAGCGGTATTGTACATTAAATTATATATATATATATATATATATATATATATATATATATATATTCATTTTTATATTCAGTAGTGTCAAAGAATTTTTTGTTTACTTTATTTTCTTTTAATTTTTTTGTAAATCACATATCATTTTATATTTTATAAAAAGTGCATCAAAATAAAAATATTATTATAAAACGAAATATTAATACAAAAAAATGCAAATATTTAACTAATTGTGAATAAAATAGTAGTCACACAAATAAAACATTTATTTTTTTAAATTTTAAAAAATAATGTAAAAAAATTTAATATTTTGTATTTTTGATTTTTATAACCTTATTAAATTTTCTATGTACATTGTAAATTAAACACTTTGATGGATACATTTTGTTAAATTTCTCTTATAATTGTTCATAGTTCATTAAAAATTTAAAGGTGTTTATCTGTAATTGTGACCTTAATATCTTTTTATAATTTTTCTAATAGTTTTAAATAACATTTTTGTGTTGATTATTCTAAAACATCGAAGTGGTGATCATGAATATTTTTTTATTAAATGAAATAAATACTTCTGATCGTTTATCTTCCATATAACAATCAAATTTTCACCTTTACATGGTTCAATAATATTTTTTAGATTTTTTTGTAATTGCAAGTATTGAATATAAAAATGTACTAATAATAAAATATTCACAAAAATCTCAATCTTCATTTAATTTAATAAAGAAACAAATTAAAGTTAATTGGATAATTTTAAATTAATTTAATTTCTAATAAAAAGAAGATAATTTTAATTTTGTCAATAATAAATTTGTAAAAGAATTTTTATCAAATTGTTAGGTAAAATAAGATCAGATTTTATTCATTATGTTTTTTATATTAAATCCAATTTTACTTAAAATGAAATTTTACATCCTCTTTTTTAATTCAGACAACACGTGTTTTAAATAAATGCGTTTTATCTGATTTTATTCATGTATAATTATTTATTTGTGGTTTTAATTTGCATTATGTTAATTTATTATTAATTATCATTTTTTATTTAAATATATATATATATATATATATATATATATATATATATATATATATATATATATATAATGAGAAAGAAAGAGATGAGGCAGGGAAAAAGAAAGATGAAAGGAAATAATAAATTAATATTTATTAGTTCTTATAAAAATATTATTAGCATATATTGAAAATGCATATATATATATATATATATATAAATTATATTTATGGTCTTGATATTTCAACCTTTTACTTTTCATCTTGTTATAATTTTATGTACGTCTATAATGTTTTTACGAAATTTGTAATACTTTTCGAACACATAAATTAGTTGCCATATAAGTATTAAAATTTGATTATTTTTATTAAAATCTAAAGTTCATGTTATGTAAATTTAAATAATTCTCTTAATGTTAGTAGTTTAGTTTATGGAAATAGTTTAATAATATTATTAAATTATAAATAATATCTACTTTATAATAAAAAAAATTTCGAAATATTGGTGCAAACATAAATATAAAAAAATGAAATGGATTAGAATATTCAATAATTTCTTATTCAGTTGTAATTAATTTTAATTCAATTTAAATTGATCAAATTATTTTTATTGTAATTTAAAATTTCAATCATTTTAGTATTTTATATAAATACATTTTTCGTTTGAAATATTAGAATCGTTTGAAAATTATTTATTAGAAACGTTGATGGCTTATTAAGCATTTAGTGCATATTTTCAAGCAGACTTGACCATTAATTATATTTTAAAAAACTAAAAATTTAAATGTCAGAACTTTTAAATAATTTAATTTGCTTTTTATATCTCAAAATATGTTTGTACATATTTTTTTTTAATTATTTGGTTTTTATTCATAAAAATATTGGATTATCCAAATGTGACGATTAGATTTGTGTTTCATTAAAAAGAAACTATACACAATTTTCTCTATTCACCACTCTATATACATGTTTTTTTAATAATACACAAAATTAGGCGTGACATTTGGATGACCGTATATTTTTATGAATAATGAAACTGATTAATCAATATTTTAGCAGTTTCAATCAATGTTCAGAAATTAATTAATTTGTAAAAAAATATTTACTGTACTAATAATATTTATAATTTAGAAAAATATTTCTAGTTAATAAAATAACAAATTTTTACTAGTGAATAACTTTGTGCCAATATTTTTTTGACTCGTATGTATATATATGTATATATATATATATATATATATATAATATGCAAAGGAGGAACGGTACATTACTATATATAGACAGTATACATTAGGTGTTATTCGATAACCATACATCGCACGCATGTTCTTTATTCATATCACTACGAACAACAATTCATTGACTGCAAGTTAAACGCTAAGAAAAGCGGTCAAAAGACAGTTATGCTGGTCATCGACGATGTAAGTTAATGTTTTCGTGGAATGTAGAAACAATAACCTGAAACTGATTGACATATTTTATAATACTCGTCGTATGTTTACACATACACATATTTTTCTTCGCTACAAAGCAGAAGAGATGAAACAAAACGTAACATCAGCGAAAGTAGTGAATAATACGAACATCGTTGATTCGAGTAGTGTGAAAGATCTGTTGTTAAAGGTTGATCACCTTACGAAAACTTATATGTACAGTATGTGGTTATGAAATTGTTTAAGAAATTGTAGGAAAATAGTTGGGCTGTATTCAAATTAAAATTAATTTGTATCACTAATTAGTATCTCGGTGTGAATTCATCTAAGTAGATTTGTTCGAATTATTTTTTTATTTTATTATATATATATATATATATATATATATATATAAAGTAAAAAACGGTATATAAAAAACGTGTACCTGTATGCCCTACGAACAAATTTATAACCTACTTGTAAAACGTAATTACGCTTGTTACCTGTGTAATTTAGCAATGATATTATCTTGAAAGTGTTACGATATTTATCACATCAAAATATTTATCTCAGATTAGATACTTCTTCACAGTATTTGTTCATCGGAGATTTTTACCAATCACAGAAATTAAATCAAAAAAATTAAATAAATACAATTAGATTTCAGTTGTATATATGTATAATTATAGTAAAAATATAATTAATTCTAATTAATCTTAATTAAATATGGTTAGAATATAATTGATTGCCTAAATAACATTTTTCTTCGTTACATTCTTATTATATTACTTTTTAATAAAATACATTTTAATTAATGAAAAGATATTTTAATTAATTCACTCAAAGAAGAAAAATAAAAAATATCATTCATGTGGAATCTGATATATGTCAATATACAAATAGGGTCATCTAAATGTGAAGTCTAGATTTGTGTTTTATTAAGGGGTTATACGCAGTTAGAAATTTCAAAAAATCGATTTTTTTTACATTTTCGGAATGCACATATATTTGAGTATATTCTCTGAAAATTTGAAGTAAATCCGATAAATATTTTCGGACATACACCTGAATTTGTAAAAAAATTTTAACTATGTGTAAACTACTTCCGAAATTTCAAACGCGTTTATCTCAAAACGGTGTTTTCATAGTCGGTGATCTCGATATCTCAGAAATGGCTGAACCGATCGGTCTCAAATTTTCACACAATCTTCTCAAATATATTCCTCAAGTATTGAACGAAGGAATAAGGTTTACAAAAATTATTACTATTTTTTTAAACAATTTGGAGCGAAAATTTTAGTAAAAAACGAAAAATTTTTTCAAGTAGACGCCATTTTGTCAAAAATGAAAATTTTATTATTCCTTCGTTCAATACCTGCATTAATCTATCCTTTAAAAGAATTGACTATATTTTTTGATTTCAAATAATCCAAACCGCCGATATGGAGATCACCGCCAAGCGCCTTTTTTTGGAGGTCGTTCGGGACATCGTCTGCAGGAGCGGTGCACTTCAATATTTTTTTATGATCGAGATGTTATTTTATTCTTGAAAGTAGGACCTATTCAAATAACCATAATTTGTAATTGCAAAATAAATACTGTTTCTAAAAAAAATTTCTAAAAAAACGTCGTTTTTGCGCCTCGCAACTGCGTATAACCCCTTAAAAAGAAATATGTGTATAGGGTGGTATATAAGAAAACATGTGTATAGTTTATTTTGTTTTTTTTTTATAATAAAACACAAATCTAGGCGTCACATTTGGATGACCCTTATTTTGTAATCTCATGTAAAATTCTGACGATGATAAAGTGAACAATAGACAATTGTTAAACGATTAGAATCTTATGGTGTTAAGTGTTTGTATAAAAAAATTCTAATTTTTTACCCCACATGTACTAAATTGAATCACTGTTAAATATTAAAGAAAAAAGTGAATAAAATTTAATATCAAGTAGTTGAATAAGCTAGTATAAAAATATACAATAATTACTCAGTACGTTTGATATAATGACCGTACTACCTTGAAATGCCACGACAAAGTATTTAAGTAAAACTGCCTATCACCGACAATCGACATTACAACAGTTTTGTGAATTCGACATCAGACGTACTTTACAGGTGTGGCTATGTATGTATGTATGTCTGTATGTATGTAAATGAGAAAGCCACGCAAATCGCTAATATTTATTAAACTTGAGTACATTAACACACATTCCTAAATTAAAAAAAAAATAATGTATGGAATTACATTTGTGCATGCACAAATGTTTTTTTAACATAAATACTTCTTCTAAAATTGAGCATATGTCGTTAATAGCCTCACATGTTCTTATCAAAGCATTCGATCTCACGTTTTTCTCCACGATTTATTCTCGTACAGATACGTCACGTTGTTTTTCGAAACATTGCGATAAGAAATTTGTTCGGAATGACAGAAAAGTTTTCTGTTATTGAGGAATGTTGAATTTTTATTTAGTTATATTTCGTTTTTATTTCCTTTATATGTATAATATGTGCTTGTTTAATTAAAATGAAATTTAAATAATTGAAATAAATTAAATATTTTATTAAAAATATTTATCATTTATTTAGTTGCTTTAATTTGTAAAAATTAAATAGTATCACATACAAGATATATATATAAATTAAAATATTTATCAACGAATATTTTCCATATATTGTAACTTTATTTCTACTTAAAATGCAATTGATGCACTGAAGTTTTTTATAGATGATGTGTGATTCAGAACATGTAAATTATGATAAATGAATAAATAAATGATTAAATGAATAATCATGTTTTTCAAGAAAACTAATATGTAAAGAAAGATATTTTCATTAAATAATTTGCATTATTTATATCTATTTATAATTTTATCAAATTGAAAAAAACATACTTGCACACACATGATTATATGTAGTAGTTTTTTAAAGTAAAAAGTATGTAAAATTTCATTCTAATTGAATTTCACTAAATATTTTAAATTTAATTTAAAAAACTGTATAATTTAAAATGTCATAAAAATAAACATTTTTATTTAAATAATAAGTAAAATTATAACTATTTTTATAGAAATAATTTATTTATATTAATGCTCTATAAAAAATTCAACTGTAAACTTTTTTTATAGAACATTTTATTTATTCTGAGTTAATGTTTCGTACGTTTATTATTTACTTTATTTTTTATTAATAAAAGAGATATTTTTAGTATTAATAATTTTTGTATTTACTGTTATTTATTGTTATTATCAATAATATATGTGGAATTAATTGGCTTAGAGTTTTTTTGAAACTGTGGTAAATTCATTTTAACACAAATTAATTTTTATTCCCAACATCACAATATATTATAAAGTGTTACAAACAATAAATGATTATTAAATCATTTATAACAGATTGTGGTGTTTAGGGGTAAAAATTAATTTTTGTTAAAGTTTCAAAACAAACTCTATGAAAATTAATTCTATATGCATTATTAATAATAACAATAAAAAAATAACAGTAAATACAAAAATTATTAATATTAAAAATATCTCTTTTATTAATAAAAATAAAGTAAATAATAAATGAGTACGAAACAATAACTCAAAATAAAATGTTCTATGGAAAAAGTTTACAATTGAATTTTAAATTTTCGTAGAGTTTTATGATATTCAAATATTTTATCCTATAGAAATATTTTATTTGGAAATTATACAAATTAATCATTTCTTGAAACAATGTTATGTTTCTAGTTTTAAATAATTTTAATGCCAGGCTTGATATTAAAACGAATTAAATATTAATTACTTTGAAATATGCAGTTATTAGAACAATAAATTGACATATACGAATACCTAAACACTATTAACGACAATTAAGCAATTAAATTCAATAACGAATCAACCCTCCGGTTATTGATATCCTTGAATTGTATAAATAAAAATAGTTTAAAATCTATTCAATTCTTAAACCAATCATGACTGTTTTAAAATATACAATTCAATTAGAATTCCAGAAGAGTTTCTATTTGAGAAATCAAATATTTTGCTATTTTATAAAATATATTTTATTTTGTCTACTTTATAAAAATATGTAATTGAAATTAATCATATGAAACTAATATTATAAAAATATATTTCAATATCTTATTCATATTTATATTATACATTTATCTACTTATTACTGTTAGATTTTATATCATATAAATATTTTCATACTTCTTTATATTGGTTTTCTGTAATTTTAAGGTCCATTCTTAGTATCAATGATACTTGTATTCAGAAATATAATTGAAGTGTTTTCTTGTAGTTATCGACATATTTATATATACAAACATAAATAACTATTATAAAGCTAAATAAATATTTATTATATATATATATATATATATATATATATATATATATATATATATATATATATATATATATTAGATAATATTTCAACGGTTATTGTTTTTAGGTCCATTACTTTATGAACGGTATTTGAGTACCATTTGTGGTTGTAGTGTTGACTGTTCTGAATATATATATATATATATATATATATATATATATATATATATATATATATATATATATATATGTATGTATATAAAAATTAATATGGATTGCTTTATTTGATATTATCAGAATAGAGATCTTTTGTGAAGAAATTATAAGCAACATTCCACATACGAGCTTGTATAAAATTGAAATAGTTTTCGTAATGAATAGTCTTATAGCCTTGAAGTAACAATAATTAATGGAAATGCATGTTATACGTTCAAATATTTTTCTGTTTTGTTCTATTTGAATTCTACACTGTCGTTTCTTTGTTTGTAATGCAAAACAAAAATAAATAAATATATATATATATATATATATAAATATATATATATATATATAAATGTCTGTATGTGTGTGAGTAGTAGACTAATGCTTGAAAAATAAAAATCTGAAGAAGTAAATGTAGAAGAATATTGTGAAATATTATTGTAACATGAAGACAACTTTAAACTGTTAGTAAATATATATATATATATATATATCCATATAACTCTGGAGTTTTGAAGAATATTGTCAATTAAATGGCCTGAGTGTTAGTCAAAACTAACTCAAAATAATGGTATGTAGGAGAAAAGCAAGATTAATAAAATGACAAATATATATATATGGTTTTTATGAATATCTGTGATTTAGTAGAAAATAATTTTAAGTCGTTAATGAAAAAGGAAGTGGATTTATTAAACGTCGGCATTTCTGTTAATCCGTTGATCTAATTATAAATTTGTTCCATCATTATCAACGTGCAGAAATGTACAGTGGTTGCGTTCAAATATTGAATCGTGTAGCAATGTTTCAGATAATTCAAAGCAGCTGTTCTTTACTGAATGTGATTTCATGTGCTTTGACTTATACAAATATAACGGGCTACCGGATGTTTTAATGAAGGCCATGTTGAACGGAAGGAAACGCGCAAGCGTGCGTCAGACGACGAATGCGTAACGGTAATAATTGTAAATTGCAAGTGTGCCCATGCATAATTATTACAAGAAAGTATTCTTCGTTAATGACAATACATACAGACTAAAATCAAGAAAAATGAAATTGTTAACAGAATAAATATACGATTTTACTTTTGTCTAAAACTAATTTTATGTGAATGAACTGTTGGAGATTTCATAAGATATTTTAACAAATGAGTCATTCTTTTTAACACAAAAAGATTTTATAAAAGTGTTCAATAAACACTCATTGTTCACTGATGTGTATTTCAATTGCCAGGTCATTATCATCAAAACGCTGCATTATAAAATCTCTTAAATTATACTGAAATTACCTACGATTTAATATATATATATATATATATTTGGTTAATATGTGTGTAGGTGTATAATATTTTATTCTATAGAAAAATATTTTAATTTATATCCGCCTGTGGTAAAATATTAAATGTCTATATTCTCCATATAATACTATCTAATTTATATAATGTTATAAATTCGATTTTAATAACAAATTCTTTAAAATACTTTTTTTAAAAAAAACCTGACAGCTTTCAACAGTAATATACATTCAAAAAAGAATTAATAAATAAAGTTACACGTTACTTTATATTATTTACACGTCAAAAAATCATACGAGTGATTAGTACCGTTGTGAAATTTTATTAATTATTATACCGGTAATTAAATGATGACAGTTTAATATTTACAGTTCTTTACAAGTAATAAAATGTTTAAAAAACTACAAATTGAAACAGGCTAAATTTTATGTGAGAATGTTTCGAGTTTCATTCTAATCCGCTAATTAAAATGAAAAAAACAGTACTCTTTGTGGAAATGTTTATTGTTCATAGATCGTTGGTTTTTATTCTCGAATAGAACGTTTGAAATTAATAATTCGTTTTTTTCATCAAGCAATTGCATGTAACGTATTTAATTATTACACACATACACACACACACACACACACACACATATATATATATATATATATATATATATATATATGTACTTTTCTTCTTAACATCTCTTTTTACTAACAACAAATTTGCAGATCATAATTTTATACAAACGAATCACGTCATGTAAGGCAAACAAATAACATGTGTACCAAACTTAATTTGCTAGAAATTTTCGAATGTCACGTAGAAAAATTCAACATAGCTACATATTTTGATTATTATTATTATTTTTTAAATATAATATCAAAAAATATCAATTATCTAGATTCATTTCATGTGCAAGATATTTATGTTATTTTTAATTGTATGTAATTTGAAAATTTAAAAATGTAAATTATCGTCCTGAAATATCATTCTATTAGACAGATATGGAAAAATTAGAAAATTATTAAATTAAAAAAAATATTAAATTATAAAATTATATTTATTATATAATAATAATAATAAAAAAAATATATTATAAAAATTATAATTATTAAAATTATTATATTTATTATTATATTTATTATAATTATTATATTTATTTATTATATTTACTAAAAATATTAAATTAAATATTTTTGTAGATATGGAAAAATTAGAAAATCAATTATTGTTGTGTGATAAAGAAAATCAGATGCAATATTGAAAAAATAAAACAAGAAGTGTGGAATTTAAGAAAACAGTACTCTTGTTGATAATATCTTTTCCCCATATATTTCTATATTAAATAATGTTCTTTTAAAGACAAGTAAAAATTTATAAGCATGCATTATCTTACGATCGACAATTTATCAACTTGAATTAAAAAAATAAATATAAGTAGTTTGAAATTAAAGATTTCTAATTATAAAATGATATTAATAGTTTTTCTTCCATATGTGCCATTATTTGCTTTATTTTATTTTATATATAATATATATTAATGTAAGTACTTATCTAGGTATGTACCAATACCTACTGGTGCACAAAAAGGCAACAATTTTTATATTTGAGCTGTTGATCATTTATTATTTATCATATTTGACTAACAATACAAAATAGTATATGTTCAATAATTACTTATTGTTTCTAAATATTTAATTTAGTGTTCATATATGTAATATATATATATATATATATATATATATATATATATATGTATGTATATTTAATTAGATTTTTATTTCTGTATTTAAATTAATATATTTTATTTTTAATTACAGAAATATGTAACGACACATCCAGGTACAGCTGAAAGTAGAGCACTTTTAGAAGATATCAACAACAAATACTACTTCTACACAAGAACACGTGGTTTATGGCGGATATGTTATCCAAAAGATAGACCTCCCACCGGTATGTTTTTTTTAAAAAATCTTGCGTTAATATTTTAAATTATTATTTTTTTATTTATTTGCAAAATTAATTTTTTAATTAAATAATAATTAAAAATAAATACATTTTACACGTTTTAAATAATAATTGAAATATTTGTATAAATATTTGGATTTATTTTTAATTATTCTCTTTTTTACAGTGAAAACTTACTTAAGCCCTGTCGAAACTCATTGTAATAATGTAAATTATTATTTCCCTGATACTAATAACGAAACTATTGATTTCTCTGAAGATGCAATGACTAGATTACGTGAGTATTTTTCTTGTCAATAGACTAATAACAATTTATTTATTAATGAAAATGATTTCTCCAGCACTTTGATTTATATATATATATATATATATATATTAATATGCATTGAAAATAAAGGCGTGTAAATAAATAGTATAATATGATTATTGAAATAAAATACATTTTTAATTTATTTTCTTTCAATAAATAATAATATTAGCTATACGAAATTCCATGTTATTCTTGCTGACATTAGCACTGTTTTAGTACAATGGGAAACAAAGTATAATAAAGAACTTATTTAACATATTTTATTTTTTATGCCCGATTAAAAAAAAGTATTGTAAAAGTGCATAAAACGTTTTGTGTGATTTATAGGTTAAGTTATATATTTGAAGTTATATGATTTTGGTTGGACGAAAATAACTGTCGGTTAAGACGATCAAAGCATATAGTTAAAGTTGAAATGGGAAGCCCTTTTCCTGTATACTCTTTAGATATTATTCCTTTTAAATACCATCTCTCCAGATCAATATAATATTGATTAGATGATGCAAATTTCCAAAATGTTAAAGATATACAAAAATGGATGAACAATTTGTCTTTTATTAGGAAAAATAATCTTAAGTTCCAAATTGATCTAAAGTTAATAAATATTTTCGTCAAGAAACTTTATTTTCAATGTATTTTTTTAAATTAACTAATTAATCTTTATAAAAATTTAATAATACCATTCGATATGCAATATAGATTAATTAAAAAAAAAAAATATCAATAAAATCGTTTTACCAAAATCGTAAATGTTCTTGTAGATATGTCTAGGTCAGTAATCGCATTAATCATCTTATCATTCGTCGTTACTGGCATATCCTGGATCACTGGTATTGCCGGATGCTGGGTACGTGGTGCAGGTCGTGTTGCAGCCACTGCTGCACTTGCGTTACTATCCTGTCTACTCGCGGCAGCAGGGATGGGCTTATGGCATACTGTTGACTATTACGAAAAAGAAAAACTCGTCGGCGAAGAATTTTATCAGCAATGGAGCCAGGTATAAAGAATTGAATTTATTTGATCTAATGCATTATTAAAATTAAATCATATGAAATTGCAATCATAATTTTATTTGGGCTTTTAGAATTTATCGGTCACTTGTCCTGACATGTTATTCATCAAGTTTGATTTATGTCATAGATTCAGTTCAAGTGTATCTTTATTCACAAACATCTAACAATCTGAATCTAATTGCTCTGTACAATTCTATTTTTGAGAACAGGTGTTACGTGATAATTCAATGGTCACATTCGACTGGTCATTCATACTGGCCTGGCTGAGCGTTGCTGCCCAGCTTGTCTCTTGTGTACTGTTCTTCTGCGGTGCTCACTGTTTGTCGCAGGAGATCCAACGTGAAAAAGAAGCGTTGGCGGCTGCCAACGTGCAATACATTATGCCCGGTATGATAATTACTGTTTATTCGACTTGCACAGGTCCTTCGTGATAACACGCGCTTTTCGTACGATTGGAGCTACATGCTTGCGTGGTGCGGCGTCGCAGCTCATTTGGTCACCGCGCTATTGTTTAGCGGGGCTGCTGTGTGTCTGCGGAATGAGCGTGACAGGGAGGAGGCTATCAACATGCAGTACTTAATGCCTGGTAACTCACTTCGGGACTGTTGCATGCGATCTATTTTAACATAGGGTGTTGTATGATTATTCACAGACAGTTTTCATTTATTTATTTTGTCGATCTGAAATACTCTCAGCTAACACTAATACTTCATGTTTATTTCAATAAAAATATCGATATTATTTATTTGTTTTTTTGTATGCTTCTTTTATGATATAACACTGACGTATTCGTTTATTTCAATGTATGTACGTACAAGTAATGTTTAACAAAAATATTTCTGCTTAATTGTATGTAATGTGAAAGATGTGATATTTTTGCTATTCAGTTCACAATGCTTTTGTTGCTCGTTGATAAAATATTTGTCTAATTTCTAACATAATTTAAGAACTGATTTTCTTGATTCTTTGAAAATAGAACAGAATTTTGAAAACAAACATGAAGTTTTTACAAATAAATCGTTACTTTTAAAAACAATGATTTGTTTTATTAAATGGTCAATAATTACTCATTATTAATTCCTTAGTTGTCGTTTAATTGCCAGTTGAGTGGGATATATTTGTGTATTTAAATAGATGTTCAAAAAGACATATGTTTTGCTTGCAGTCGATGTAATGCAGCAGATTGTTTAAATATTATGTGTTTATATACTATATAATATTTAAACAGTAAATAATAAGTAATAATTAAATTAAGTTCTCATTATTTTTGATTCATGAGAAATTTGATTTTTTTAGACGTATTTCGATTGCTATGATAACATTTTTAGAGCACAGAAAAAGAAAATCAGGGGTTTTATTTTTCGATTTTTCGATCCTATGCCAAAAAAGATAACATCACTATTGGAATTTATATAAATGAATCAATATGAAAAATAAGTAGTTATTAAATTTCCTCATAAAATGAAGGCATTAATTTATTTAGAAAAAATGAATTTAGATATAACTGCAAACATGAAGTGTTTGATTTGAGTAATTAATTGAAATTATCTAGTTTTATATATTTGTTGATAATATTTAAAGTTATAAAAATATTTTTAAAAATAGTATATAAGAATAGTATATTATTTAAATATTTTTGCAGAGAAACTAGCAATTAATTAATATCACTGAAGATTAAACTGTGAATAAGATTATTTTAAGTATTATCTTTTTTAACTATTCACTAATATGATTACAAAGTAACAACATTAAAAAATTATAAATTATTTTAATTATTTATAAGCTTTATATATATATATATATATATATATATATATATATATATATATATAATATTTTATATACTTCAATCGAATTAAACTCTTTTCATTAATTATTAAAACATAGTCATTTTACAATAAAATACACATATTTTTTAAACATTAATATTTTCATACAAATGAATAATTGAGCCCCATTATCACGTAAGAGGGGTAACTGATTCATTTGTGTTAAAGTAAATTTGCCACAGTACTAAAACTGATTTTTTTTAAAAAAATACAAGTATATAAAAAAATTTAAATTAATTTATTATTATTGTTTTTGAAAAGAAACTAATTCTCTTGTATATAAGGCAGAAAAATCCTTCATTTTTATTTAATTAACATTTCATTTAAATATGAATAGTATGATATTTTGCTTCTATTGCTGCTGTTTTATTTATTTTTTATTTTATTTTGCTGAACCCCTTCGATAAAGCTTTTTTTGTTTATTTGTGTAACAACTTTGATATTTATTATTTTTATGTTATTTTGTAAAACAGAATTGATGATTGAAATAAATACTGTGCAGATACTGAAAAGTATCAGCAATATTTTTATATTTGAAACGAATAATTTTCGTTTTTTATGAAGAAAGTATAAAAAGAAGTGCTTTATGTAACCAGTAAATGAAGTATAATTAAGTGAAGAGTATTCATGTAGTTCTATTATTTTTTTATAGGCATTATTATTTTATTGAAATTATTTATTTAAGATAGATCAATAGAAATAACATATATTTATATAAATTATTTTTTTACAGTCTATCCCCAGAAACAACAATACGCTTATGCAAGTTATCCAGCACCACCGCAAGCTTACCCAGGTCCTTACTATCATGGTTCACAGTATGGCCCCTATAATTATTGATTCGTGATGACATCAATGTTTAATTTAATTTCTTCAGGTATTTCTTTTTCGAAAGAAAATACACAAACAGAGAACTTAATCTCACTGTTTTATATGTGAGACAATTTTAATGTTAATTTACTGTGCATTTAGACTCCTGTGAGTAATAAGAGACGTGGAGGAGTGTCCATTTCAAATTACATATTTATAAAACATGTCTTCCTGTTATTCACTGTTTATTACAAGTGTTATGTTAATGTTATTTAGGTAATTTGTAATCATTTGTAATCATAATTTTTTTAATATATATTTTCTAAAAAAAATATAATTTTTGTATTATCTTAGGTTATTGCTGTTTTTATAGAAGTTGTATGAGAGCATGATAAGAAAAGAAGGAAAAATTATCATCTTGCAGATTATTCAAATTATGTGTTTTCTTTAATTAAAGACTAAAATACAGGTATAATATTTTAAGTTATTTTTTTATTAAATTTATTTATGTGTTTGAAGATTTTTTAAAGAATTCTCTAGTATATATATATAAAATATTTTTTAACAAATATTAACATAATTATTTGATTGTTTTAATTGAAAAAAATTAATATAAAAAATTGTTCTTAAATCACAAACAAATTTGTGAGTTCAGGAATTTATATTAATTTATTTTTAATAATTTTATTATGAAAGATTTTTAAAGGTAAGGATGATTAATTGGTATTAAATATTTTATTTTGTAATTGTTTATGTACTCCTTTTGATATATATATATATATATATATATATATATATATATATATATATATATATATATATATGTATATAAAAGTTCAATAAATATTTCTATTATTTATTATTGAAAAAATTAATATATAATAATTTTTAATTTTATTTGATTTCTTTTCAAAAATCAATAATCAAAATTTAAGAACTTAACTAGGCAAATAAATACATTTTATGGAGATTTATTCCTTAATAAAAATTGGTTTATTTATTTATTTTAGGATGTGTAAGTGGCACTAAACATTTTATATTATAAAATTGAGTAATTATTATTTTTTTTTTATTATTTTATACTGGAAATTTATAAGACATTATTAAATAGGTTAAAATAATATGTATGAAAACAACACATATATATTTACAAATGTTTCTATATATATAATTTGATATAATAATTTTTTGTCACAATAGACATTACTACTGTCTAACCATATTAAATCTAATTTTTCTACCAACTAGTATATACTTTTAATTAATATATAATGAAAGAAATATCATGTATAAGAAAATTATATATATATATATATATATATATATATATATATATATATATATTTACTCATTAAATCAATGTTTAGAAAATGTTATAACAATTTAAGTACATTACAAACATGTTCATTTAGGATCGGTTTTATTCATTTAAATTTAACGAAATAAAATATTTTAGCTACAAACATAAACGTTACAAATATCACATCATTACCAGCTAAATTCTAATAATAATTAAAATCAATTATATTTACGTATTTGAAATCATTTTGATCGTTAGTTTCGAATTAAGTCCATATCTGATTTACAATTAGAAATTTCCATTCAAATGTTTGACAAAGAAATTTAAAAAAATATTATTTTACAAAGTCGATAATATGTTATTAATAATATTTGAATTGTATTCAAATATATTTTTTATATAAATCACACGAAAAATCATAGAAAGTTATAATTTAGTACACTTTCCATTTTGATTGTTTGAACATTAAATAAATATTCGTTCTATCTAATTTTACATACAATTAAATTTTTCACATATAATCGGGATTAATTTAGTATATATTACCTACTTTTGTGCCCAGATTTTTTTACAATACTCTTTTTTTAATAGAGAGTGCTTCTCTAAATCAGTTATATTTATATTTAATTGAAATAATAAATAAATCTAGTTGAAGTTTTCATATGAATTAAAAATGGTTTGTGTGATATGTTAATATTTAGAAAATAAAATTATGATCATTTTTCTTTGTATTCAAAAATTATTTATCAGTTTTGTAGATAGATTTATATATTTATAAAATATGAAGTTATCAATATTTAATTCATTAAGAAACAGTATTACGTTTTGTACTGGTTTAGTTTTATAAATTACATTTCTTTAAAACATTTCATTTATTATTTGGTTTTATTTTATTTTGTTCATGAGTTGAAATTGATAAAAGTATTATAAATTTTAATTTATTAATATATATATATATATATATATATATATATATATATATATATATATATATATATATCACATATTCCTATAGACTAGTATTTATGTAGTAAACACAACATTTTTATTTTCATGAATAATTAACATATATTTGTTTGTGTATTTATATAAAATAGTTAATGTTATTTATTTTGAAGAGAATCAATTAAATTCGAATTTATTTAAAAACTATATAGAAATTATTGGTATTATAAAAAAAATCTATTTATTTTCTTGCACTATCATTGATGATTTAAAATAAATAAAAGCATTTTTAATTCAACAATTTTTTGAATACAAAGAAAAATTTTATCATTTAAATTAGACCATAATGAAATATAAGGAACGGTTATTTCATTTAATAATATCTGTAAATAATATGCATTTCTTAAATGAATCATTTGTGTATATTTATCATACGATCATAAAGCAATATCTACTTTAATACTTCTGTGTAATAATTCGTGAATATTCCATGTAGTTCATTCATAAAAAGTAGAAAAAATTCAATTCATTTCTCTTCAAGTGATTTGAAATAAATCATATTTTTTTGTTATTTTATAGTTACGTACACTTCAAAATCAATATACATTTATTTCTATAATTAAAGCAGTTTTTTTTTAATAAATAAACTTTTATATTTAAATTTGACATCTATATCTATATATAAACGTATACAAAAAAAATAATACACAATATTTTTTAAGTTCATTTTTAAAATATATCAGATTAAATCAATCGACAACAAATTTCTTATCAACATATAAAACACGACATCTCTTTAAATCTTATTTACATTAAATAGGCCATTATTTTATATATCAAATTTATTTATATATGAAGCGAAATTAAGATTTATATATTTTTATTATTGAAACAATACCTAATACTACTAAAAATTGGCAAAATAGGAATTTATATTTACTGCACTGTTTTCTTTCTATTATGATTGATTTATCAAGTGAATGTAGTACCGACTTTAGGTCATGTGCGTAGAATAATTATGAAATTATATTTTTTAAATAGCTATTTGCGTTTTAAAATCGATACGATTGTAATTATTGAAAAGTTATTATATATTCTAAAAAGGAATAGTTGTAAAAATGAAATAAATAATTAAATAGTAATTAGTATTTTATTAATAATTTATATTTATAAAAGTTTGACATGATTTACTAATAACAGATATTTGATAAAATTACGAATATGAAAAATATTTTTAATGAAATTATATTTTTTGAACAAAAATGATATTTATGTACATTTTTGAAAAATATTAATGAATTATGTAGCGAAAAGGAAATATCCCAAAGTCGGTTATACTGTATTGAAAGACCGTTGCATTTTTATGTCACTTTGAAATTTGACTAAACAATATTTGTAATAATTGATTTAAATAAGATTTACTTCTTGTAGTATTCATATGACCAACTTATTAATTTTTTTATCCGAGTTCAACTAATTCATAATGAATTCCATTTTTTTCGATTAGTAACAAAAAATGATATGACTTTTTCTCTTGTCGTTTTTTTTTTCAAAAAAGCATTCAACAATCGACATTTCATCATTGTATTGAATTTCACAATAGAATTTTTTCAATAAAATTCGTTCATCTTTTTCAATCGATAAAATCTGTATTGAAAAATATGTTTATTGCATTATATTTATTCTCACACTTGATTATACGAAAATAGTTTTTTTTCCAAAATGCTTGAATAGGTCTTCCAATGACATTGATTTGGAATTGAAGCAAGAGTTTAACATTTCACATTGCACTGTTGTTATTGAAAGACAAAGTAGATGAAGACAACAACAATTATTTTGATATCCGCTGGCTTATAAAATTCAATACTATATTTTATTGTCTACTTTTTCAGAATTTCAAAACCAACGTTTTTCAACTACTATTTTATTTCTTATAATGCAGTATACTTGTAAATATAAAATTTTTAGTTACATTATAAATATTAAACATTAAATAAATATAATATTTCATTAAATTATATATATTTTATTCCTTATTATATTTATATATGCCATTCGTATAATTTTTTATAAAATCTGTTTTTATTCAAAAATCGAATCATTTTGATATTTCGATAATTACTTTAAAACAATATTATTTTTATTTTTATAAAATTGATAATATATATGTATATTTTTAAAAAGATATTGAAATTTAATACATAAATTTGTACATAATGTTATTTTAATTTATTTAATATATAATTAAAGATTGGAGTTTGGTAGTTAATGGTTTGAAATTTTATTGTAATATTAAATAATTCTTATTTTATATTAATTCATTTTCATAGTCATTAATTATTCAAATGCAAAATAAATACCAAATATTTTTTCTATTAAATAGTTTTGATTCAAAATTTTTATTAGACATTTATTATATAGTTTCCAAGTTAATAAATGATGGTGAATAAATACTGTAGAAAGGATATAAAAGTTTTTAAAAATACATAAGGCATTTTTAAATGTTTTATTTAAAAAAACACTTATATGAATGAAATAATTTCAAATATGAATTATTTTTTTAAATTAACAAAAATATTTTGGTATACTTTTTAATATAATTTTTATTTCAAATCTTCAATTAAACGTTTTATTGTTTATCGATATTAATGTTGGAATGTTCTAAAAAAAATATTATTACTTGTTGACCTTATGACCGATGAATCTTGTAAGATGTTTATCGGCGAATAAACTTTCATCGTATATAAATATATTAAGGAATTGATATCAATCAATATGAAATGTAACGCGTAAAATTAAACTTAACTCCAGTCTGAAGATAAATATGCAACTGCATATTATCGTTGAATAATCTGGTTTTATTAGAATACGTCTGCTGAATCCGCATGTTGGCCCGATGACCGGAAATCGGCAGTGTCTTCTGGAGGTGCACATCCATGTGGAGAGCACATTATCCGCGCGTGTGTGCCGCATTCGCACTGAACACAATTACCTGTGTTGTGCGGTAGTGTTTGGCCGATTTTGTATTCAATGCCTGAAAAATTTAAAAAATAAGTATTTTGATAATGAATTCTGGTTATATTATTAAATGATATTAACTTTCTTCACATTATAAAATCTCTTTTTTTTAAAAAAAATATATATTGTAATATTGAAATGAAACAAGCAAAAAAAATGTTCAACAGTAAAATATCTTGAAGCTTTAAAAATTTTGAAGCATTTTATTTCCATTTTTTAAATATTAATGAAAGAAAATAAAATTTCTATTTAGTTATATAGTTAATTAAAGACAAATTTCATTTTTCATAAATGCTTAAATCGGATTATATTTTCTATTTTTTTTTATAATATATTAATAAGAAGTGGAAAATAACAATCAAGTTTTTATTTTAGATAAGAATGATATTTTAAATATTTAATTTTAGATTATTTTTTTATTTGAGACTCTAATATTTTTTCTGATTTTGTAAAATTATTTTTTAACTTTTAGCAAGAATTAAATATTATATATTACATTAGATTATAAATGTTAGGATCATATTTTCGTTACAAATCCTCGATTGATATTAAAATTAAAACAACAGAATGAAAATTAATCAGATTATATCGAACCAATATAAATTGAAAATATTTAATAAATTTTCTATTTATTTTGTGAAAAAGCTATAAACTATATAATGCATATTTCGACTACAAAATATAAATAACAGCTCATTACCTAAAACTATACATACTGTTGGTTTTGGGGATGTCGTTACATTATTTGTCGTCGTGTCTGACGTTTTAACCGTTTCGATTGTCGTTCCATCGTCATTGATTGACGGCGATGCAGATACATCTGTCGAATTGTTTTCGCCTTCTGATGTCGACGTTTCACTATTCAAATCTTCAGTCATTGTTGTTATTTCATTATTGGAATTGGTCGTTATCGAATTATGATCTGAATTGTGCATGGAAGACTTTGGTTTCTTTGTATTTATATATTCTGGCGGCGAATCTGAAATTATACATATATTTTTTTATTTTATAAATCGAATAACAAAAAAAAATGTTTTTTAATAAATTAGCATAAGAAAAATAACGAAATATTTACGATTGGATAATACGAAATAATTTAATTCTTACTAGTACATGTTGAAGTAAATGGATACCGATCCTTGCATGATGTATTAACAACAGTCGTAGGCGGGCATTCTTGCCACCAACAGAACATCTCTCCATCGAGACAAAGGCAAAATTCACATGGATCCGCACGATATATCTGAAAACATCGTTATATGATTATAGATAATCTTTTAAATATATTAGGAAATTTAGAAAATATCTAATCGTAAATAATACTATATAAAAAGGTAATATGGTGGAAATATTTTTAGAATATTAAGAGATTTTGTAAAAAATAAAATTGGTTATATATATAAAATTATACAAATAGTTTATATAATTTTAATCGTAAAAAAGTGCTTGAATACAAAGTTTCAATAACATTTAATCGTTGAAGACGTGTAGAGCAAGTTCGATTTAACAAAAAGATATATATATATATAGTGGAAAAAAGCGTAGATAAAAAAGCGACGGAAACTTCTAGTTGTCGTAAAGAACGAACATAACGAACAATGAACATACTTTTTATCTGAATAGAGTGTAGAAAAAAAATCAACACTTTCATGTAATCGTTTTTTCTTTACGAACAATTACGATAACATATCGTTATACGAAGAAATATAATTGCATTAATTACTACATCACATGTTTATTCGAGTTATGGATAGTAACTTTACTAATATATGTCTGAAATGATTAGACGTTCATGTTCGAAGTTGTGTTGTTTTAGTTCAGAGATGGTCATGTTCTACGGACTTAAAAGCCTCTAGGTAATTGTTGAAATTAGTAAGAGTCACAAGGAGTATTTACAGTGGAATAACACGCTATGTACAACATACATTCATGTATATATTCATATATACATACATACATACACACAAATGTTTTTTTAAATATTATGTTTTGTAAGATTATAACATCTTTTTAATCTCTTCTTTCCTTCTCATATATATATATATATATATATATATATATATATATATATATATATATAAACACACACACATACATACACATAGACAATTTTTTCAATATAGTAGATTGTTAAGGATCGACATTTTGTAATATAAAACATTGCTATTTGTGTTTTTACTAGTTTGCTTTCCAGTTCATTGGTCCGTGACATCAACAAGCAACCTGTATTTATTTTTCTGCTATCCTTATTTGTTTTCGTATCAGCTATAGGCAGGGAAAAAAACTCTAAATATATGGAATTCATTTTATCCTGTTTTTCTAACAAGGACTTTCGATGTAGCATTTTTAATAGTTCGGATTTCAGTTGATGTCTGCTCATTCAGATATTTATTAATTTTGTACAAATTTCTATTTTGTATTTTTTTTATTTTAATACTTTTTTCCTCACCCTTTATTGTTTATTTATTAATAAAGAATTTCTTTAATTAATATATTTCACTAGACATATGTATTTATTTGAATTTTACATGGGGATTCATTGATTGTCTTCCTCTCTTTATATATATATATATATATATATATATATATATATATATATATATATATAAACATAGATAATTGTGTCTTTACAATGAAAATAATTATCATGACTCTGGCCCCAAAAATAAATCTCTAAATAATTTGTAAGCGTTCCGAGTAATAGGTGAACTGTTGTTTAAAGTCGTTATTTGCGATGTTGTCGCAATAAATATATTGAAAAATAACGAGAACTTGACGTCAAGTCTGGAAATTAGTAGGCAATGTAGTCGGAATCCGTGAAACACGAAAATAAAGTGTACGGACAATAACTTTTAGCACAGCTGCACAAAAAGGCTTTACTGTAATTATTTTATATTCCAATTTATTAAAACATCATCAGCAGTACAATAAATAACTCTTATAAGCGTATTATGCGCGTTCAATTAAATTCGTAAAAAATATAAGTATGTATATATATATATATATATATATATATATATATATATATTATACACACACACACACACACACACACATAACGTATGAGTTAGTGTAATAAATATTATTTTCATATTAGTATGGCTTTTGTAAAATTTCAAATATTCACACATATGTGAAAATAATTTCTGTTTCTTTTTGAAATTATCTTCTCTCTCTCTCTCTCTCTTTATATATATATATATATATATATATATACTACATTTTCATTAGTTAAAAAACGTTTAAAAAATACTAACAGACGTTTGTTCAAATATATATTAAAAATCAAATAAGCACTTTTAGGTAATTGTAAATATATAAGATATAACAGTAAATAAAATGTATATTTTTCGAATTTATCCAGTTTAAAAAATTGAAAAATATTTTAAAACACCTGCATATGGAGTAATATATAAAATTTAATATAAATGCTTTCATTGTTAACTTTTTATTATTGAAGATTTAGTGTTTTGTAGTTGAACTTCTCATTCCAACAACATAATATGATGTTGAGGTGAAAGAAATTTATGTTTTTGGGATAAGTGTCTCATTTTTTTAATTTTAAGATGATGAACTAATTTTACTCCTATTTTTATTTATGTATCTTGTACTCTAAAAACACAAGATATTCAAATAAATAATTCTAAGATCTCATGTTTGAATGGTTTAAATATTAACAGTTTAATTTTGGTACTATATTATTTAAGTTGATAATTTTTAATCGCAAAACTGAAACAATTATGTTTAAAGTTCTATGTAGATATTATAAAGGTAACAATAATTTCTCCCATTCTTCCAAGCACTACCGCACTGTTATTTAAACGATATAAATTGATTCGTAACGTGGAGGGTCGTTCTCGTAAACAGTACGAAATTTCCGTTGCACTTAAATTACAGATTTCAGTTCTATAAGCCACTAAATACACTGAGCTTTCCCCTGCACAGTTACTAACCAACCATTTCACTAACCCCAAGAGACACGCGGAGAACGAACGCGTAGAATTATCACTTAGTGGCAACAAACACTGCTGACTGTTGGGACGAACGTGCTTACAGAATTACTGTGTTTCTTATTGAGATCTGTAATAGCACTTGAAATTTGCACAGTTTTTTCTCTATCTCTCTGTTCATCCACTTTCGTTCCTCAGTGACGTTTCTATTCTCGGTTTTTTTTTCTCAGTTCAGCGTGCTGTACTTTTTCCTGAAATAATTGTACCAAACGTATCTGTTTAATTGACAGACTCATCAATTAGAATTGTTACATTTTTATTTCGTTTTCTGAGTCAGTTCGTCTTTCTTTAGATCTTAGTATCTTGCAATTATTACACGGTTTGTGAAAAAAGATCTTGGTATATTGATGGAACGTAGTTAACCCTATAATAAAGAGTTTAATAAGCGTAATATATGCTTAAACGAAGAACGTTTTTATCAACATAGTCTTTATTGAAAACTTTATATCCGTGTAATATGAGTCGGGTTTAACTACATGACATTACTTTGAAAGGGATTTTAAGGCTTTTCGTAACGATGTTTTCTCAGAGAGAGATTTTTACTGCTGTTTGTTTGATGTTAGTTTACTTATGATATTTTAAACGAACCAATTTATTGATATGATAATTTCATTATATTTAATATATATATATATATATATATATATATATATATATTAAAAAAATGTGTTATTATTTTTTATATTTTCCAAGATTTTTTAATAAATAATAAATTAAACGAAACAGTTATAATTATGATATATTTTATGATATTTAAATCTGATTATTATATCTTTTACATGTTTATATTAATTAATAATAAATCAATACTTTTAAAAAATTAATTAAGCCGTATAAAAATTTAATTATATTTGATACATTTTCAAGAGGTTTATTTTGTTTTAAAATTATTCGTTATCGAATAATTATTTTTTTAAATTTTAAAATAAAGTGAAAGAAAACATTGAATCAAATAATTATCGACAGAATAAATTCAGGTATATGGAAATAATATCCTTTTCTCTTTTTTTAATTTATTTATTATAATAAATAAATAAAAAATCTTTATAAGCTAAAACAAGATACATAATTGAGTTACTCATTAGCCAAATTGATTAACTTCACAAAATAAAAAGTGGAGAAATTTATAAAATAATATACATTATTTTTTAAAATTTCTTTTAAAATTTACATTCAAATAAACATTGCAGAATGTATTATTACAGATGTAGATTTTATCTAACGACATAAATAATGCATAAAATAATATATCCTTAGAATAATCGTTATTATTTTAATATTTTTGATATAATTAAGAGAGTTTTCGATTTGGCGAGTGAAAATAAAAAGAAAATAATTAATATCATTAACTTTACTTCCAAAAAACAATTTACTGAGGAAAAAACAATATTATACATTTTTATTTATTAATATTATACATTTTTTTAAATAAAAAATCAACAATAAATTTTCTGTTACTATTACACCTATTATTATTAATATTTTTAAATAATTCCTTTTAAAAAAATTTTTTTTATGACAGTATAACAGTAAAGAGTTTATTGTTATTGTCTAATATACTGTTGCATTAAAAAGTTACTTAAATAAATTCATATAAACGTTTGAAATGCATTATTGCAACGATTTATTCAAAAGTATGGAGTTAATGATATTGGCTTTCGAAAGAAATTATTTATTATTCTATAATCAAAAAAAATTTGACATTTGGTGGCAGTAAGCTTAAATATTAAGGAAATTTATTTTAAATATAAAAAGTTAAGCATCAATAAAGTTCCTTGACACTAAAATTTAAAAAAATTGAAAAAGTGGAAGTTAATCATTTTGACTTATGAATTATCCAATTGGAAAAATAATTATCAGTATATGATTTTTTTGTTATATTGTAAAATTATTGTTACAGTTAAAATTGTTATTAAATATAAAAGTTTAATTTATATATATATATATATATATATATATATATATATATAAATTAAACTTATTAATAAATTAAACTTATATATAAATTAAACTTATTATATATATATATATATATATATATATAAATATATGTACTTGTATCAACATACATGTACACATACTAAATCTTACCAAAATATTAACGAACAAAAAAAAAACTCTTGTAAATCACAAGGATTCTCCTTAACGTTACGAAGTTATGAATAAAGGGTATATATTATTTAATAGCTCTCAAGAAAACAAAGTCGTAGCTATCATGTTATAAATCAGCCAATGAGGATATTATAACCATACGCTTCTGGAGCGATTTAAGGGATTTGATAAAGAGTTTAAGAAGGGATGAAATTCGCTATTAATAAAAGAAAAATCTTATATATATATATATATATATATATATATATATATATATATATATATAAATGTGTCTCATGGGAACGACACGAGTAAAGTATTTTAAAATGAACATCGTTTTACCCTAAAGAATTAAATACGAGTACAAAGTTCTGATAAAACACTGTAGTAAGAATAAAACTGATATACGATTGAAACATTCATAGGCGTAGGCTTGAAAATCTTTATTTTTGTTTCAAAATGTTTTCCAGCCTAAGCTTGAGCAGTTTGATTTAACCTAATTAGGAAAATTTGTTATTTTATTAATTTATAACTTTGATCAGCTAACTGACAAATATGTATATTTATTATTCCCTATTTTGCTGAATATATGATTTGTTTTATCAGATTTTGATTGCTTGCTCTTGACGAAAATTTTTCATTCAGTAGTTTTACAAGAAAATAAATGACTGGTTAATTAAATGTGATAATTTGAAGTTAGAAAATGAAGAATGACCAAAAGTTAATTTTTGGTAACCCAAATCGTATTTTTTAATAATGAATGCTATTTTTGCTGGACAGTTATTATTTTTGACTAAAATAAACGATTAATAGTGAAAAAGATCGACTTAATGCGATTTTAAAAATTTTCAATTTCTGATCCTCAAAAAACCATGACCTATAGTATGGAAAATTTTATGAAAAATCAAAACTTTCCAAAATCAATTTTTTGAACAAAAAATATATATTGAATATAAAATAAGCCGAAACAATGATTAAAATGATATTTTTAAACATAATTTAAATTGTATTTAGAAAAAACACTGATTTACTCAATCAACTGGTATTTTAGTTAAAAAAGTATAATTGTCATTTTTCAACGTATTTTTTTGAATCACATTCCTAATTTTTTGCTAACAATATTAATTTACTACAAGACAATATATTTTTAATAAAAAATCATATTTCAATGAATATAATAATTTTTTTTTAGAATTTTCAATTTTCAAGTAAAGATGAAAAATGTTCAAAAATCGTTTTTTGGTTAGTAAAATAATATTTTTTAACAATTAATGATATTTTTACTATATATTAATTATTTTCCACTAGTATAATCGATTTACGGCTTAAAAAATCAATTAGTAGTGGTTTTTAAAATTTTCAATTTTTGATCTCAAAAAAACCACGACCTATAGTATGGAAAATTTCATAAAAATTCGAATCTCTCCAAAATCAATTTTTTTAATTAAAATCGTAGATTGGGCATAAAAAAAGACGAAACAATGATTAAAATCACATTTTCGAATGTAGGTTAAATTTTATTTAGAAAAAACACTGATTTACTTAATCAACTGGTATTTTAGTTAAAAAAGTATAATTTTCATTTTACAACCAATTTTTTTGAATCGCATTCCTAATTTTTTGTTGAAAATATCAATTTACTACAAGACAATATATTTTTAATACAAAAATCATATTTCAATGAATATAATAATTTTTTTTCGAATTTTTGGTTTTTAAGTAAAAATGAAAAATGTTCAAAAATCGTTTTTTTAGCCAGTAAAATAATATTTTTTAATAATTAATAGTATTTTTACTATAAATTGATTATTTTCCACTAGTATAATCGATTTATGGCTAAAAAAATCAATTAGTAGTGGTTTTTAAAATTTTCAATTTTTGACCTCAAAAAAACCACGACCTATGGTATGGAAAATTTCATAAAAATTCGAATCTCTCCAAAATCAATTTTTTTGAATTAAAATCGTAGATTGGGTATCAAAATAGACGAAACAATGATTAAAATCACATTTTCGAATGTAGGTTAAATTTTATTTAGAAAAAACACTGATTTACTTAATCAACTGGTATTTTAGTTAAAAAAGTATAATTTTCATTTTCCAACCAATTTTTTTGAATCGCATTCCTAATTTTTTGCTGAAAATATCAATTTACTACAAGACAATATATTTTTAATTAAGAAATTACATTTCAATGAATATAATAATTATTTTTCGAATTTTTGATTTTCAAGTAAAGATGATAAAAGTTCAAAAATTGTTTTTTGACTAGTAAAATAATATATTTTAATAATTAATAGCATTTTTACTATAAATTGATTATTTTCCACTGGTATAATCGATTTATGGCTTAAAAAATCAATTACTAGTGGTTTTTAAAATTTTCAATTTTTAACCTCAAAAAAACCACGACCTATAGTATGGAAAATTTCATAAAAATTCGAATCTCTCAAAAATCGATTTTTTTAAATTAAAATCATAGATTGGGTATCAAAATAGACGAAACAATGATTAAAATCACATTTTTGAACGTAGGTTAAATTTTATTTAGAAAAAACACCGATTTACTCAATCAACTGGTATTTCAGTTAAAAAAACATAATTTTCATTTTCCGAAATATTTTTTTAAATTAAATTCTTATTTTTTTATTGAAAATGTCTATTTGAAACAAAATAATATATCTTTAATGAAAATTTTATATTTCAATGAATATAAATTAATTTTTCGAATTTTTTGAATTTAGAGTAAAGATGAAAATAACACAAAAAAAACATTTTTTGGCTAATAAAAACGTATTTTCGAATAATTAATGTTATTTTTATTGTAAAATGAATATTTTGCAATAACATAATTGATTAATAATAACATAAGACGAAACAGTGATTAAACTCACATTTTTGAATGCGAAATAAATTTTATTCAAATAAAATACTGATTTAGTCAATCAATTTATATTTAATCATATATAAATATATATTTGTATATGTATATGTATGATTGAGAGAAATTGGGTGGTTGTCGGTGTGCATATATTGTTTCAAAACTATAAATAATATATATGTACGATCGTACGAAAAACGTTGAAGATAATCTTATAAAACCAAACGTTATTGATGTAGGAACGCCGATAAGTCCATAAATATTTCTGTCGTTTGATAAAAAGTGCGTAACTTACTCTAGCAGGAAAAGAAAAAAAATGAACAAAAAAAATTATGTGCTAGTCACGAAATATAGTAGCCAATAAATTCACTGAAAAGCTGCTCAAGTACGAATGGCATTTAAACAGAACGATAAATTAAGAATGAACAGTGCTGCGTTCTGTGAATACATAAACGTACGAAGATAACATAAAATGGCTCAGCTGAATATATAAAATGGCCGCCTGCAGATGAATAGGTAGCCCATGAAAAATATACGGTCAACGTGAAAATTGTAAAAAGCTGTTTGCTGCTGTTACAGAATCGCCGCGGAACCCGTTTAATAACAATAATGAGTTCGAAATTTACGACCTATAAATTCAACACTCGTCGTTATTGTTTCAACGCAGCGGGGTGTTGCACTGTCGGCGGCGTCATAGAAATGTACGGGGTGTGTGGGGTGGCGGCTACATGTAGATGTAATCATATAAATGCGCTTCTCGTTCGGTAATTAATGCCAAATATGTTTTTATACAACACTACATTAATGAACGTTATATCTTTATATTCCAATATATGTAAATATACAAAAGATATCATGGTATCAGTACGAGTACACATACATACACATTATATATATATATATATATATGTATATATTTGTAAATTTTGGATGAGTATTGCGGATGTGTTGTTTTTAATCGCTCTTTATCGCGCTGTCAATAAATTACAGTTGCGTGACTGTTGATTTTCTCCCTCATAAAACGCTCTTTTGTTGCTATATTAGCGAAAATTGTGCAAGTTAATAATAATTATTACATTTTTTTTCGAATGCTTTGAAATAACTTAATTTGTTGAAACTGGATGTATATTGAATAGATTCATATATATATATATATATATATATATATATATATATATATATATATATATATATATATATATAAAGAGAGAGCTTTGGTAAAAATTGTTAGGCACTTACATATTTTCAATGTTCTTTAAATATATGATAGTTCAAAGACAAAATTGTATAATCTACTCTAAATAACAATAGTATTTTTTTATAACATTTTTTGTGATTTCTTATTTTCTTTATTGTCTCTGTATGGATTGACTAGAGAAAAATATCAAAAACAGATATTCTATGTTATTGAGTATTAATACTTTTGAAGTTATTTTTTCAGTTTCGGTTATTCCTACTTTCTATCATTTTCAATCTAATTTTTGATTATAGGTTTGCATAAGAAGACAATATAGTGCAATTGATTTCATATTTTTTATTTAATGTTTGTTTTGTGAAATATATACGGTTTTGTATGATAAAAATACTTGATATTTTATATTTATGGAAATGAAAACAAAAATTGAAACCATAGTTAATTTTATATAAAAATCAAATTAATTACTTTGAGTTTATTTTAAAGTTAATTTTTTTGTAAAAAGAAAAATTGTTTGTTTAGTTTCTGTATGGTTTATATATATACATATATACGTAAATTTCTCTCTCTCTCTCTCTCTCTCTCTCTATATATATATATATATATATATATATATATATATATATATATATATATATATATATGCAATACCCATATGTATTACATATCAGAGGGAAAACCTATTATTAATGTTACTATTAAATTTCTAAGAAAATGGGTGACGGATATATTTAAGTTTAGATTTAGTTTATTTTTTGGTAATTAACAAATACAGCATTTAATTAATAATTAAAAACATAAATAAATACAGTGGGTGTCTTATACATATGAGCATAGCTTTATATAGAATGTTTTTAAAAGAATGATAGAACTTTAAATTGAAATAAAATATATAATAATTGAACGAATGAATATTTATTTAGTATTTTTCGAAAGATCATTTTATGGCATAAATATTTAAAAATCATTTCGAGTTTATGTGCACCACAATTACCTCTAATATACTATATTCTTTCAGTCCAATTTCGTGTCACTTTCTCGAGCAATTAGAATTTTATATTCGCAAAAACGCGAGTTATATTGGCTTCTAATGCCTCAATAATTACAGGTTTAACATTATAAACCAAGACTTCACATATCATCAAAGTAAATAATCCAGAGGAGTCAATTCACACGATAGTGGAGGTCAATTCATAGGACCATTTCTGGAGATAATGTTATTGCCGAATTTTTGTTTCAATAACTCGATTGTTTTGGTAGAAGTATGGTACGTGGCCATCCTGCTAAAACCACATCTCTTCCAGATCGAAGTCATGTAAATTTGAAGCAAATAATCATTGATCATCGTTTTGTAATGTATACTATTGACGGTAATGAGCTCTTCAGCTTCGTTTGGAAAGAAATAAGGTCCGATGATGCCACCAGATTGCAATCTGTATCATACGGTGCAATTTTCTGGATGTAATGAACTCTCTTGAATCATTTCAGGATTTGTTTCACTCCAAATATGGCAATTTTGCTTATTAACGCACCCGTTAAGTCAAAAATGAGCCTAATCAATGAACAAAATTTTGTGTTTATAAGTTTAGCGAACAGAACACTGATTTTTAAAATAAATTTCCACAATTTAGAATCGTTGTTCAAGTGTAAAACATTTCACAAAGATTTTTCAAAGTATGCTGAATCCAAATGTCACTTATAGTGTGCAAACTGACAATTGACTTGACAGCTATCGCTATCTAAAGTTCTTTCTAACCTAAAAAAACATTGTTTTATATATATATATATATATATATATATATATATATATATATATATATATTTGTTTATGTAAAATTTATTATACGCTTTATATGTACGTTGCTGTCTTGAGAATAAGTGTGTATGTGTGTGACTATTTGAATTTACATAGAGCCGAAAATCAGTACATACAAATATTGACGACATGAAAGTACAATCATTCTGTCACCAAACAAACGCTAGCACCTCGACAACAGAACGATTTCGTCAGACGCTAAATTAGATCTTATCTGTTAACCAAACACGAAGTTTAGGAGCGACGTTGTTCCACGTTCGGATTTGATTAACGCCGAACACAAACGCAAGCGTACAGACAGGACTTGTAATTACACTACATCTCTATATTATTATTACGATTGACTTGTGACACGCGTAGACAATGAGTGCATGAATGAATTCGTTTGCACAAAATCACGCCCTTGTTCCCATGTGTCAAATTGTTGTCGGAAGCCGACGCAGCCGTCGCCCTCGACGCCGTTCTGCCATACAGCGTTCATATTTATTATTATGATACTGCTGATTTGAATTATTAAATATGTACGTCAAATATTAAGATCGTACTGTTGATACAGTACGCAAATATTGGAATTGGGTACGATTGAGTTCCAGTTGATGGGTATGGTATCTATCACTGGAGTTGTGATTTGTGAATTTTAATAGAAATTATTGATTTCGAACAATGAAATAAATTTTTTAAAAAATAATTTGAATCTAAACGAACTATATATTTGATTTTTTTTTAATTACTATATCCGAATGAATCACTCATCCTCAACATTGAATAATTTTTGATTAAAATACATCTAAATAATTTTAAATTAAACAAGAAATGAATGAAACAGAACAAATATTATTAATACAATTAAAATGTCAAATAAATGGTATTTGTTGTAATTGATGCAAATTTTATTTGTCATGAAGATAAAATTTGACAACAAAATTTATTAATTATAAAAAAAAGAAAAAAACGCAAAAAATATTTAATTAATTAGTTTTTTTATTTATTTTTAAGCATTTTCTATGGCATTAATAATGGAATACAATTTCACTTATATGACTACCACGACTTCGTTTGACATAGTACATTTATTTAGTATAATTTTTAGTCACTCTTTCACATAATTATGGTCCAATTTCATGAATTATACTTCAATGTTTATATTTAATGGTTTTGTTGTTTGTGGTTTATCAGCATAAATGATTTCACATAACTCCACAGAAAATAATCCAATGGAGTTAAATCACATAATCTTGGCCAATTGATGGATCTATTTCGTGAAATAATGGATTCATTAAACTTTTATTTCAATAAGTTTACAATTACTAATTGTTATTGAAGTAATTAACGTTCTATAATAATTTACCAAACTATACTAAGTTGAAATTTCAAAATAAGCTTTAAAAAAATTTAAACATGGCTGCCATCAAATGTCAAAGTCCTGACATTTTTATTGGAAAACCCTATATATATATATATAATCAGTGTATTTGAGTGAGTATGTGTATACTCATACATGAAGGGGTAAATATAAAGTCGTCGCATTATTCTATAATGAGATATAGATCGAGACTTGTATTTGAGATAAATCATTGCGTGCAGTGTGTATGAAGATTGAAAGACGATGTCGTGGTGTGGTGAAGGGATAAAGTAGTGTTCCGATCATGCGACACGCCTCGTAAATCAGACCTTCAGCGTTGCGCGATGAGGAAACAAGAATTATGACCTTCTACGAATATGAGATCGTCAAAAAAATATCGTAAAATAAGCGCACAACCCAGTTTGTGTGTGTTCACTTATCTCAGTATGTATAGGATTGCTTATATATATATATATATATATATATATATATATATATATATATATATATATATATATATATATATAATATTGCTATACATGTACAAAATGCCCTAAAAATGTATGTGCACTACATAGAGTAAAAAAAATATATGACCAAAAGATCAATATTTAGAATGAAATTAAATATTTTATACGATTATATTTTTCTTTAAAAATATTTAAAAGCATTTATTGATTTTACATTAATAAAAAAATTATATTAAATATTCATTTTCTAATGTCTCTAAATTGTTTGAAAGTGTTTTATAATTGATTTGTTAGTAGGACTATTTTTCGAGTTGAATATAAAAATGAATCTTTTTTTGTTTAATCATAGAATATTTATTAATGAAAAATATCAGATGATTATTTAACATAAATGAGTCATTTAATACTATTAGATTTTATAAAAGTGATCAATTATTATTTACTGTTCGTAATGTTAAACTAAGAATGCATTTTTTTGATTTTTAATTAAATTTTCAAATGATTGCCAATTGGTTGTAAAAACTGAAATTAATTTTTAATCAGTAAATAGTTTTTCATGAAGTTTTTTTCTAAAAGCGTTCATTTACTTTATTTTGCTAATTTATTTTTTTATAATTTTGTTATATTTTAAAAAAATGCTGTGTTTGAAAGTTTAAAAAATTAATTGTATAAATTTAGCAACAAAACCCCAGTAAATAACTAAAATATGAAGTAAGGGGATGTTAAACCCAAGATTATATTTGGATGCATGTATTAAATCAGTTCTATTCCGACTCTGTCTACTGTTAATTTTTTTCAGTTGTATTCTTTTTCGAGATACTAGGTAAAAATAATATTATAAAGTATAATAACAATTTTATAAATACTTCATTGATTTCATTTAAAAAATTAATAACTTTTCGAAATGATGTATCTATTAGAAATAATATTTATATAGATTCATTTAATATTGGAGTAGATAGATGTATTTTGCCTGAGGATATTTACAGATTAATTGTTTTCTGCTTTAGATATTACAGATTTAAAATTTAATTAATTATTTTCTGTTTGATTTGTATTTCTAGGTCAGTTGAAATTTTTCGCTATATGTTTTATATTTACATTGTGATTATTTTAGAATACTATTGAAATCTAAATTCATTTTTAGACAATATAGAGTGATCCAAATGCGACGCCTAGATTTGTGTTTTATTAAAAAAACAAATAAAAGAAACTATACACATGTTTCTTTTTAATACAACAAAAATCTAGGCGTCACATTTGGATGACCCTATACAACAGTTTAACTTTTAAAATAATTGTCTATTTTAAAATTTGCTATTAAAAATTAATAATAATAAAAAGAAATGTTTAGATATTAAATTCATTAAATTGTATTTTGATCAATTTAGATTAAATTTAATTTATTTATAGTTATAGAAAATGTTATTAGAAAAAACATAAATACTTCTTATATTAAATGATTATCAAAAAGAGTAGTTGTTACATTTAAACCAAACTATTTATAAATATTTTTGTGTCAATTACCTGTTGTCCATGTGTGTATTCAACACCGGCAACTAAACACGTTGCCGCAGATGCGACTCGTCCTAAAATCTGTTGCGTCGCATCTTCCGTCGACGGATATAACGGCGGCGAGTCCTCTTCATCTAAAATGTCATCGTCGTCGTTACTATTTGTATCTGAATTATCTTTCGATCCGTCATCTTCAGCCGAACTGGTATCTCTGCTATTTTCGACAGTGTCTATCGCCGGCGCTGGCATTAGAAATGAGTTGTCACTGTGCGAGAGATCATTTGAAATAGGACCGTTGACTGATCCTGATGACATGGGCGCTGAAACGAAAGAAAAATATCTTGTATTTTTCAGGCGCATATTTTTAGAGATAAATTTTTAAATGTAAGGAATAATTTAAAAATTTAGTGATGCGGATGATGTTTTTCCAATAACTTTTTATATGATTTTATTTTTGAAGAATGTTTATAAAATTTGAAAAGAGATTATTATTTATTTCAATTCTTTCCAATATATTTGTGTTTATTTTATTGAAATTATTCACAACTGAGTAACTAACTGGTAATTATTTTGAGATTTTCCACAAAAACAACAATTAAATAAGGATAATTATTTCTTACGATATTATTTCTACGCAACCGCAACCATTAATTACAACAAACGTGATTAATACATCGTATGCGATTATCTACGTTATTCATTCATATATATAAATGTTAATTGTGCACAGAAATGTCATTTGTCAGTCAACACTGTCACATATGTCAGAGGATGGAAACCACGTTGACGGTTGTATCCACCGCCTTACCAATTGGACACGGGACCAAATTGCTATTCCTGTTAGAAATGTAATTATCACTCGTAACCACAACGGCCGTATCGAACGGGAAACGTTTAAATTTACATTTCTGTCCGACTCTAATCAGATATACTTTATTTATGGGTCAACGCTTAATAGAATGATTAAGAAATTTTCAATAGATTTAACAAAAAGGAAATTTACTTGTTTAATAAATATTCAGTTTCTTATAATATATATAATATTGAGACAAAAATAATATTAAAGTCAGAAATATTAATATTTAAAACATCTCAGGAATGATTTTAAATATAGGATCATCCAAATGTGACGCCTAGATTTGTATTTTATTAAAAAGAAACATATGTATAGGAAAAAATGTCTATAGTTTCTTTTCTTTCTTTTTTAATGAAATACAAATCTAGGTGTAGCATTTGGATGACCCTATATATCAATACTTTTTGGACATGAATAAAAAATTGTAAGTTTTAAAATACAGAAAATATTAAAATAAGGTTATATATTCAACCTCTTGGGTTGGACGCCTTTAAAAATAAAAAATATCATTTTTTAAAAATATTATATATATATTTAATTAATAAATAGTATTTAAATAAATTGTTGTATCATTTATATTAGAAACAAAATATATGCCTTTGTAATTGATAAACAAATAAATATATTTTATATGGATGTCAATTAAATAATAACACAAGAGTTTAAACACTATTTTTTAAAGATAAATTATATATGAACAAAAAAATTTTTTTTTAAATTATTATATTTTTTTTATATATCATTTGAGTTGTAAAAATCGGTCTAACTAATATAATTCTTCAATATTTTTTTTGAAATATAAAATATGTATTCTATAACAGCATAATATAAATGATATAATAAATTAAAATACCGATTAAATATATTTATACAAGATGGCCCAAATAAGATTAAAGGATTGAATCTTTAGTCACGGTTTATATTCTTTAAGTTTATTTGTGCCACTTTATATTTTCATTTTTTCAGTTAAGATTATCAAAATTGAAAATGGAATTTTGTTTAATTTCCTATTAAATGAATACACACACATGTATGTATGTATGTATATATATATATATATATATATATTTCATTTGACAAATAATAATGTTTCTTTTTAATCACAATAAAACACTAATAAAAACGTATTTTAATTGTATATTTTCACCATCGATCTCGTTGTCGCCGCGTTTACGTCGACAATAAAGACACAAAGTACATAAAAAAAGCTCTAAACGTAAAATGTGGGTCATTGTTTACATCAAACATATCCTGAATCTCAGGACGGCACGTTCGCGTCGTAGGTAAAACAATCCATCAAGTTTATTACAGATATAATATTGTACTTTTCAAAATCGGATTCAGTTAGCGGTTTTGCGGCAGCTTACGGGATTGCGTACCTACGCTACGACAATCCATATAAATGTTTAATGTAGTGGCTAAGAAAAGCACATTGTATGGAGCTTTATATATATATATATATATATACATATATATATATATATATATACATACAATCACACACACATATATAAACAAAAGTACATGCACGCATATGTGAGTCTACGTATATAAACATACACACACACACACACACACACACACACATATATACAAATATAACCTTACTACTATTGCGGTTTCGCTTCCTCTGATTTATGATGCAATAATTTTATCGTAAAATCATTCAATTCACTTCACAGCTTATGTAAATGTTTCTCTGATTTAACGTATTAAATAATACATGAAAAACCACTGTAATATATAACCTCAATTCACATTTCGTACACGATTATTTATATATATATATATATATTGTCATTATCAGCAGCAGCAATATTTTTCCATTTACTGCTGAATGAAAACCTCTCTTAAAAATTTCTTCTGCTAGCAATCCAAATGCTGTTGTCTTGTATTTCACATTAAACAATTTTTTTCAAGTTTCTATCTTATTTATAACAAGGTTATTTTTTGAATCTTTTTATATCTGAGTTTTCAATCAATATTTTTTTTTTATAATGATTAAATAAATAAATTTCCTCTACAGTAGAAACAGTCATGAAAAGTAATAGTAATTATATATGGTTTTTTAATAAAAATATCAGAATTTTGACAACTGTTGTCAGACATATTTACATTTTTTTTTAGTTCATATTGACATTTCAACTCAGTATAGTTTGGCCAATTATCATGGAACGTTTAAGGGGGTATTCTAGTCTAGAATTTCGAAAAAATCGATTTATTTTTTTTGCACATTTTCAAATTTAGACCTTTAAGAATATGTTCTTAAGAGGATTTTTCGAAATTCGAATTATTTTCGGAGTTATAGCTATTTTTGTGATGCGCCCACTAATCTGGTCTGGCCGGAACGAATCAACTTTAAACGCGTTTTTCTCGAAACTACTTTTTTCGACACGGTTGACGTGATATCTCAAGTTCTAATGGACTGATTTACTTGAAATTTGGTACAGAGCTTCTCAATATAACAGTGATTGCTCTCGTCTAGGATTTTTTGAAAATTTTGTTTTTTACTATTTTTAAAAAATTCCGAAAGTTGAAAAAATAGGGCAAAAATGACTGTTTTTTCACACTGCCGCTATTTTGCGAAAAAAAATTTTTTAAATTTCCCTATGCGGGGATACTACTATAACCTTCTTTTTTAATAATTTAAAAAAAAAATTTGTTTCACATGACCGGAAGGGTTGGAGCCACGTCAACCAGAAGACACCTTTTTTTTCAAGTCTCCACTTTGCCAGCCTGTGCCTTTTTCAATTTCGAATTTTTTGTTTTTGATAATACTTTTTTATACTTTTAAAATGTCAATAAATAACTGATTAAAAATGGATAGTAAAAATATTTGTTGGTTTTTTTATAGCGCCCGAAAAAACACCTAAAATTCGTGCGTCTAGACTAGAATACCCCCTTAACTCTTCAACAAAGTTTAGAAATTATAAAAAATTAAATTGACTTATTGAAACAAAAATTTAATGAGTTTATTATTTTTCGAAATAGACCCATTAATTAACCACTAAGATCATGTGATTTAACTCTATTGGATTATTTTTTGTGGGGTTATGTGAAATCATTTATTCTGATAATCCACAAACAACAAAAACATTAAAAATAAACATTGAACGTGTAATTCATGAAATTTCACCACAATTATGTAAAAAAGTGACTAAAAATTGGACTCTAACGAATGTAGTATGTCAAACGAAGTTGTGGTAGTTATATGAGTGAAATTGAGTTCTTTCATTAATGCTATAGAATATGCTTAAAAATAAAATCAAAAAATAACTAATTAATTAAATACTGTTTGTTTTATTCCCATTTAAACTTATGATGCGTTTATTGGAAAACATAAATAATTGGTTCAATAAAATAATATTATTAAAAATTTAAAAAAAATTCCACCATCTCCAACAATTTAATTAACAAAAATTTTATTTCAAAAAATGCAAATATGTGTTTTTTGATTAAAGGTGTTTTCATATTAACTACAAATCTCATAATAGAAAAGACCCTATTAAAATCTGACTGAAACAGCGAGTTTTATTTTATTGTACGTTAAATGTATGATAAAATATGATTTTAATTTCGACTGTAAAAGTAATCTCGTAAGTCCAATTTGAAAGTTAACCGCTATTTCAACAAGTTCCGTCTCGAACAAAGAAAGAATATCAATAAAATATAATTTCGTTGCGAAACATCATAGCGCTTATTAAAAAAGCACGAATTCCACCTGGAACGAAGACCGTGGACGCAATGTGAGACCGTTTTACGAACGTTGTGAAACGATGCAAATTGTTCCGTTAAATAACGACCATTGTGCGCGGAGAGTCGGATAAAAGAGATCACCCGTCAGAATTCTAACACAATTATATATTAATCAAAGGCCCGAGGTGTTGTTTGTGTGTATATGTATGTGTGTAACGAAAACAATGTGGACGGTATAAAAGATTTCTGAATGGAAAAAGTGATCTCGTCACGTGTAAAGAAAACAACCGACGAGGCATAAAAATGGAAATGTACACGGTTGACATTCGCGTTTTGATGCGATTATGTATGAACAAATAAAATGGAAAAAATCTGTTTATTCAGTTTAATTATTTTGTATACGATTTTCTGCATGGGAATAATTACTAAATGTTAATGATGCATTGTTATCTCCAGTTCCACGATCTCGTTTAATGAATTCATTCAAAATCAACATTTCAGTATTCATCATTATTTTATTATCGTTTGATACAATTAATCAGTGCATTAAACAAAATAAATCGGTTCATGATTTTTTTCATTATCAAAATAATGATCGTTACACAACAAACTCATTTTTTTATAAAAAAAATCACGGCTTTATTATAAAACATATTTTGAATGAACGTACGAGTTTATTTTCGTGTTATATTTTTCAAACAAATACTTTAAAGAAAACGAAACCGTACTGGTTTTATGAACAAACCAGAAATAATGAACAATTAACAAAGTTAATCTCATTTTATCAGCTTTTAATATTGCTTTTAAACAAATTGTCTTTGTTCCATTTCTCAGAATACTCTTTTGAAATTCCAATGGTGAAAGAAAATTCAATTTTCATTTTAAATTCAACATTTATCGATTTTGTTTTCGTTGTGGTTTATTTTCAAAACTCAGATTTTATAAAAATGTGGCAGATTATTTTTTTCGTTTGGTTTTTAATTCTAGTTTGAATTTCGTTCAAGAATTTTAAATTAATTTGATCGAATTAATAATAATATACATTGTTTTCGTTTTCATTAAACTGATTATATTATTTGTTTAAAGAATTATTTTATTAATTTATTTTGAGTTGAATTTTTTAAATTCAATTTAAGTCTTCTATCTTGATTTTTTTAATTCCCAGTATTAGTTTTTGTATTTTTTTATTATTTTTAAAATATTGTTTTTCCTTAGAAAAAGTATATTAATTAAATTTTTATAAAAAAAACAGTTAATTTTAAATTATATCTTCATCAGATAACACTCTCTCTCTCTCTCTCTCTCTCTCTCTCTATATATATATATATATATATATATATATATATTTATGAGTCGTTGGATAGATAGAACAATTAAAAATATAAATTAAAAAATATAAAAGAACAAATTAACTATAAAAAAAGCAATTTTCAATTAAAATCTAACCCTGTTTAAAACAAAGAACGATTGAACATTTTTAACTTTCGAGAAAAGAATATGAAATTGCGTTTGATTTATTCCTTTTATAAAATATATCTGGAATCGTGGGAACGACGTAACATTCCGAACAAACTGAACAAAAAAAAACGTCAAAAAATCAACGTCATCCTCAATATTTTAAAAGAAATGTATGTTAGCACGTTGGAAAACACTTTCACAACACTTCAATCTGTCAACAATGAACGGCGATAAGTTAAAACTATATGTTATTTAAAAGAAACTTTCTTTTCGATTCGGCGAAAAAATATTATAAAAGTTTTTATTTTCATCTCTCGGAAATATAGTTGTATGTTTCAGAATTTCAAGCAGACATACATCCATACAAATGATTCATACTCATACATATATATATATATTTATATATATATATATATATATATATACATATATATTACATATTCAGTCAAATAAATCACAGAAAAAATGATTAAACCTCATAATTTACGAAGGTGAAAATATATACGAGTATGTTAATATCCAAAACATACTACAGAGCACAGTACATAAATTATTTTCTAAAAAGCAAATATATTTTTAATTCAACTCGAAGTGTATCGCACCTTTCTCATTAAAAATTAATATCGTTGCGTGCAAACTCTTTAAAATCTGAAACATTGTTGAAAGTCACATTACATCAGCACGGTTTGTTGGAACATAATTAACTAAATTTGTTTGAAAATAATTAAAAATAATTAGTGTTGTAAATTAACATGTTAATCTGAAATTTGTTTTAGTATTCAAATATTAAATTTACTACAAGTCATATTTTATTCCATAACATGTTTGTATAATCATATTCAAATCAGGCCATAGAAAAACTAATATAGTTTACTCCTGTTCAAACTTCCAGAATATTTGAAATTGATGAGAATGTGACAGAGATAAATTTAAAAAATGGGAATTTAAAAAATTATAAACATAATGTAATAAATAAACAAACATAGTATGAAAAATGAGGGAAAATTCAAAATAGTTTCATATAAAAATATCTATTCAAGTTTTTATATTAAATATGCATTGCTGTAAGGAGATTCTATCAAAAATATGTATAAAATGTATTAAATATTATAAATTAATTTATAATATTGAAATATAATGTCAATTTATACATTTTTAAAATAAAGACAATTATTGTTTCTCACCTCAGAGAAATTGTAAATTTTCTTTTCAAATATTTTATTTATTAATTTCTTTCTCTCTCTCACACTATGTATATATATATATATATATATATATATATATAAAATCAGTCTTTTTATATATATATATATATATATATATATATATAATCAGTCTTTTTATAGCCACTATTTGATAAAGATATTTCTCAAATTTTTCCACTACCAATGATCTAAACATTTTCTTTTCAAATTCATACCAACGATTTTTCTTTTTTCTTTGTTCCATCTATTAACACAGACCACCTGACATGGGGTATTTTTATACTCCATGATTTTATTAATTATATTAGTTATAGTTTAACCAGTTACGCTGGAATGACGTGCTATGTACGTCAACTACTATCTGTACCAAATGTCGATAAGACGTACATAGCACGTCGTGTGATTTTTGCTAAGTTAAAATAACATCGGAGTTCAGTTAGTAAGTGCCACACTTCTGTTTTGAAGGCATATAAGTGCTTTTTTGTAGAACTTTATTAATTTTACATATTTTTATTGAATAATAATCAAGTAACTACAAAACACAATATTTTTTTTATTATTATAAAATATTATTTTATCAAAGAACTATTTTATTCTGATAATAGCGTATCAGAAAATGTTGTACTGGATTTATGTAGACCTTTAGTTGATTTTGTACACACCCTCTTTTTAAATAACTGGTATTCGTTACCAAAACTGTATCGGAAATTACATTTGCAAAAAATTAATACTATCGGAACAGTCAGATCTAATAGAAAAAATATGCTAAAAGATCTCGCAGTGACAAAATTAAAAACATTTTAAGTTCTTTTAAGATCTTACAATGGTATCTTAGCTGTAAAATGGAAGGACAAAAATATATATATTTACTTTCTTCAAAACATTCCAAAGCTTGTAACAAAAAAAAATGTAGAAATTATACAGATCAAAATGGAAATATTACAAAACCTAATATAGTTTTAGATTACAATGATGATATGAGTGGAGTAGACCTGCAAGATAGTTATTTATCATCTTTTCCTTTAATGAGAAAATTTGCAAAAAGTTACAGAAAAATATTCTTTTATCTAATGGATATGGAATTTTTTAATACCTCTATTCTATTCAGTAAAATAACAAAGGTACCAAAACCCAAGAAATACTCCTATTCAAAAATTATTAATAAATTTGTTAATCAATTTAAGAGTTTTACTATAATGTTAATGTGTGTGTGTGTGTTTAAAACTTTATAAAAAAATGATTTCAAATACCAACTCGATGCGAATTGCTTTGGACCGACTTGTCACACGTGCATGTTAATTAATTGCCAGCGCAACTGGTTAAATCTTCATAATTAATGAAAAGCTGAGGTACAAAAATATCTCACATAGGATTCTATAAACGTCGAGTGTTAAAAGTTGAAGGCCTCTTTTTTGCCTTTTTCATATTTTTGAGTATCCAATCAAAAATTTCTCTTATTCAAACTGGTCTTATCTTTTTATTATACTACAGGATCATTTTCATTTAAAATTGTTCATTCTTATTATAACATTTATAATTTTGGATTTCTTTTGATTTCATTCTTTTTTTTGTCTATGTGTTATTCCTAATATACATAAGTTCTTTTTTTTGTGTTGTTGGAATCATTTATTTATTTTAGTATTTAAGACCCATATATAAATATATATATATATATATATATATATATATATATATATATATATATATATATATATATATATATTTAAAAATTACAATCGATATATTTAATTTTTGATTTAACTAGTCATACGTATAATTATATTCAAATTACTTTTACATTATTAAAAAATACTTAAATCGCAAAAGCATCGAATTGAAATAATATCCATATGAAATGCTATGTAGAATGATAAGCCGATACTTTCACTATTAAAAAGGGCCTTTTGCGTTCTGTACAGAGTTACGAGTTTAATTAATCAGGGAAAATTCTGATCATGCACACGATATTATTGGTACAATTCAATAATGGGTTTTGGAATTAGCTAATGTATGGGGAAATTTTTTTCGAATTCGATGACGTATTTGATATTTCTCGAATTTATATATATATATATATATATATATATATATATATATATATCTAAATGAATTCACAAGTATATTTTTTGACTCTAATACCCAGTACTGAATTATTATTTTTCATAATATATTAAATAATTATTTTTTTCCTTTCTCACATTTTTGTTGATACCTAGTATTTTATTAAAGTTTTGTATTTTACTCTACTGGTAGTATTTTTTTGAGTTGGAGGAAATTAACAGATTTTCGTTTGCAAATAAAATAAAAAATAAATTACTTATTTTAATTAATATTAATTATAAAATGATTTTTTTTATTTAATTATTACTTTTATATTTTAAATATTAATTTCATTGAAATTAATATCTAAAGTTAGAAATATTAATAATTAAAATATCTCAGGAATGATTTTAAATATAGAATCATCCAAATGTGACGCCTAGATTTGTATTTTATTAAAAAGAAACATATGTATAGGGGAAAATGTGTATAGTTTCTTTTTTTTAATAAAATACAAATCTAGGTGTACATGTGGATGACCCTATATATCAATACTTTTTTTCTTCAAAAATAATTCAGTCTGAAAATATAAATGTTTGTTTGATCTTTTTATATATTTAATCCATACTTTAATATATATTTTTATAATTAACGACAGAATTTCTTTCTTTTTAATATTTTTTACCTTTTACATATTTACAATTAAGAGATTTCCATCTACTTATTAAATGGGAAATTATTGTATGATAATAGAAATAAGTATACATTTTTTTAATAATCTATTAATTGTACTTTATTCAGTATCTCAGATATTAGCTTAGTTTAAATGAAAATTTTGTACAAAACTATATACCTATTCGTTCATTGAAATTATGTTGGGTTAAATCTGAAAATTACTCAAATCTGATATTGTAAGTACAACAGGAAAATGTAGATGTATTCATTATCTGCGAACTGTGCAAGTAACAGTTATGGCACGTATAATGAGGTCAGCTGAATATTTTGGCCATTTCATCTTTCTGTTTTTGACAGGCCGTACGCTTTATTAGAGTCTACCAGTCCTTAAGTACAACATTTAGCAACCCCTTTCAAAGTGTTTTATTTATTATTTTACGACATATTTAATTTAATCAATATTTTCACATATACAAAACAACATTTTTTATTTCACTATGTGTACATTTTCGATCTTTTTTTTATATATATATATATATATATATATATATATATATATATATATATGTATGTATAAGAATGATACATATGTTTCATTTAAATGTCATTGACACTTTCAATCATTTCTCATTTTGAATAAATTGAAAATGTGTAAATTTATATTAAAAAATATCAGTGGTAGCCAAATACGACGGGTTCATATACAATATTTATTGACTTTAAGGGTGTTATAAATTATATGCTATAAATTTCAGACGTGAATGTCGTCCACGCG